>OY744525.1:31694768-31717268 GCA_963556195.1 Sepiola atlantica
ATGTTTCTACAAGCAGGAAAGAAAAATAAATAAATATAAAAAAATAAAAAAATAAAGAGCCGTTTAAAGAACAAGAAAACAATTGGGCGTGTTTTTTTTAACGATTAAAAAATATTCTCGGTAGAAACAAAATAGACACGGTTTTAACTGTTAGATTAAATACATTTAGATGGATAATAAATGTGGTTCTTGTGTAGAAACCATTGTTTATCTGGCTATATGAATTATTAAAAATAATAATGAGCAATGAGAACGCCATACAATGCATTTAGATTTCATTAACTTGTTTCAATTTAATTTTCAATGATATACTTCATTATCAGAATTTCAAATAACGATATATCAAAATACCCTTTTTTTCTTTTATTTACTCATCGTCTTTTAGTGTGTTTTCAATGTGTCTGTTGTTGAACCGAATGTGGGATGAGAGTCTCTTTAGCCAGGAACACGGCACGTGGCGATGCAAATTCAATAAGAAATGGTATTTTGTTTTTAAAAACATTGTTTATATGCTAATATGAACAATTAAAAATTATAATGAGCAGTGAGAACGCGACACAATTAATTGTTATTTTATTAACTTTTTTTTTTCAATTTAATTTTCGAAGATATACTTCATCAAAATTTCAAATAAAGATATATTAAAATACCTTGGTTTATTTTTTTTTTCATCGTTTTTTGTGTTTTCCATGTTTCCAAGCGAATGTGGGATGATTAAAAACAATTTTTCAAAAATTCCTGAGGAAAAAGTTTTTGATTTGATACTTATTGACTGTTTGGCGATGGGAAGCTTTGAATTCACTTTTCCGTATTTTTTACGTTAATCACATTCAGCGAAACTCGGTTTAGTTATGGTCGTATTCTGTGGAAGCACAAAGTAGTTTTATACATTTTTGTTAATAGTCTTTCTTTCTATATTCAAGTATTTTTTTCAATAAACGTTTTATGTACTTAGACTTATCAATAATACTACTAAATGATACCACTGCGTGTCGGTTTTAATAATACATTTTAGGTGTGATTTATTATTATATTATGAGGGTATTTATAGTGTACACTAATAAACGTCAAGTACACACAATGAAAACCTTTATTTTAAAGTACGTAAGTTAATAAAATGATAAATTAAGTAATATTTATAAAGCTGAACCATCTTAACAACATTTATGATTAAAAAAATTTGTTCAAAAATCTTGAGGAAAATTTTTTTTATTCGATACTAATTGACTGTTTGACGATGGCTAGGTTTGAATTCACTTTTCCCTATGTTTACGTAAATCTGATTAGACAAAAGTAAGTTTTGTTTGTTTCGTTATCTGTAGCGGAAGCAAGCATGTCTATAAATCATTTGTTAATATCATTTCTTTCTATATTTAAGTACTTTTCTATTAATGTGTTATATACTAAGAATTATCAATAATACTACCTAATAATGCAACTGCGTTTCGATTCAATAGAACATTTAAGGTGTGCTTAATTGTATATCATGATGTTATGTATATTGCATACTAATAAAACTACAAGTAAACAAAATGAACAATTCATTTTAAAATACGTTAGTTAATAAAATGATAAAATAAGTAAAATATTATTTATAAAACTGAAAAATGTTAACATCATTTATTTTTCCCCTGACATTAAAAATATTGAGTTGGATTATAAATATTTTTATAATTCAATACGTATAGATATGTTTTCCGAAATTCACAACAATGTAAATAACTGTTTCTATAACTTTATTTTTGTGCATACACTTGCACTTTAATATATATCACTAACTCAATGGATGGACTCAAACGTCGAGTGATGCTACTTCTTTGTCTGCTTACCTAATAATTTCCCTGCGTTATCGTATTTTTATTTCTCCCGCTATTTTCAGCTCTTTGTCTATTCGTTAGGGTTAGGGGTAGGGTTAGCAAATAGACAAGATGGCGCCTAGAACAAAGTATTGACTACTGCAAAGATACAACTCAAGATTGGAATACTCTATTACAAAGAGAATATATTATCGAGTAGTAATACTAGTTAATATTAGAGAGAATTTCGAGGGCAGTAGGGAGAGAAGTAGTGAGCATAAAGAGACGACTTTTTGATGGTGTCTTAAAGACAACTTTACCATCGTTTTACTGATTAAAACCATATAACCTGAGCTTAATGAGTTGTAACATGTATCAAGTTTTTTTTATCTTATAGTACACACTTCAGGTCATTTTTAAATTTAGAAAAGACGTTACGACGTACTGACTTCATAGAGAGGAAAACATGCTTGCATCTGGTGGTTTAAATATACAATAATTTTATTTCGTCATAAAATTTTGGAAACAATTGCTTATCAAATCAGTACTAACATCCGGAGGAAACATTTCCATTTTTATAAAAGAGACAAGATATTAGTTTGACATGAAATCATTTTAAAATAAACGTTCTTAATGGCGTAAGCGATACTATATATTTTTTATTTATTTGAATATTCATATTGTATTAATAAATCATCTCTTTTGTTGTTCACAAATAAGTTTACTTATTTACGTATTTTACTAATTAAAACATGTCATAAATGTTATATCAACGTTTTGTTGAACATAAAATTAATCTAATAGTTTCATTCCCAAGCAATGATTGTATAAAACATATGAACTTTTAAAAAATATATACATTTAATGAATATTTATATATTCACGTAAATAAGAATTACAGGCACGTGAGTTGGTGAATATTTGATACGACCTTTTTTAAATTTATTTACAAATATTTACAACAACTACTTTTTTTAACTAAATTAAAATTCAATTAATGTATTTCCAGGGAAATGTAGTTTTCATTTGAGTAAATATATTTTCAAATATATATGATTTCCTTTACCATTTCAGAAGTGTTTTATAATATAATCGATTATGCTAATTAAGTCCTGCTTGCCTCCGAACTATCATAGATTATGAAGTAATTGTGATAATTTAACTTACTAGAAAAAAGACACTTCATTATAAACTTTATAATTACGATGATACGATATATTTGAATGTTGCTTAAAAATGCAAAACTATAAAAGTTATATCCTCTTTACTATCTGAATTTTATGAATGATAATTATCAGTAAAAAACCTTCCCTTTGTTTATTATGATCTAAATTAAGCTAGGTTGTTATTTAACCATCAAATAAAGAGTCCCAAGTATGAGTTTTAATCGAGTCTTGATAGTCCTTCGTATTTTTAATGGTAATCGCTCCAGACTAGGCATGACTCCACTTGATTTAAATAGCTAAATAGTATTATCACAAAGACAGGTGATGCCTATTTGCATTAGTCTTCAAAAGGTCAAGGCTATAGGTAGGTGGAAAACAGTCCGGATGAAAGAGATTTCCAAAAGCCTGCAGTTCTTAGAAAGAAGATACTGGAATAGGAAGCTGTATTACAATTGAGGTATCAACACAATGAATTAATGAAAACCCCTGGGGCAACGAGCCAAACGAGCTGAGAAAAAAGCAGGGAATAGATCACACAATTCTGTAGAACCCATGCCATAATAATACATATACAAATACTGAGACTAGAAACATCTTGTCTGCGAGAGCGAGTGAGGGCGTAGAAAAGAAAAATAGGGAAGTGCAAAGCAAATTACACATAAATATTTCATATTTGCACCTTATTAATAACCATCAATTGTGGCAGATATTCACGGTTATTTGAGATGGATAAATAATCCGAACTACCTAACTGTCTTTTTCTTGCTCTTAATACCAGCATAAGTATTGGAATTATTTTCTATTTAGATTATCGTTTTTTTTTTCGCATTTCATTTCTCTTTTATTTAAAATAAATTTATTACAAACTGTTTGGAAGCAAATTTTAGTTATTTAAATGGATCTCATACTGAAATGTGATTTTGACTTAATGTAAAGTTCAATAGTGTGAACATTAAATGTATAAGATTCATTCGTTTGAAGTTGTCAGAGTTTGAGTTGATACACAATCTGAACTGAAAAGGTAAATCATGAATTCGTTTTGCTGAGGTGTAATAGTGATAATAAAGATTTTCTGAAACATTATTTAATGATGTTGAAATTTATAATCGAAACTATCTTAGTAGTTTGAAAATGATTACACAATATTAATCAAGTCATAATTCTATATAACACTGAATTCAAATATACAATTTCCGTTTGATAGGAATTGTTTAATATTAGGTTTACGTCTATTTGCAATATCAAATATATTCTTCCGATTCTTAATAAATAAAATAATTATACGATTAGTGTTATGCAATCTCTTGGAGATAAAGAAATAATCCGAGTTCTTCATCTTTAACTTTTTTATGTATAAGTATGCATTTGTTTAGTCCCTGCCCCTTCTCTTTGTATATATTCTATTATCAGAGTCCATGTAATGAAATGTATGGTCGATCATTGTTAAACAGATAAAAATAGACACTCGCCTAAAGCTCTAGTGCAATACCTTGACTCTGTCGTTGGGTTCCATCGGATGTCTTGATGTTTACCTTCGCAGAGAGCGTAAACATCGGACTTAATGTAGCTTTTTTTTTTAAATGTTCTTCAATCGTGATAATCAGACCACGCGCAATAATTTTCGGCTGTGGCGATATAGAACGGACAAGAACGATTAAAAATAATTAAAAAAATACGTTTTAAATGCTTATTTACTTAAGAAAAGGTATATCTAATTATCGAAAGTCTCAATACATTAAAATAAATAAATGTTTATTTTAATATAAACAAATTATTGACGTTGTTCTCTGGCTTAAAAAATCATTATATATATATATATATATATATATATATATATATATATATATATTATAATATAAAATGAAGTAATAAAATAAGGTGTCAATCAAATTTTATTAGAATTCAAAGTTCATGCAAAGCATCCTTAAGTCCTTAGCTCATGAGTTTTCAAAGATAATTCTTCTCTTCAGAGGACCATTACCGCAGTTATACTACTACAGGCAATAAAATTACGCTTTGAAAATATATAAAATTATATACACAAATATATAAAAAATACATAACATCAAACATATCAATCCAAAAACATACTTTTGTTGAATCCATACAGTCCATCCAGGTCATATAAGTTGACTGGATGGACTGTATGGATTCAACAAAAGTATGTTTTTGGATTGATATGTTTGATGTTATGTATTTTTTATATATTTGTGTATATAATTTTATATATTTTCAAAGCGTAATTTTATTGCCTGTAGTAGTATAACTGCGGTAATGGTCCTCTGAAGAGAAGAATTATCTTTGAAAACTCATGAGCTAAGGACTTAAGGATGCTTTGCATGAACTTTGAATTCTAATAAAATTTGATTGACACCTTATTTTATTACTTCATTTTATATTATAATATTAATGCTCTATCCAGTATATTGAGCTTCAGTTTTTTTATCCGGATGTTTCACTAATTATAAGATATTAGTTGACGCTTATATCTTTTGTTGGATTGCTTCATATATATATATATATATATATATATATATATATATGTATATATACAATTGTTTTTAATATTATATATATATATATATATATATATATATATATATATATATATATATATAGTAAGCTATGAAAATATGGTTATGGCAATTAAGCTACACAGAGGCTCCCGCGTTTCATCCCCGGGGGAAATCTTCAAGCTAAAATGCATGGAATTATTTTTGGCGGGTGTTTTATATACATGGCTAACTAGTTAACCAATCACTTTTTTGTTGTTCTCTCAGCCAATCGTTGGGCTTCCACGAACAAAGGTGTGGTTAGTTTTACTTCTTTCCTATATCCTGTTATTTTGTTCTATTTTATATAGATTAGCCTATATCCTTTTTCTTTTGTTGCGTCAATATTATTATTTATTTAAACACGTGGTTCCTTGCTTTTTATTTTAAGTGTTTATATTTAAATTGTAAAGTGTTTGTTTAGTTTAGTTTTGTTTAATTTATTATCGTTAGCCTAAAGTAAATGTATTTCTTTGTAAGCAGCTGTTTGCTATCTCACTTCTACAGTTTAATAGATTTCAAAGGGCTTAAAAGTTTAGGATTTTAATTTTTTCTTTCAGGCATAATCCGCACGGGTTGTTTAAATTTCTACATGTACTGGCTTGTTGTATTATTTTCCATTCAATTATTGGTGAGCGTCCATTTTCTTTGAGCTCCCAAACCTGGTTTACTAGTGCTGTTTTAATCTGACGTTTTTCGTTTTTTAATTGTGTTGTTGCGGTCATAATATCTAGTTTTTAAATCTAGAGAGGTCAGACTCATGTAATACTTCTTGTTATTCGGTATTTTCTTGGCAAATATTGTGGCTTGGTATACAATACTTTTTATTTTGTAGTGGACAAAGTGTACGATTTATGCAGTTACATCGTTTCTTTTCATTGATAACTTTTTCATTTCTATGCGGATGGTTACTATTAGTGTTTTGTATATTTCTATTTCTATTGTTTATATTTTTGTTCTTCTTAGTGTTATTTTTGCTATGTTTTTCAATTTGTGATGTAATTGCTACTTTTTCTGCCTCTCTGCTGTTCTCTTTTAGTATTGTGTTATTGTGTGCTTTTATTATCATTTTTAAGTTTTTGCAGCAGCTGTAGGATAGTTTTATGGATTTTTATTGAATATTTTATGCAAGAGATTGGTTACGGGGGAGTGTATTTCAATCAAATTCAGGAATTGTTTGCCCAGTTCAGTATTTAGCATTTGGTTATAAGACGGTGTATAGTAGATTATATTTCTTTTTCTTTTTCTTTTGTTTTTAATTCTGTTGTAATTATTAGTGTCCTGTAATTTTATATTTAATTTCGGGAGTATGATATCCACTACTTTTTAAGGCTATATTGTAAATGTTGATTGATTTTTAAAAAATACTTTCGTTGCTAGAATTATTGATAAGCCTATGTTTGATAGAATTCGGAATATGTTTTATGATTGATGGGGGGTGATTATACTTTGCGTTTACGTATATTGGATTGGCGTTATCTTTTAGGTATGGTTCGTAATTATTTTTATTTAATTTTAACGTCACGTCTAGAAAGGGAGTAGTTTTTATGTTAGCCAGTACTTCTACTTTTAGGCTTAGTTTTTTCATTTCCACATGTATAATTTTCTTGAAGTTTTCTCCCTTGACTTTGATGTAATCTCTTATTATCGCTAATCCATCATCTCTATAAAGGCCGATAACTGTATTATCAAATATATGTGTGAGTGTATGTAAAATGAATTACCTCACAAGATCTGTTGCCTCCGCAGAGCCAAAAGCACCCATGGCCAACTCGAGTTGGGTTAATCGATTGGTCATCGTTATTGATTAAAACTGATCTCCTGCATTTTTATTAAGGATGTGGATAAAATCCTTAGATATATCGGTATACATCTCGGCAAATTCTAGAGCGATGTTGAAGAGTTATTCTGATATTGACAGGTAGAAGTCTACTATGTCGAATTGTAGGAAGGTACGTTTGTTCTTATTTTCGATATTTTAGCATGCGAAATCCCCCAGGGATGAAACGCGGGAGCCTCTGCGTAGCTTAATTGCCATAAATATATTTCCATAGCTTACTACCTAGCTCTACTTAAGTATCGAGCACTGTGTGAGTAAATACTGAAAATTGATATATAAAAAAATTATATCTCCTTATTAAATTTTATGCATATACATGAAATACTAATATATATATATATATATATATATATATATATATATATATATATATATATATTACTATATATGTGTGTGTGTGGGGGTGAGTTTGTATAAAAAATCAATGTGAAAAATACATTTTTATATATGTTTACAATTTATTTTCTATATGTTGACGTTAGGAATATCAATTTTCCCTTATGTAGAAAAAAGTTGTTTTTTCCCAAAAAAGGAGAACAACATTTTCGGCCGTAATCCTTCGCTTTTCGTCAGTGTACTGAAGAAGTATGGGTGCACGGTAAGAGGTGGATGGGGGCAGTAGGAGAGAAAAAAAGAAATAAACAGTGAAATGATGATATCGCAGGTGTCTGTCTCTATGGTCGAGTAGACCATAAATGTATTCCATGTGTGACCTGACATGAGGGTGTGAACAGATGGATAATCCGATAAAAATACGATACACGTATCCACGCATACACACAAACACACTGGCACAAGGTCTGTATAAAGATTATCCGACCTTAGGCCTGAAAAAAATATTTCAAATACGTGAACGGGTTAGGACCCTAATCCCCTTCAAAGTAGGCCCCTTTTGCTTGCACACCCTTAGCCCACCGATCCATCCACTGCGCGAAACACCTAGAAGTCTTATTTTGGAATAGTGTACATCTCCGGCGTCGCGTTCTGCATTATCTTGTTTTTCGCACCTTATCAACAACAGATGCACTCCGAGCAGTTTGAGGGCTGCCAGATCGCTTATCACTCTCCCCTCAAGTTCGGCAATTTTTCAGTCGGTTGAGCCAATACTTAATGTGTGTTACACATCGCATCTTCTCCAGACATCTACTGACTCTAACGCGACGGTTAATAATTTGAGTAAAAAAACGTTTCATTTCAGAGTGTGCGTATTTATTATTTGTTTAGAAAAAAAAGCTGATGTTAAAAAACTTCATCAATAAAAAAGAAAAGAAAAGGTGTCTTTCAAATCGACAGTTTCTGGGACTGAATCGGGATTATCTCATCGCTCTTTTATCCCTTCGACAAGAACATTGATTTTGATAATTTCCCTTGAAAAATAATTAAAGCTTTTTATTTTAAAATTTGATCCTACGTTTTATGTCATCAAATCTCTTTATATTAATATTATTAGCGACGAAACTATTTCGTATGTATGAGAAAATATAATGATCAAATTATAAGGGTGTATTACAGAATGTTTATTTATTAGAAACTTTCTATTTAACTTATATGCAAATTAGGAAAATCTACCGAGGTTTTTTATGGGCGATTTATCTTACTCTAAATACAGTATTTCGATATGCAATAGTGTCATGTTATTAAATGAGCACACACCATTTTGATGTTTATGTAGTTAAGAGAGATGGAAAATATCTCATAATCATGTATACACGCACACACACACATATATATATATATATATATATATATATATATATATATATATTTATATATATATATATATATATATATATATATATATATATATGTATATATATATATTATGGAAAATATCCGTCTAAGGACGGGTAAAACTAACTCGACGAATAGAACAGATTTACACAACTTTAGGTCTCCATATAAAGATTTATATGAATCTACAATGATGCTAATCCTTGTGTCTAGACTGTTTCATTTTTTAATGAAAATATATTACATGACATTTATCCTTGAAAATGTCTCCAATGTAAGGTTTAGACTAGATGGGTGTTAAGATTAAATTGAAATTAAGGGAATCTTTCCTAACTCAGGTCTAAGGACTCTGGATGAAATTCAAGGCAAATATTTGAATTTTCCAATTACGGCAAGGAATACAGACGTTTGGGACATTTTTAGGGTTGAATGAAATTGAAAGAGCATACAAATTAGAGGAAATAATTATTAAAAAATCATGAATATACTGAGCCGGCTTTCGTCGACACTCATCAGAGTATCTACCTGGAAGTAATTCAATACGACTAAAAACATTAAAACGTGTAATGAAAACCAGTGACAATTTTAAGAGAAAAAAGGGGGAGGGTCACAAGTTGATCACATTGAGTCTAGAAGCCACTCCTTTTGTTTACAAAGGGAGGGTTTGACTGACTTAATATATATAGCTTCCAGGACTTTGATGTAGAATAAAGAATGTGATCTATTTATGAGAGAAAACCAGTCACTAGTGTAAGTCGACGCACATTCGGCGCTATTTATGAGATGGTCAGCAATAGCTGACCCGGATGTGTTGACTAAATTATTTAAATTATTTAGTCGGCCCCAGCGTATGGCAGGGGGGGTGCGTTGTTTTATTTTGGATTCACACATTTGCACTGTTCTTCCCACGTATACGGCATCACACCGACATTTAAATTGATAAATAATATTACTGATATGTTGGGGTGGGAGAGCATCCTTATGAATAGATTTGAGCAAACGTCGAGCAGAAAAAAACAATTCTAGGATTAGATGCCTGGTAACACCGACGCACAGCTACAGAAATTTGATTAGAAAATGTTATGCTAATATTACCCAACCAAGGTAATCTGAGGTACGCCGGACATTTTGGAGGAGCAAAAAGTGTAGGCTTTTAAAAGTGAGTGATCTTAGTAACGATATAAGAATTAACAACATCGAGAGGGTAACCATTTTCAACGAGCACCTGTTTGATAAATGTAATCTCCGAATCAAGGCACGATGAACAAAACATTTAATCAGATTTATTTTCTTTGTATGGGACAAAAAGAGTCCCAGTGACAATATAAACCAGTAAATGTAGGTTTGCGGTAAACAGATGTTAGAAACAATGAATCAGATTTATGCACTTGTACACCCAGAAAAGGAAGGAGGTAGTGTGTTCCCTCTCACGAGTGAACTGTAAGGCTGGGTGCAATTGATTGAGTGCATTAAGGAATAATATGGAATCTGACTCATTGTTAAACACGCAATATGTTTCATCTACGTATCGGAAATAAGTAAGTAGTTTATTGATACGGGCCAAAAGAGTATGCTCGTGAAAACCTACGAAGATATTGGCAAACGCAAGCGCAAGGGATGCCCCCATTTAAATACCTTAAATATACGAACATTTAGGGAATATGTATTAAATGATGTCAACGACTCATTGGTAAAATATCACAAATAAACGCACTTACCTGAATTTCAATTTAGACATTCTATTCCTTTTTTAGTTTATTTTCATGAAACTAAATAAAACTAAAAGTAATCTACGTTTGGACCCCTTACGTCTAACAACTTTCATAGTGATCGGCTTATTAGTTTACGAGTTTGGCCTGTGCAAAGAAATGAAATATTAAAAATATCTAGATAAATTAATTTGTATAAATGGAGCCCTTAAATATAAAAATGACAAAAAGTAATGTATGTATGGTATGTTCCTTTGACTGTATATTCAAAAATTAATAATGCTCATTCATAAAAATAATTATATATGTGATACATTTTACAGATAAGATCATGTGCTTATGTTACTTACCGTTGCCTAGAATATATATTCCAAAGTTTATGATCATCCGTTCAATTATTTAAGAGATTAGTCTGTACATTGATAGATACACATCTATACACATACCTAATTTTATGTATAGAAATATATACACAGACCAATCTTTATATAGATATATAGAGATACATTATCTACACATACATACGCGTGTTTCGTCTTTTGAAGACTCGTCACTTTAGATGAACACAGGTTGTAGTAATATGAGTACATACTTATGGCAAGTAAGCTAAACAAACACGGGTGTGTTTTCTGCCTAAGGGAAATCATTAGACTGATTGTGTGATAATTATATAAGCAACGATCAGAGGGTACTCTAATAGTCAGGTGTTCATACTTGCTTTCCCACGAGGGCAGAGGTAGACGCACGGGTAACCCAGCTCCCCAAAACGGGAGCTCTTGATTGGAACAGAAATTGGAGCAAGTGTACAATAAGGACCCCACTTCATTAACACAACCCGGGGAACATATTCCGGAAGTCACCGGCGTCTTCCGGTTCGTCTTCCCTCCACTTTTGCTTAAAATACAGAACATGAAATATAGAATGTTCTGCGTTTAAAATTTGTTGTTTTTAGTAAATAAAAGTAAAACAAAAAAAACGATCAATTGTTTTGTTTATTGAAAAACGAAAGATTACAAGTCAGCCGATTTTTAAAAAAGCGTATATATTTCGTTTATTTTATTTACAAGTTTTATAAATAAACGACCACGTGTATTGCGAGGTCAACCAGAAGACGAACCGGAAGACGAACCGGAAGACGCCGGTGACTTCCTGAAGATGCTCCGCATGTTGTGTTAATGAAATGGGGTCCTTATCGTACTCTTGATCCCAAAAATTAAACTTGACTCCGCTCAGAAGGATTTTTCCTTCGATAAGTGAGGACAAAAAGAGATAAAAATGTTATCAGAGCATATCTTACATTTTGCTACTAGCCAAACGCCACAGAAGCCAAGTGGTTATTCTGCGCATAGGAGTTAATCTAGTGAATACTTACTTTGTTCGTATGACTGTTCTAAATAATACATAGAGCTGTATATCAATGTAATACGTTGTTACATTAATACATATATTTCGTGTGCACATTTGCAGAGATGTTTGAATTCTAATTGAGAATCAGCTGACTCGCTTTGAGTCAATTTTTTGTGCTGATACGTCTTTTGAACCAGATAACACTGTTTTTGTTTGCCGACGTTAAACTACAGTACCATCCGGTAAAGCAGAATAAAAAAGAACCGACGTTAAAATCAAAACGAGGCTGCTTTTTATATGAAAAAATAATGAAAAAAACACCACTCACCGTATGTCTATTTTGATAAGAATTTTTTTTTTGAAGAAAATCAATGAATTATTTATTTCAGAAAGACAAGTTAGAAGGGAATGCAGAGGTGTAACGGATAGACAAAAAACTGAACCATACACATGGAATGAGTTAACCACTAATCAACTTTTTATTACAACAATACACATACATACGCACACACACATCTATATATATATATATATAATACAGGAAAAGTAAAAATCCACAGGAAAGGAATCCAAATGATTTCATCTGGGCTCATAAAAAGTGCTCCATATCCAATAAAGCTTGTATATATATGATTATTTGTATTAATATAGGTATGTACAAAATCCACGTCACTGGGAAAAATATAAGATTGTTATTCACTCTGACGAGATCTCAGTTTATAACAGGGGTTCATCAATAACATCCACAAGCCAGTGACGTAGATTTTGTACATGTCTATATGAATAAAAATGATCATATATATATATATATATATATATATATATATATATATATATATATATATATATAGTGTATTTAGTCAGCGTTTTTTCATTTATGCAAACATTGTAAAAAATAACAGAATTCGTCTGTTTAATTATACCTTTTTAAAAATTTTTCTGATGGTCTTTTCTGTATTAAAACTTAAGAAAATGTTCCATAGGTTTCACATGTTTCACGAACGTTTTCGATTCTTTCGTCGAATCATCTTCAGGTGGCAAAAGCAAATGAGATTTTTTTTTTAAAGACAGAGGAGAAACACGCATAGAACGTGTTTCGCATCGTTCCAAGAAGTCGTTGACAATTTAAATTCAGCAATGCTGGATGGCATCACAGAAAAAAATTGCATTACGTTAAGCATTTTAAAAAGTTACTACTGGTTTCATATGTGATGTTGTTAATTTTAGTTCGTTGTCTTTTTATGTATATAGCTTCCAGTATTTTTATTTTTTTAAATTGTTTTCTAGAATGTATAAGTTTAGTGTTATTAACTAGAATACATATTGTAAACAATTTGCCAACATCTACAAAGCATACCTCTCCTCTCTCTGTCTTTCTCTGATTTAAAAAAAAAACTATATAACATTTATTATTTCTTTAGATCTTAATATAAAAAAGACCATCAGGAAAATTTTTAAAAAGTATAATGAAACAGATGAATTCTGTTATTTTTAACAATGCTTGCATATATATATATATATATATATATATATATATATATATATATATATATATATATATATATATACCGGTAAATGTTATCAATTTACACTTTTACGTTTTCAATTTTCGAAATAGAAAATCATTGTCTATAAGTTCCGTGGGTTTCTCTTTCCATATGTCACTAATATATACATAAATAAATAATAATAATATATATATATATATTTCTTATATTATACAATAACTGTACTTACGCTAGAATGATCGGAGGCAAGTTGAGTATAATGATATTTCGAGAAAGTTTCCATTGTTCAACCTTAATTCAAAGATTCACTGAAGATTGCTGTCAATGAGATTTATTGTGCAGAAATTGAAATGGGTTTGAAATGAAAATGAACATTTTTTTTTATTAATATTCAATATTGCTTCAAGTCTATTGTTAATTTTTTGAAATCTGTGCCGGTGTTTATATTCATATTTGAAATGTGTTATCTTGTATATTTATCAATTATTTTTTATAATTATTTTTATCATTTTATTTTTGTAAATATTTCTTTATTGTAACCAATCACGCGTTCAATTTAGATAGTTAAATTGTTATCCCATAGTCAGGGAGGCAACTAAGATCTGTTGTATATATATATATATATATTTAAGATGTTCATATAATGAAATTTAAAATCTATTTTAGAAAATAATGAAAATAATATACAAAATTAATATATGAAGTAACTTTTATTAGAAACAGTAAATAACATTATAATAGGTGGAAAAAAGAGTGTATAACATAAAAAAGTAATTACTGGCATGTGTATTCATAAAAGGGCATCTTCATCCATCACCCTCAAACTATTTATTATACAAACCAAGAATTGTTATATTACATGAAAGTTACTTGTTCTAAGGCAAAACTTCGTATCATAAAATCATTGTATATACTAAATTGAGTTCTTCGAAAAATGTAATATTTCCGCCACCTTTTTGTTAGTATATAAATACACACATTACAACATATTTATGAGTAAACAGCTTTATTTAAGTATACAATAACAACAAGAAAAAAGAGAAATATTGAAATCATTTAACTTTTTACATAGTTCCTGTAAAAGCCAATTAAGTACACATTTTTCCAATGCAAAAGTTAGAAAAGTTACGATAAATAAACATAAGAATTATTTATTCAAGTATCAATGATATACTACTAAAACATAAACATAAACTACATACAATATTTATTATTGTTGTAAACCTTTATCTAAAAAATATATTGGTGCATTTGTATACATGTGTGGGTGTATCAATTAGTTTGTATATTTCGTGTGTCAAAAATAAGACACATTTGCAAAATAACAGATTTTATGTATTTATTTTTACATAAAATCCAGCATTGTTATTTTCTTTTCTTACTGATTACAAATGATTGAATCATGTTTGTCTTTCGATATATTTATCTAACATCAAGTTACAGTTCACTTAGTTGAAGCTTATTTACTTTTCGTTATTATTGTTGTTGGGGATGTCACTTTTTATATTTCAAAACACATTTCCTTTAAACGATACCGTTACAAAATTACAACGAATATTATTGAAAACGGGCCAAGTAGGTCAGTTCTGATTGAGTGTCATTGGCTCATTCCGTGTTGGATAAAGAGGTGTTGCTATAATGAGTATTCTATTTGCCAGCAGGAGGCTCGCTTATCTTTCCACCAACCATCCCTCTATCGTGCGCTGAAGCAATCCCATCATCATTTATCTCCTTAGTGCTATTTATTCTTTAAATCAGAATAAATATTGTGCCCACATGATTTTCGAAATGTTCTCTCAGTAGTTAGCAGGCATCTTCTCGATTAATGAATTGGATAGAACTTTCATCGTGTGTCACTAGTGCGATCGTACTTTTTTTCGATGATGGGATTTATCCTGATAGATTTCCTAGTGTAGTTTCCGCCGAGAGGAGAGGGTGGTAGTGTTTTTACTATGCGCTTTCTTGCATCAATGTTTCCGTCGCAGAATGATATCGTTAATCAAAAAAGAAACACTAACATAAGACATGTGATTGTCATTCTGTCTAAGCTTTGGCTAGATTGACACAGAAAGTTCAAAGGTCTCTCGATGGTAAAGCCACCCGAAGAATTAGAAAATCGTCGGAGACACTTCTGTGCAGATTGTCCGTTGTTTGTAGACACTGACTTCTTTCATCACCAACTTTACCTTGTAGACGGTAAAAAGTTATAAAACTGAAGCATGCTCTTAAAAATACAAAAATTAGTAGAAAATAAATTAAAACGTCCAATTAAACACAAATAACAATTAAAATGGTTTCTTGTGACAAATATTTGAATTTTTTGTTAAATGTAATTACGTGTTTTATTACTAACAACAAGGTCATCGAAAAGAGAACACTTAGTTAATTATTGGATCAAATACAAATGACAATGAGGCAGTCACTCTTAATTCTAGGAATTATAAAAACGTGGAATCAATTGCATGAAAATAAACAATTCTAAACAGAATAAAAACGTGAAATGAATTGCATGAGAGTAAACTATATACGTGTATGTCAACATTCCTAGGCATTTTTTGTAAATATAAAATAAATAAAAAACATACATAAATGACAAACAAAATCGAAACTACACATACAAAACGTATAATAGGATAAGATTTCAGTCATAATACTACCTACTTACCTACCTACGTTTTCTGATTGTGGAATATACAAGTCGAGATTAATCATACCTCTTATTCGAGGTTTACTAACAAAATATGTATGACCTACGACAGGAAAAAAAGCTTATTTTATAGAATACTATGCCTATCGGACGTTACCAGTTATATACATTAATGTATTTTTACTATTTATTTCAAATTAGGGGACTTATATATATTTCCGAACTTTCAACAAAGAAATACGTGAGTAATAGCTGGTAGTATTTTCACCAAAAATATTTATATATGGAGTCACTAATGAAAACTGGGAACAACTTTAGTAAGATACATCTTTTTAGATTCACCGTTATCTACAATATTTATTTATATATGGAATCACTAATGAAAACTGGGAACAACTTTAATAAGATACATCTTTTTAGATTCATCGTTATCTACAAGATTTAATATGAGTTCAATACAGCATCGAAAATATATTTGTTAATGTTTGTATTACCGTTCTTTCGTTTCTCTTTTTTAAATACGTTTTTATTCATGGTTTACGCACATTTAATCCATTAAACACTAATTTTTGCAATGTGGTATGGTTCGGCTCGTTAATATAGGGGGAATTCTTCCAGGCATCATTCCCCAATTTTGGGCGAGGGTAGGTTTTATGCTAGTCCCCTAAGGCGCAGCTATCTGCAAATATTGACTGTTCTCGGCTCTGTCTGTACTCGACTATTTTATATTTTCCTACCAGAAAAAATTAAATATAAAAAATAATTACAAAATTAAGCATGTATTTGATTTACTAAAACGTTACAACTTCTTCCAATACTTTTATACACTTGTAATCATGGTTTACTTTTTTGTTCTTTATTATACTCATTAATGTTAGAGATAGAAGTAATTAGTAATACAAGTAAGACATGCTTCAGCAGCGGTTTGCCAGTTGTTTTCAAACAGAGCAAGCGTTTGTGTTGAAACACAAGACTCTTTTTTGAATCAGCTGGCTCGATCGAAATTGGTGTCGCGTCCCAGGAATAACTTCATAATTCCATAAAAGATTATTGCGCGGCCTACGTCAAGAAAGCATGTGTATCGAAAATGACGACATACACTTTTGTTTAGTGAGTGAGCCACGCTGAAACTTCAAGATGGATGAGGGTTTTTTTAAGTTTGAGAAAACTACAGAAAATGAATTAAAAAGTAATAACATCGGTGTAATTCATACTTGAACTGAACTTAATTTAATATTAATTCACAATAACAACACCAAATAAACAATAATTACTTCAAAAGATAATATTTAAGTTGGGTGTTGTTGTTGCGTTAAAGTAAATAAACATAACATTGCTTCCTGAATTGTAAAAGAATAATATTTATTCATTTTGATTGTGACAAATTTGAAAACACATATTTATAGAAGTTATTAAAATAGAAACAAGCAAAGCTAAGCAATGATGATTATGATTTTTTAAAGTACAACATTAACTTATTTGTTGTATAGTAAATAGTGTTGGTGTACAATCAAATACTGCATCTATCATTTAGGGAACAAAAACAATAAACACATTCAAACCAAACGATGAATAATTACAAAAACATGAAAACAAACGATAAGTTTAACATATTATGTCGAAGCGGTTAGCTCTTAAACTGGCTGCCAAGTTTAATCGACTAGTGTTATTCTGATTAAGAAAGCGGGGACAAGATAAATAAATCCACTGCAATAATTTGGTGTCTGATTTTTGCGAATTTCTGTTTTTAAATATTAATTTGTTTTCTCTTTTTTGCGGATTAAATTGCATTTTAAAGATAATTTCTTCAGCAGTATTTTTTATTGGATACACCATTATTATAATGTTTAATTTGAAATATATTTCAATTTCATTTTTAATAAACATTGTTTGATTTTATTATTTGTTTCTTACATGAAAACTTATTTAAAAGGTATGAAGAGTAGAAAATTCACTTTGGATGCATATTCATCATCCCTGTAACTTTCGCTTTCCCTAATCTGACACTTAGTTTTCATCCTATGAGTGATGTTTCTGATGAGGGGGGGGTAGTGTAGTATGAACAGTAGCTAGAGATGACAGGAGTATTTCTCTCTATATTCTTGCTGCCATGTCACGTATAACGGTGTTGGAAGTAAACGTTTTCCTTGGATGACGGTATCCGCCTTACAATTAAAGGACCCGAACATTAGAGTAACCCCCCAAGAAGATTTTCCTCTCATCAGGTGTATAATATCGATGCTGTTGTATTGCAATTAAGAGTTTTAAGTTGGGCCTCTAAATCCAATATTAGTGGGAACTGCTACGGTTTTTCTTCAATGATTTCCAATAAACCTTTGCAGTGCTCACTCTCTTTTTTCTGCCCTAAACTCATCTGCTGACCTCTTCTAAAATCTTCCATTCTCAACATGAAAAGTCTCACAAATCAAAAGTTTAAGCCCAGAACCCCAATATCCAACGTTGATCCCTACTATCACGTTTCCTATTCCAACATCAGGAGTCTACGTTTCAACCTTCTGAAAGTCGAAATATATTAACAGGAGACCAAAATTGACCTGATTTCTTATGAAAAACTGGTATGGAATCGTCAAATTCTACTGATGACTTCATGATCCAAGGATACTCAAATATGATCTCCAAAATTGACCCTTATGATCGTCATGGTCATGAAATATGTGCCTACATCAGGGATGCTTTTTTCTTGCGGTGGGGGCACTTGCTTCGAAGACAATTATTCGCCTTAGATGTGGTTCCGTGTTGCTATTATGTACAGCACCGCTTTCATCATCTGTGTCTATCGTCCTCTCTCCGACGGTGTTACTGTCATTAAGCAAATTTCTGGCAAAATTGACAAGACCCTGTCTGCCCCTCGTTTGTTAGCATTGATATATCTTATGACTTTAATGTCCACAATGTTGAATGGCTAATTCATTCAAACAAGATTGACGACGAAGGGCGGTTTTGTCACGATTTTTCCCTTGCTTATGTTGTATCACAAATTGTTGACAAACCCACCCGCATTCCTGATATTAATGGACATTTTGTTAGTCTTCTTGACCTTTTCTGAACTTGCTGATCCTCTGTCCTGTCTCTACTAAGATTTTCCAATCACTCAGCGGTGCCAACCAAGATAAGAACAACGTGCAGCAAGCCATGTTAAACCCCTCTCCATCGCACAGTGTATCGCTACATGATGGCCGACTGATACTTCATATCAGAAATGTTCCTACATTCCAAGTTTAAACATGTGTGTCCTGTATTACATCCCATTTAACTGATTGCAAATCCATGGTATTGAGAATGTTATACCCTCCAAGGAATTCAATCAAAAACCAAACTGCCAGCCGTAGTACACTCTTAAATCCGCCGTGCCATTGCTCACAAAAACCACTATTTCAATATCCTTCCACAAAATAAATGCTCTGAAAACAAAGTCGTCTTTAAGGTTGCCAGTAACAAATGTGTAGATAGGGATAGGGAGAGAGTGAAATAATGAAACATAAACCCGAAAAGGGTTGATATGCCGTAAAACAAAAGAACTACCCTGATCCGAGGATGTGAGTAAACGGGATTGTCAGTTGCTTGAATAATACTTCGAGAGGATTAAAATGATGGGCAAAATGTGGTTACTTAAGAGGAAGGTTCGACAATACTTAGTATGCATTGGAATTAAAGAAGACAATGTTGCAGTCTTCAAGGAAGTAATCTCGTGGTAACATGAAATACACTTTGTGTATTAAAATTGCGTTTGGGTTGTTGATCATCAAATTGATAATCTCATTAATCTGAATTAATAGTTAATAAAATTTTGTTTAATACTTAATTTATGTTTGTTATACTAAATTTATGTTTTTAACAGAAAATTTATTTTTAATAGTAATTTATATAGTTTTAATACTTAATTTCTTTTAATAATTCATCGATATTTTTTTTAAATGATGAATTATTTTAAATATATAATTTCTATTTATTTTAGTACTTAATTTATATTTATTTTAATACTTAAATTGAGTATTAAAATATTAAAATGAAGTATAAAATGATTTTTAGTATTAAAAAAGTTAAATTAGTTGTTTACATAATTAATATTAATTTCTTAATTTACTTTATTTTATTTTTTAATACTACATTTTAATTTTGTTAAATAGTATATTTTTATACTTAATTTAATTTTCGTCGTACTTTATTTAATTTTTCTCAATACGTTAATAATTTTTGTTTTAAGATGAAAAAGTAACCACCCCTTAAGAGGTTTTTCTTTTTTGTTTTTTCTTCTTAAATGACCTCAATTAGGGCAACTCCACATTGGGTATTGTCAGTTGTTGGGGTTCGTATTCCAGGTATATAATTTCCCTGATGAACTTCCAAGCAAGAAACTGCTTGAGTAGAGAAACACGTGTAGGGAAAAATTATTTAACATGAAAAATCTGAAAAAAATCTATGAAAGGAAAAAAGTATTTTGTTGTGATAAATGATTTCTTGAACGAAATGTTTTGGTAAAGCTTCATAAAAACACATAATTGCTCTGTACCTTGTAATCGAGTATCATCGAGCTTATTTTTATTAGACTAATCCCGGTCTTTACTGAATAAACTATCTTATAAGTGAAAAACCTATATATATATATATATATATATATATATATATATATATATATATATATATATACATATATATATATATATATATATAATGTAAATATATATAGAGAAAGAGCTAAAATCAGGGTAGAATTTCGAATTAAACATTAGTTATTCTTATTATGAATTTGAAAAGTCTTTTTTTACAAAATAATACAAACGAAGGTACATACATAGAAATAAGAATATAGTTTTTATTAGAAACATTAATTGACATGATATTAGGTGGAGTGGGAGTGTATACTACATATATAATTATTAGTGAAACCTTGATTCATAAAAGGGCCTCCACATTGTTTCATGAATCACACTCAAAATATGGATTATACAAAGCAATAACTGAGAAGTTATATAAAAATGTAATTGTTTACATGTACAAATTGTATCATAAAAAAACATTGCTTATAAATACGTACAGGATTGTTTTGAAGAATCTAAAATTTCCGCCAGTATTTCGTTAGTATATACATTTTTTAAATTACAAAATATCGACACGCTTTATTTAAGTATACAATAACAGGAAGATAACAAAAATATTGAAATCATTTTATTAATGATATTTTCTTTACAGCTAATTAGGAAAGCATTTTTTCGTTAATGCAAAAGTTAGGTAAAATACGATGTAACAATAAAAATTATTTATTTAAGTATCAATAATATACTATTTACATCTAAATGCAAGCCACATACACTATTTAAAATTGTTGTAAAATTATATCTTTAAATATATTGGGACTTTTGTGTCTTACAAAATCTGATTGATTCTGATGTTCATACGATCGTATATATATATATATATATATATATATATATATATATATATATATATATATATATATATATATGGAGATTAAATGCACAATATATCATAAAATCAAGTGATGTGAAAAGGAGACTGTGTAAAAAATTAAATACAGAAGTATATCATCAAGACACGAGAGGGTTTATCGCTTTCATTCGGATCAACGAACGTCTTAGAATAAGTAAAGAGTATATATATATATATATATATATATATATATATATATATATATATATATATATGGTCAAGTGCCGGGAGCTGGAATTAGTTTTACCAAATGAATTATTACTCAAAGCAATATCTCAGTTTGCGATATCTTTACGCATCAGCTCTACCTAAGAAATGGTGTTTTATATAGTCATTTACATACAAACTGTTTCGCTGTATCACCGCTCTTCAGTGCGGCTAGATCAGCTAGTGCCACAAGTTAGGATTGAAACTTAACCGTCGAGCTGATCCCTGCGCTATCATGCGACACTGACTAAATGTAAGTGATATCTCAATAGTTGTACCAAATAAGTTATACCTTAAAGCTAATGGCAGTTGGCGATATCCACATGCAAACTATTTCGCTGTATCACAGCTCTTCGGTGCGGCTAGACCAGCTAGTGCCTAAAGCCGGGGTTGAAACTCAACCGTCGAGCTGACCCCTGCGCTATCATGCGATACTGCCTGAATGTAAGTGATATCTCAATGTAAACATTGTCAAGTTCCAGGATCTCGAATTAGTTTTACCTAATGAGCTAAGCCTTTAAGCTAATG
>OY744525.1:31722268-31827268 GCA_963556195.1 Sepiola atlantica
AGATCAAGCTATAGGTATTAAGGAAACAGTCAGCAGGAAGAGAGTTTCACAAGCGTGCAGTTCTTGAAAAAAAGATACTGGAATACGAAAATATGTTACAATCAGGTATCAAAACAGCGAATGAATGGATACCACTAATCCAATGAGTAAAACGAGCTGGCACAAAAGAAGCAGAGAATAGATCACATTATTCTGAAGAACACATGGCATGATAGTATTTATAGAAAAGACTGAAACAAACAACATAACGTCTGTGAGAGAGAAGGTGCAGAGAAAGGGAAAGGGTGTGACCAATCAAATTGCAGATAGGTTTCTTCACCTCATCAAGAACCCTTAAATTGGACAGAGATTCCCAGTCCAAGTATAACAACAGTATTTATATATCACTGATTCGACGCCCGTGCACATATACTTTGAAAATGTACAATTTTATATAACTAAACATCTGTGGTAGAGCAGTTATTGTCTCTGCTGATTCTTCTAATATCATATTTATTTAAAAGTTTTTTTGAGGGCGTTGAGCGGGGCGGAGTCACTTTAGGATGGGTGAACTCTCGGAATAATAAAGTTTCCAAAAGATGAAGGTGCCCATGTTAATTACCGCGTTGCCGAGAATATATTACCAAAAATCCAAACTTATTTTTTTACGAATAATTAAAATAATTTTATATATAACTGCACTCGCTAAATGATAAAACTTACAAAAATGTAATGTGCCCGTTGTTACTCTGTGTGTCTCCTAGAATATATATTACATATTTCGTAATGATCTATTAATTAATTTACGAAGTTACATGTACATAGATATATATAAATCAATACAAATGCTAAATGCACATACACACACATCTATATATATATATATATATATATATATATATATATATATATATATATATATATATATATATATATATATATACATAGGGTAAAATACACGATATGTCATGAAAAAGGAAATGCGGAGGTAGACAAAATGTGAGAAAAATGACAAACGGAAAACTAGTTAAAGTGCAGGAGAAAAACCAAAACAAGAGATTTGACCGGTTTCGTTCGTGTTAGTGAACGTCTTCAGAAAAATTGAAGCTTTGGAAATAATTTATTTCGAAGGCACACACATGGGAGAAGGAAAAAATGGTCCGATTGGACCATATGAGAAAACTTTTAGAGACATTGAAATATGAATTGACAATTGGGTGACACATTCTTCTTTATTACTTCTTCTTCTTTTTATATTTGTATTTATTTACTTTTTCTAATGAAGAATGGGTCACCCAATTGATAATTAATATTTAAATGCCACTAAAAGTATTCTCGTATGGTCCAAAGATCAGTAACTATTAGTAACATCTCTATACATTAAGAACGTGTTCATTACTTCATTAATCAGCCTCCAAAAAATATTTTTTACCGAAAGTGATGCAAACATTTCAATGTTTAAATGTAAAATAAATGTATCATAACACATTGCTTATTAATACTTACTTAATGTCTAAGGAAGAATTTATCATTCTCCGCCATCATTTCGTTAGTATATAAATAAAAACTTGACCAAATATCTATATGAAATAAGTTTTATTCAAGTACACGATAACGTGAATATAAATAAAGAAAAATATTGAAATCATATAAGTTTTTATATTTCTCAGAAAAAGCCAAATTAAGAGAACATTATTTTCATTAATAAAGAATAACAATATTTGAAGTTACATAACAATAATCAATTATTTATTCAAGTATCAATAATATACTTTTCAAATTAAACGAATTAGTTACAATTAATAGTAGGTACTGCTGTAAAACTATCTGAAAGTATATTGGGACGTTTGTATTTGCGATGTTTGATGTATAAATTCTAATTTTAATATGATCATATTGAAATACATATATATATATATATATATATATATATATATATATATATATATATATATATATATAAATATAGATATATGTATGATATATCATAAAAAGGAAATGCCGTGAAAGAAGAGACATGTGAAAAAAGACAAAGAAAAAACAAATTAAAATACAAGAAAACGGGATGAAGATACAGGAGATGTCATCGGTTTCGTTCGGATTAACGAACGTTATCAGAAAGAGACAGCGCAATGTCATCACTTTTCCTGAAGACGTCCGTTGTTCGGAACGAAACCGGTAAGATCTTGAGTTGTTTTTGATAGTGTTATCCTTTACTTGAATTTGTTTTTGCATTTGTCCTATTTTACACACATATATTCATATATATATATATATATATATATATATATATATATATATATATATATATATATATACATACATACATTTATATATATATATATATATATATGTATATATAAAACTTTTTTCAAGAATTTTATTAATACTTTGATAAAAATCTCATATTATTATTTTTTTCTCGTTCTGTATTTTAAATGAAAAGTAAAAGTTCTTTTTCGTTGTTGTTATTGTTATTGTTCCATTGAATATTATTTTCTCGTATCTAAACACATTTAATCCGTAGCAAACTTCCTGCGACAAATATTTAAGAAGGTGTCAGCAACGTCGGTTCCGATTGCGTATCATTAGTATATTTCTTCTTTTATAAAGAGTGGTTGTGTAAGTCGATATTCTATTTGCCAGCAGGATCTTCCTTTATATTCCCATCCGAAGGCCGTCGATTTAGTGATGCGTGAGTGTCCTCATCGTTTGCAGTGTACATGTCGTTTACCATCACGTCCACGTTGTTTTCGATGATAGGGTTTTCGATGTTAAACATGCCAGGTGGGCCGGGTGAATAAGGTTGCCCATTGCCTATATTTAATTCCCGTTCAACGAACGCTTCGCAGAATAACGCCGTTAAAGACAAAAGAAGAAACGGCAAGACGAACACAGACATTTGAGTTGTCATCATGAGTCCTAGCTGTTAACAGATTTAAACAGTAAAATACAAGTTAGAAAAATGGTGTCTTGTTCGTGAAGAAACAGAAGAATTGTGAAAGTCTTGGAAACTCTTCGAAGTGTCTTCTACGCAGAATAGTGATTTGCTTAAAACATGTCTTCTTTTATAATCAAACTTACTATAATACCTGCCGAAATGCATTAAAATTTAATTCCACTCATGAAAATAAAACATAAGTAGAAAATAAATTAAAAGTCTAATTAAAAACAACTAATAATAATAATAATAATAATAATTACTCGTGATAAATAGTTTATCATTTAATTATTTCATTATGCGTGTTCATTGCTAACGAAAAGGTCATCAACACCCTTGTGTTAATTGCCTTTGATTTAAGCGATATAAAGATCTGCCAACTTACATAATCATCTTCATAGGCCTATATATATACATATATGTAAAATACACACATACACAAATACAAATAGCATTGAATCAATTACAATATATATTAAAACAAAAAACGATGTAAAAATACGATAAGTGAATAATAATAATAATAACAATAATAATAAGAATAATCATAATCATAATCATAATAATAATAATAATAAAAACAATAATAAAAATAATAATAATAATAATCATATTAATAATAATAATAATAAGATGATTCTATTAATAATGAAGATTATGTATCTATCTGTCTGTCTGTCTGTCTAAAGCCAAAACTATAGTATTTAAGACAATTGTACTTATGAAATAGTATAGTATATACTATTTCAGACTAATGTACTATCTTTAAATGCTCAACTCAGGGTCATAGTGTAGTGTAGTATCTGCTCTTTTTTCATGATACAATCCTCCCAGGCATTACCTCCTTCTTTTTTGTGAGGTGTGGAGGTAGTGTAGTATTCGTTATGTATTCAATAGACAATCCTCTCAATTTTTTTGTTTGTATTTTATTTGTTTTTTTAGTGTTTTTTAATGTTTTTTCTCAATTATTTTTATATTTTGGAGCCAGTTTCATTATGTGTTTTGATGTTTTTTTTGTTTTTATTTGTTTTTTTATATGATTTTGCATGTTTTTTGCATTTTTTAACACTTTTTGGCTCCAATTTTGATGCTTATTGTTTTTTTTTGTTTCCTTATTAATTTTGTAGATGTGATCATGTTTTTTGTCAATCGTTTCTATTTTTGTTGTTTTGCGCCAATTTCGATGTCATTTTATTTTTTTTGTTTTTTTTGTTTTTTAAATGTTTTCATTTTTTTGGCTCTTTTTTTCTCTTATTTTGCTGTTTTATGTTTTTTTTTGGTTTGTCATTTGTTTGTGTTATTAAAAATTCATGTTATTTGTCAATTTTATTAATTTGTTTGTTTGGCTCTTTTGCGCCAACTGTGATGTTTTTTGATTTTTTTCGTTTTTTATATGTTTTTTTTTTATGTTTTTCAGGATATTTGTGAATGTTTGTTTTCGTTTGCTCTTTACCGCCAATTTTTATGTTTTTGGATTTTTTTGTTTTTGTGTTTGTTTTTATGTTTCTAATGTTTTGTCTCAATTTTTTGGCGCCAATTATGATGTTTTTATATGTTCTTCTTAATTGATTTTTTAATGTTTTCCATGTTTTTGTAAATGTATTTTTTCTTTTTTTACGCGAATTATCATGTTTTTCGATGTTCTTAGTTTAAAAAAAATGTTTTTTATGTTTTTTGAATTTTTTTGTTGCTTCTTGGCGCCAATTTTGACGTTTTTTAATGATTTGTTTAATGTTTTTCATATTTTTTGTCAATGTTTTATTTTATATATTTTATATTTTGGCCCTTAGTGTCCAATTTTCATGTTTTTTTAATGTTTTTTTGTTTTGATTTGTTTTTTTACGTTTTTTTATGTGGTTTGTCAATTTTTTTTGTGCTTTTTGGCGCCAATGTTCATGTTATTTGATTTTTATTGATTTTATTTGTACTTTGACTGTTATTTTATGTTTTTTGTAAAAAAAATATTGTTTTTTGTCATTTTAAACAGATCGCCTGATCGAGATACGGCCTGATCTCGATGAGTCAGGCGATTATTTGTCAAAGTGTAAATGTGGTGTAGTATCTGTTCTGTTGTCATTGTACCATTCTTGCATGAATTACCTTCTCTTCTTTTGAGAGGTGTTGAGTTAGTGTAGTTCTTGTTGCCATGATACCATATTTTCAGGGTTTTTATCCTCCTTCTTTTAAAGGCATGGAGTTAGTGTTGTATCTGTTTTGTTGTCATGATACCATCTTCCCAGACATTCCCCCCTCTTTTTTAGAGGTGTGGAAGTAGTGTAGTATCTGCCCTGCTTCTAACTAGCAAAATATGCGCCCGGGGGAGCATATATTTGTTAGTAATAATAATAATAATAATAATAATAATAATAATAATAATAATAATAATAATAATAATAATGATGATGATGATGATGATGATGATGATGATGATGATGATGAT
Source organism: Sepiola atlantica (assembly GCA_963556195.1). Classification (NCBI taxonomy): domain Eukaryota; kingdom Metazoa; phylum Mollusca; class Cephalopoda; order Sepiida; family Sepiolidae; genus Sepiola; species Sepiola atlantica. The sequence goes on from OY744525.1 coordinate 31,727,629, forward strand.
GATGATGATCATAATAATAATAACCACAATAATATCCATGATAATTATAATGATAATAATTTTAACAGGAATAAAATAGAAGAAATTGATCTGGTTAAATACATCTAGTCTGAAAAAGATTAAGAAACCCATTGTCTATCTATGTTTTGAGCTAATAGATAAGTTCCCTGAAAAGCAATGAATACGCTATCAGAAATTATTAATGTGAGTAGCATTAAAATGAGTTATAGCTGCATAGATCACATGCAATAAAAATAAATAGACAATAAAATAAAATAATCTGCATAGATCACATGCAATACAAATAAATAGACAATAAAATAAAATAATCTGCATAGATCACATGCAATAAAAATAAATAAACAATAAAATAAAATAATCTGCATAGATCACATGCAATACAAATAAATAGACAATAAGATAAAATAATCCCTAATAACAGTAACAATAGTACCAATTTATTTCAATTATGCACTTGTGGAATAAAATAGATTCATTACTTCTATATCAACCTTTAATAACTAATATGGCATACAAAGCTACAATAAATTCTGTAGAAGCGAGAATGAAATATATATAGTGTATTTCCTAACATTTTGTTCCCGTTTATTCGTTCTATAAACTGTTAGTCTACGATATACCGATTATTGACATGAACTGAACTTTGCATTGACTTACACGGTATTACAACATCCATCGGAACGATAATTGACCAAGTATTTTAAATATAGACGACTTTAAATGCTTGATTATTGAATTCTTTAACCCACACTAAAAAAATCGTACACATATAGAAAGACACGAGAATCTGTACCATGAATACTGGAAATGGCGACAAAAATCATTTTGAAGAGTCTCAGATCAGTTTTCACGGGAAAGTGACGAGGGTTACTCTAATTCTTTTTCCAAGAATTCTGTAATTACCTTAATGTGATAAATGACGTACAGTCTAATAGAATTAGTCACATTTGCATACTCCCGAAATATTCAGCAGATATATCGCTTCAGGAAACTATTTTGATATTTACAATAATATTTTAGAAGTCGTTTACCTTAAAATAAAATAAAAAGGAAATAAAAAAACGTAAACTCTAACTCTACGACCTTATCCAGGATATTTAAATGTTATATATTTGTGGAACTGCATAACTCGCCAATACTTACTTAAAAATGTACAACAATATTCTGAGGTAACACTACAATTAATGGATAACAAATTCAAGGTATGTCAAATTTAACAAAGTTGGTTCAGAATATTACAGTTTTAAACGCAACTTTTCTTATTGAAACTGAAATAAAAGTATGTCTACCATTAAAATAAGAACAGTATTCTCAAGTTATATGATTACAGTAGAATTTCAAGAGGTTATAATTCTGGGGCATGCACATGCAAACATTGCGAAAAGAAATTTCAGTCTACAAACAGTGTTTTCCAAACAAAACTATTACATTAGATGCGGTCAAATACATTTAAACGTTAACTGTCTGTTTAAACTGAAAAATATAATGGCTGTCGGATTAACGTACATCAGTTCTAACATGGTTATTGTAGAACATAACAACAACAAAAATGATTTTAAACGAAAGTTCACTCTACATGAATATAAAAAAAAAGATATCTAAAAAACAGACGAAACAAATGTGAAATTTCAATTAGACAAATGTTTTGTTATGACGATAATACACAAATTAACATTGAACATATTAGAAACCTACTGTTAATTATTAAAGACATAACCAGGGTAAACATTCTTAATTGTATGCTATTCTTATGCAGTATTAATTTACAAAAGATCAAATGAAATCAATTATCATGGATCGAGTAATTATGGAACTTACCAATAAATGCGTGTTGTACTGGCGCCTAAACAACTTCTTAAAAGTTTGAAAAGTGTTAATATGAAAATGTAAATCCAATTTTCACGACTGTTTTCTGACATATTATGTGTATGCTCAAGGTAAAGACTACATTTAACTTCATGATTCTTGTATTTTGCAACTAACTGTAAAAAGAAATCTTAGATTGTTCAGAAACTGTTGATTTTAAATAAAACATGCTATATTGCTTAGGCTGGTCCAACCGTTTACGTCAGAAAAGAACCACAAAGTTTTGGAGGTGTAAAGATTATTCAACTGGACTAAAATATAGTAAAACATCGTACCATTAACGGATGCCTAACTTGAAATTACATGAGGGAAAATTGTTAGTATCTAATTATAAACATACGCTACGCTTTTTCAACCTTGTATATACAGGGTGGGCAAAAATAAGGGTCCTATTTTAAAAAATTCATAAGTTTTTTATTTATTGATTTAAAAAAATAATTTTTTTTGAATAAGTAAAGGACCCCTTCCGAAGCAAGCATGAGCCGTATTAGCCCTAAGGAACGTACCCTCATTTAGAAAACATTATTTTTGCTTAAAAAACTCAAAACAGTGTAAAAAACAATACTTTAGTTTTTGTAAGTTTTAAGAAGTGTTTTTCGGCTAAAATTTGTTTTGTTTATTTCAAAAAATCTCGGAAGGGTCAGTCTACACACACATAAAGTTTGGTGAGTTTAACTTTTATTTTGTGGAAGTTATTCAAATTCAAGTTATTTAAATTTAAAGATAGGACCCTTATTTTGGCCCACCCTGTATATATATATATATATATATATATATATATTAGGGGGGGTCGATTTTGAAACTGTAAATTATCGCACTCGAAGAAAGTTGCCAAATAATGTCAAAAGTTACCACAAGAAATATTTTTCTTCAAAATTTTGTATTTATTTGAGCATTGCAACTTTAAGATCAAATAAATCGAGATTTTTTCTCACTGCCGAGATTTCACCGGCAGATGTGTCGCCTTAAATTAAACCCGGGTTTTAACAAAAAAAAGTAATACATTACTTAATAATAAATATTTTAAAGTTTATTATTATTTTTCTTAAGAAATTAAATGTACATATTCAAATTAAAAAGGAATAAAACACTATAATATTTAATGTTATATATAAATAATTATTTGTTTACATAGGCGTTTTATTTATTGGATATTTTTTATGGTATTCACCGGTTGAAAATTCATCGGGCGAATTTGACTTCCCGTGTTGATTGTCTGTTTAATTATCACACATATATATTGAATTGTCGAGCGCTGGCTTATCTAATCCCACTTTCCCGACCTTTTGTCACACCTTACCTTGTGGGAGTTAGATAAATAAAAACTAGTTCAGCCAGGGGGTTTTACCCCACCAAATAAACCGGTATCGTCCGGGTCTGGATTCACGCCCGTCTATTGGGGCTTGTCCGTCCTGTGCAGTTCTAGGAGGTGCATCTCCCAGGTTTTGCCTTCCCTCTTTGGGGAGGAGTAAGTTTATTGCTTACTGTCTGAGGCGGCCCTACCGGGGAATGCCGACGAAGCTGCCCAGGCAATTTTTAAATGGCCAGAGTGCTCACCTCTCGAGCACTGGCTTTCTCATCCCACTTTCCTGACCTTTTGTCAATCTTACCTTGTTGGGGGTAGATAAATAAAATCTAGTTCAACCAGGGGTTTTTACCCCACCAAATAAACCGGTATCGTCCGGGCCTTTGGGTCTGGATTTACGCCCGTCTATTGGGGCTTGTCTGTCCTGTGCAATTCTAGGAGGTGCATCCTCCCAGGCTTTGCCTTTCCTCTTTGGGGAGGAGTAAGTTTATTGCTAACTGTCTGAGGCGCCCCTAAAGGGGAATGCCGACGGGGCTGCCCAGTCAATTTTTTAATGGCCAGAGTGCTCACCTCTATAGCGCAGGGTTATCTAATCCCACTTTCCTGACCTTGTGTCACATCTTACCTTGTTGGAGGTAGATAAATAAAACTATTTCAGCCAGGAGTTTTTACCCCACCTAAAATATATGGATTGGAGTTGATGGGAGAATGGATAAGGACACATTGATGTATAAGGAAATTGTGGATGAAAATAGACAGAGAATTATGAAAAAAACTAAGGGACCAGAACACCATTTAACTTTTACAAAAGAAACACCATGTGAAAGTAAATATCTGACACATAGAGTTCTTCCGAATAGTGGTGCAACAGGTGCTGTTCATGCAGATCAAGTGGTGGATGTTTTGCATGAATTCCACAGTGAGAACAGTATCAAGGCTATACTTGTTGACAACACTAATACCAACACAAGTTGCGAAGGTGGAATGGTTGCAATTTTAGAAAAAAAACTTTTTAAAACTCTTCACACAATTGGTTGCTCTTTGCATCATAATGAACTACCTTTCAGAGCCCTTTTTAAAAACATAGATGGTTGCGCAAAGGGCCCTACAACATTCAGTAGCCCTCTGGGGAAATTATGCTTAAATGATTGATATGATTTACCCCAAATATCATTTTCCAAAATTGATGAAATACATGATCTTAGTTCTGACCAAAGACTCCTTTATGAATACACAGTAGGTATTTCTAGAGGTAAGGTTGACTCTAGATATGCCTCCTGGAAAATTGGTCCTTTAAACCAAGCAAGATGGTTAACTTTGGCCATCAGGCTTATGTGTTTATGGACTCGTGGTGCATACCCACAAAGGCACACAACAAAACTACACTATGTAGTAAATTTTATTGTAAATGTGTATGCCACTTTTTGGTTTGAAATTAAAAGAAATAGTAAATTCCACAATCAGTAAGTGCACATTTTTAATATGACCCAGAGGATTAAGGAGAAGCCTCAGGAAATCCAAGATATCACATTTAGAAATATACAAGGTAATACATTTTGTTTACTGCCTGAAAACTTTCTATATTCCATGGTTAAATCTGAGGAGATTGAAGTAAGAGAAGAAGCTTTAAAAAGAATTTTGGCCATTAGGTAAGTAATATTTATTCATATATCTCTGACTCAATTATTTATTCCAATTTATAGAATGATTTTTAAAGATTTTATCTAATTTCACCATAATTATTAAAGCAGTACAGATTGGAATTTTTTAATAATTCAATTAATTAATTTGTTCTTTCAGGAGTGAGGAGTCAACCAGAAAAAGATTAAAAAGAATACTACCTATTAATTTTAATGCCACACATTGGACACAATTAATAGATTTAAAATTATGCGGCATTTTTGAACCACCAATGACGGAAGATTTTACTGAATCTGAACTTCGAGAATCGTTGATGAATGGAACCAAGCTTGACTTGCCAGATTTGCCCTCACATTCTCAGGGTGTGGAACGGGCAGTTAAGTTAATAACAGAAGCTTCACAAACTGTATATGGTTTTGAAGCAAGGCATCAACACATTACAGCCAAAGTTTTGAGTCAGAAATTGAGACCAGCATTTTTGTCTAAGGGGTCTTATATGGAGCAATTTGACTCTATATTAAGCTTCATTAAAATAGTGTTAGGTTTTTCCTTATTTCTTTGCTTGTTATATTTTCACTAATAACAGAAAAAATCATTTTTTTAGGTATTCAAATATTACTGTTTAATTCATAACGTTAAAAGGTAGTTTACAAAAGCAGATACTGAAAATGAGGGGGGGGGCAAATTTTCAATTTGAAGATTTCTTTAATTCATATCATTTTTATAAAATAAAAGGACATTCCCTGCTTTTAAATGCTAAAACTATTTGGTTTTCACACCAATATTCAAGCAAATCTTGCAAAAACGAGGAATTTTCAGTATATTCTTGTCTACGATCTTTGATACCAAACGCTCAAAAAACCGCTGAAGTTTTTGATCTAATTTTTTGCATGAGTATTTAATAGGTCTATATACAACTTTCGGAACGTGCCTTTTTTTAATATTTAAAAAAAAGTGTAAAATCGACCTACCCTAATATATATATATATATATACACATGGTAGCAACATAAACCCGTAGCTGTAAACAGACTGATCGTTAGCAAGACGATATATTGACTATGCATAATCCAAGAATGAGGTTTATTACCGTATTCTGGTAAAGAGACCAGACTGTGTAACTGAACCATACAGGGCTACTGTGATAGCGGTTAGATTGATAAATCGGAGGCCTCGGTGGGGAGTTTTGCAGCAAGATGGTTGTCCACATTACATCTACATTTCTGTCTGTTGATCTGATGGGGGACACACAGAGCAGGAAGGTAATTTCAAAGTAATTTTAGTAGAACATCTTCCGGGATCTACAACGAAAAGGTACGATTTTCCTGCTGGCCGGCTGGGTCGGGGTATTGAAAATGAAGAGTTATAACTGCAGTAAGTTGTAAAACAATCCCAAGTATGCAACAATGCAACAGTGAATCGAGCTTGTAAATACGCTACAAAACTTTTGTCGCAAAACACTCACAAGATTGTTTCTGCTAATGCACCAAAATTTACCGCTAAAGAATATAAAATGTCAGCAATTATGTAACGGTCAATCAAACGTGCATTAGGAAAGTCCGTTTTAAGTGAATCTAAAGATAATTTGCCACTCAAATTTCACAGCCTATATCTGATGACTCATAACCCGACTACAAACTCAAGAATTTATGCGACTCAACTTATTTTCGAGAGAATAATTCGGGCCGACTTTGATAAACTGATAACTAACATTACCGAAATATTTGTAAATACCAATACAATACTCTTCAGCATAACGAGAACATCTATTTTACAGATTACATCAAAGGAATGGTCAGCTAGTAAAACGACATTATTGAGGTAACAAATTAGGATAGTATTGTATATCATCAAACATCCGAAATATCTGCTAGCATATAATCAGAAAAGCTGTCATGTACATAGAACAAACCTTTTACAAATATCCCCATACCACGGAAATAACCATTTTGCTATTGGCAAATATCATTTGCAGTATTTCATGTTCATATACGCGATAGAAATGGCTTATTCTAAGAAAATAATCTTCAGATAATCATGCCCCATTTAGAACCGTAGGAAATTAGGAATGTGAAAACTCAAACTCAGAGAATTCAGTTCATGATATGCAAACGTTAAACACATTTCAAAGTTCAGACGTATCCAATAGATACTTATCTTCAATAAAAATCGAAACACATGTTTAATTAAAACTTAAAGGAAGAGATATTTCAGTCAAGCGAACAGGGAAAAGTAAAGAAAATATTTTCTTTAACATGAATACCTTTTATGGCTGTTGTCAAATACATTTACAATTAATGTAATTTATATGTAATAGCTGTGTAAATAAAGGGTATTGGCATTGTAGAAATGAACCCAGATGAGAAATAATTAATTTAAACAAACAATAGTGTAAGCCAGGTCAAATTATGAAAAAAGAGCAAAAACTTTGTGTGTGTGTTTCTGATTACTACTTAAAATATTTCAATTACCGATTACGTAGTATGTTATTTCTGAAGTTAACTTGATGTAAAGTATGCCTAAAATCCGATTTATTACATTATTACGTGCACATAACTATGAAAGGCAAATGAATAGAGTTGAAACTATTAACACAGACAATTTGTACAAGTTCAATTGACTACATTTTGATGTAAGTTAGCGTTAGGAATATTTTAACAGATAATCGACGTCCTGTCGATTGATTTTGCATTTGCAGTCGCTTATCTTGCTACCATTTCAATAATAAGCGTAAATAAAATTAACATGAACATCGTGTTTAATATAAATAAAATGACTTTAGCTAAACATTGATCAATGCGAATTTTATCACCATTACATTATTACTGAGATATAATTATTGGAAATGATCGCAAGCAAAACGCAGCCGAATCTAAAACAATAAGAACAACATGACATCAGATTTTATAATTCTGTTAACATTGCAAGCTTTTTTAATATTTGAAACTTTGTATGGCAACTATATTTCTTGAATTAATAGCTCCACTAAATTAATTACGTGAGAAAAATACGAAACAGAATTGGTGTCCTGGATGTCAAAAGTTACTTTCGGAAACGATAAAGTCTTTAACATGATTTTTCGCTAAACAAGGGACTTACGCTGTGAGTGATGCTAGTAAGTTAGGTAAGGTGCTATTTCATAACACAGAAAAAATAAGGAGCAACTGAAAGCAGAAAGGCGAAGACTAAGTACGTAATTGCCAGCATAAACCTCACAGCCGAATAGCAAATAGGGGTGCTTCATAATTTTGCAGAAACAACATTTTTACAGGATATAAATTTATTTTGCAAATAGACTCTTGTCCAGTACTATTAATAATTCAATCTAAGAAAATTACGAAAACTCAAAATGTGAATCACTTGGAGAATAAATCTGAATTATATATTTGTAATGTAATTTCTTCCAAGACAGAAAATAGCACATGCAGCCGGATTGCCACGATGTATTTCGAAATTAAACAAAATGTTATAGCTTGATTAAGTATAGAATTAATGATGAAAACTTTGAAACTTTGCAAATAATTTCCAGTTATGTTTCTGTTACACCGGTCGTTCTTACACAGGAGAAACAACACCGGTTGTCACTATAAATAGTGCGAGTCATCAGAGACACAGAGAAGACAAAGCACAGTCTTGTAACTGTCTAGCCAAGTGCTAGTAACTTTCTTACTTTGTTAATACACTTGTTAAACCAACCCTCGACTTGACTTCCTTTATTTATTATTTACTGTTGGACAATTTCACAACAGTTTCTTTAAAGCGACATTTATTATGTTTGTTATGAAAAAAGAAACAAATCACGAAAACATATTTTCGTCTTGTGATATTTTGTTATACGATTATTTTGTGATGATATAGACACAACTAAAGAAAGTATGTTGGCGGGTTTGAATGTATGTTATCCGGAATAATAAGCATTGCATCCTTTATCATGCGGAGTGATAGTTATTTGCACTGAAAGTGATGAACAAATAAGAAAGCGTGTGACATATCAAGCGAATCAAAAGTAAAAACTCAACACGAACAAACAGAAACAGAAGGCCAATTGTGAAGACTACATATTGCCTGTGCAGGATCAATGTATGTTGTAAATGTTCTTAATACGATAATTAACTGAAATGGCCAAACTTTGTCTTGCGAATGATTTGATCGATTGATAATAAACACGAAAAAAAAAGAATATAACACATAATAACGATAAAAAAAATGATCAAACCTAACGAGAAAATCATTTTTTTAGGATTACATCAATGGAGAGGTTTGCTGGAAAGAAGGCTTTATTGCGAAACGAATTTCAATATATCATCAAACATCCGAATTTAATTAGTAAATTACATCATAACAAAACTAAAATCAAGCATATAAATGAATCAAATAATCGGCCGTAGAAGTTATGAAGATAATTTATGGTTAACTTTCTGTAAAGCGCACCAGAAAAGAAAACGCCCTACCAAGCACAACCGCGAAGCAGCTTTAACGTAAGACATTTATCTACAAAGTGTAAGACATGATTTCAAGAGTAAGTTAAGTTTCAAAGAGTTAGGGGTTGTTGTGTGTTGAGTCCAGAAATATTAAAACTATGTTTGATTTGTTTTTCTTATCAGATGGCCTTATTTGTAATCTGAGAGCGAGAATACATCGATATATTTCCTTACATTATGTTGCAATGTATTTATTCAATTAAATATAGGTGTACGCTACAAGTGTAGGCAAAACTGACAATTAATAAAATAGTGTACCACTTAGAATGGTGTAATAATAATAATAATAATAATAATAATAATAATAATAATAATAATAATAATAACAACAATGATAATAAGTTTCTATTATTGTGTAAAAATAAATCTGATTAAAAAAATCTATAAATAAATATTCATCGAAATATAAATTAAGCAAATGAATAAATGCACACAGGTAGATAACTCCTCAATATGCATCACGTTTCACCATGCCCACACAATACTGTTCACCTTTGATACTTGGAAACACTACGAAACTGCAGTATATATATATATATATATATATATATATATATATATATATATATATATATATACCCTTTAACTAACTATCTCTCTCTCTCTCTCTCTCTCTCTATATATATATATATATATATATATATATATATATATATATATATATATATTAGGGGGGGTCGATTTTGAAACTGTAAATTATCGCACTCGAAGAAAGTTGCCAAATAATGTCAAAAGTTACCACAAGAAATATTTTTCTTCAAAATTTTGTATTTATTTGAGCATTGCAACTTTAAGATCAAATAAATCGAGATTTTTTCTCACTGCCGAGATTTCACCGGCAGATGTGTCGCCTTAAATTAAACCCGGGTTTTAACAAAAAAAAGTAATACATTACTTAATAATAAATATTTTAAAGTTTATTATTATTTTTCTTAAGAAATTAAATGTACATATTCAAATTAAAAAGGAATAAAACACTATAATATTTAATGTTATATATAAATAATTATTTGTTTACATAGGCGTTTTATTTATTGGATATTTTTTATGGTATTCACCGGTTGAAAATTCATCGGGCGAATTTGACTTCCCGTGTTGATTGTCTGTTTAATTATCACACATATATATTGAATTGTCGAGCGCTGGCTTATCTAATCCCACTTTCCCGACCTTTTGTCACACCTTACCTTGTGGGAGTTAGATAAATAAAAACTAGTTCAGCCAGGGGGTTTTACCCCACCAAATAAACCGGTATCGTCCGGGTCTGGATTCACGCCCGTCTATTGGGGCTTGTCCGTCCTGTGCAGTTCTAGGAGGTGCATCTCCCAGGTTTTGCCTTCCCTCTTTGGGGAGGAGTAAGTTTATTGCTTACTGTCTGAGGCGGCCCTACCGGGGAATGCCGACGAAGCTGCCCAGGCAATTTTTAAATGGCCAGAGTGCTCACCTCTCGAGCACTGGCTTTCTCATCCCACTTTCCTGACCTTTTGTCAATCTTACCTTGTTGGGGGTAGATAAATAAAATCTAGTTCAACCAGGGGTTTTTACCCCACCAAATAAACCGGTATCGTCCGGGCCTTTGGGTCTGGATTTACGCCCGTCTATTGGGGCTTGTCTGTCCTGTGCAATTCTAGGAGGTGCATCCTCCCAGGCTTTGCCTTTCCTCTTTGGGGAGGAGTAAGTTTATTGCTAACTGTCTGAGGCGCCCCTAAAGGGGAATGCCGACGGGGCTGCCCAGTCAATTTTTTAATGGCCAGAGTGCTCACCTCTATAGCGCAGGGTTATCTAATCCCACTTTCCTGACCTTGTGTCACATCTTACCTTGTTGGAGGTAGATAAATAAAACTATTTCAGCCAGGAGTTTTTACCCCACCTAAAATATATGGATTGGAGTTGATGGGAGAATGGATAAGGACACATTGATGTATAAGGAAATTGTGGATGAAAATAGACAGAGAATTATGAAAAAAACTAAGGGACCAGAACACCATTTAACTTTTACAAAAGAAACACCATGTGAAAGTAAATATCTGACACATAGAGTTCTTCCGAATAGTGGTGCAACAGGTGCTGTTCATGCAGATCAAGTGGTGGATGTTTTGCATGAATTCCACAGTGAGAACAGTATCAAGGCTATACTTGTTGACAACACTAATACCAACACAAGTTGCGAAGGTGGAATGGTTGCAATTTTAGAAAAAAAACTTTTTAAAACTCTTCACACAATTGGTTGCTCTTTGCATCATAATGAACTACCTTTCAGAGCCCTTTTTAAAAACATAGATGGTTGCGCAAAGGGCCCTACAACATTCAGTAGCCCTCTGGGGAAATTATGCTTAAATGATTGATATGATTTACCCCAAATATCATTTTCCAAAATTGATGAAATACATGATCTTAGTTCTGACCAAAGACTCCTTTATGAATACACAGTAGGTATTTCTAGAGGTAAGGTTGACTCTAGATATGCCTCCTGGAAAATTGGTCCTTTAAACCAAGCAAGATGGTTAACTTTGGCCATCAGGCTTATGTGTTTATGGACTCGTGGTGCATACCCACAAAGGCACACAACAAAACTACACTATGTAGTAAATTTTATTGTAAATGTGTATGCCACTTTTTGGTTTGAAATTAAAAGAAATAGTAAATTCCACAATCAGTAAGTGCACATTTTTAATATGACCCAGAGGATTAAGGAGAAGCCTCAGGAAATCCAAGATATCACATTTAGAAATATACAAGGTAATACATTTTGTTTACTGCCTGAAAACTTTCTATATTCCATGGTTAAATCTGAGGAGATTGAAGTAAGAGAAGAAGCTTTAAAAAGAATTTTGGCCATTAGGTAAGTAATATTTATTCATATATCTCTGACTCAATTATTTATTCCAATTTATAGAATGATTTTTAAAGATTTTATCTAATTTCACCATAATTATTAAAGCAGTACAGATTGGAATTTTTTAATAATTCAATTAATTAATTTGTTCTTTCAGGAGTGAGGAGTCAACCAGAAAAAGATTAAAAAGAATACTACCTATTAATTTTAATGCCACACATTGGACACAATTAATAGATTTAAAATTATGCGGCATTTTTGAACCACCAATGACGGAAGATTTTACTGAATCTGAACTTCGAGAATCGTTGATGAATGGAACCAAGCTTGACTTGCCAGATTTGCCCTCACATTCTCAGGGTGTGGAACGGGCAGTTAAGTTAATAACAGAAGCTTCACAAACTGTATATGGTTTTGAAGCAAGGCATCAACACATTACAGCCAAAGTTTTGAGTCAGAAATTGAGACCAGCATTTTTGTCTAAGGGGTCTTATATGGAGCAATTTGACTCTATATTAAGCTTCATTAAAATAGTGTTAGGTTTTTCCTTATTTCTTTGCTTGTTATATTTTCACTAATAACAGAAAAAATCATTTTTTTAGGTATTCAAATATTACTGTTTAATTCATAACGTTAAAAGGTAGTTTACAAAAGCAGATACTGAAAATGAGGGGGGGGGCAAATTTTCAATTTGAAGATTTCTTTAATTCATATCATTTTTATAAAATAAAAGGACATTCCCTGCTTTTAAATGCTAAAACTATTTGGTTTTCACACCAATATTCAAGCAAATCTTGCAAAAACGAGGAATTTTCAGTATATTCTTGTCTACGATCTTTGATACCAAACGCTCAAAAAACCGCTGAAGTTTTTGATCTAATTTTTTGCATGAGTATTTAATAGGTCTATATACAACTTTCGGAACGTGCCTTTTTTTAATATTTAAAAAAAAGTGTAAAATCGACCTACCCTAATATATATATATATATATATATATATATATATATATATATATATATATATATATATATATATATATCACTACCCTTTTCCGAAGGCTCACATTACATCTTCTCAACTCTAGTTCAATCTGCTCACACTTTAAATTTGCCCCCATTAAGGATTTAGACACGTCATAGTCATCATAATAAAAAATAAATACCGATTCAAATGCAATACACTAGATATTCTTGAAAGTATTCTATATTAAAATTCGACATCCTACAATCAACAATGTTTATTACGTAACTAGCATCAATATTTGTTAAACTTTCTAACTAAATAATTGACGTTAGGCAATACTTAGCTGTCCGAAAGGAATCATTTAAAAAGTCCATGCAGTTTGAACGTTATCACGTCCTGCACCCATGCGGTAATTTAGGAAGACGCCATATATAACTGCTCGGTCCACGAACCCAGCAGTTGTTAATACAATATGACAACTCTCTGTGTGAAGATGATTGAATGAATCAATCGAAATTACTCACGAAGAATGGGAAATCAAATCGACGCCCCCTACGTAATAAAGTTGACCATCTGAAGAATGGAAACAGTGAAAACATGTAAAATAAACCAGAAGCGTTACGTGTTGTTCAGTTACGGTTGCCTATACGGCATAATAGCTTGACACACCGGTTTCGATTAGATCACCGAAGAATACCCACTTTAGAACAGATAAAATGAAACAGTTTAGTAATAGTGTTATTAGAGTGAGATACTCATAATAAAACTGATGTGAAAAATAAAGATCGCTTAAATTATTATGAAAAATGTGTAAAATTACAGGCTTAAGCTTGGGAAGACTTTACTTAATAACCCTTTAAGTCATCACAAAAAAATATTTATTAATTCTAATACCTAATGTTAAAATTTCACAAAAATCGGAGTGAAATGATTTTTCTACGAAGTGACTTCAACACTGTTTTTACTTCCATTGCATTAAAGTAAATTCAACTAGTTATAGTCCACATTCATACACTTTACGGATAGAAGCTTTGTTCGAAAGTTAATAGTGATCGGATAACCAGTTTAGGAGTGTATCCTGTATATATTAATATAAAAAATATAAACACATTCATCTTCATATATATATATATATATATATATATATATATATTATATATATATATACAATATATATATATATATATATGCTATATATATATACATATATTATACATAATATATATGTATATGTATACATATATATATATATATATTATATACATAATATAGATATATATATATATATATATATATATATATATATATATATATATATATATATATATATGGATGACATCGTCCTAGCGAGTATAAAATCCTACTTGTGAGACATCGGCCTGGGTTCATAGTAGTTGAATGACTACACCCCTTGTTGAAAAGAGTAGGTACATTCCACAGTCAGCCATCGCCGCGGTTTGCTTAATCTGTGTAAATTAATAGACATTCTTGTATGTGGCGAGGTAGCTCAGTGGCAGAGTACTCGCTTACCATGCAAGTGACTCGGGTTTCGAATCCTGAGTTCGGATGTGTTCTACTGATGAGCCCAAAGGAGGGCGAAACTCGAGTCTAGAACTTCCGGTTTGTTTCTTTCATAGGTTGTAGGTTGCGGCGTTGTCTGATTGTGGAAATAATTATATATATCATCTCACATTCAAGAAATATATATATATATATATATCATTCGTTATATGATCATGAAAATGTAAAAAATTGTAGAATTCAGCTATAGGCGTATAAAGAATAACTTTAAGTAAGCGAACATTTATAAATAAGTTAATAATTACTATAGATAAAATTTAATGCAAATCTGTAATATTTCAATTACTAAATAGTTTATTCCAACCCTAAAAACGGTTTAGAATACTCAAAAAAACTATATTTAGGGAATATTTGATTATGAATATCTTATACCTGAAATTTCAGAAAAATCGGAGCTATCTGAATTTCTTCCAAGGATTTCAACCACCTATTTAACTCTTGTGCATAAAACTTAATTTGCATTAATAAATTCCATATTACCGGCTATTTTCCAATTCACGTTTACACGAACAAAACCGGTTTAGCAATAAATATGACGCTAGCTTCGTTAGTGGACACGTATTGATTTCATATGTTATTCCGTCATTCTGGTTTGAAACTGCAGCGTTTTTCGTTTTGCAGTAATTGACGTTCTGCCTGGACAGACATGATCTTCGACCTGAAAGCGTCCTTACGCTTAATATTACAACAACACATCTTAATCAACTTTTCGTTAAGTTAGTGTGCCTTAAGCGCATACACACGTACATAAAGCGTTAACTTATGCTGTTTCTTTTTCTATTTTCCGATGGTTTTTCCCCATGACACTTACAGGATGTTATTAAGATAGTTGTTCCATCACAGTGCATTCCACGTTCTAAAGAAACTAGTTCACCGCTTGAATAAATTACTTCTTGAATAAAAAATCCTATTTGGAACAAATAATATTTTCACAAAAGTTAAATAATTAATTGAATATCTTTTCGGTTTATTATACAACATATTTTATTTACTAACAAAAATCAATTATTAAATTACATTAACTAGATTACCTTTTTGGTTTATTAAAAAATGTAAGCTGTTTTGATTATTTATTTTGCTAAATTAAAATCATATTTAAAAACCATTATTTATTTACATGAATTAATTTACTTACTACATTATTCGGCTTTAATAATTTTCTGGTAGATCTAATCAGATGTAATACATTTCGGTTGATTACATTTTCAATAATGCATTAAGTATATTTTCAAATATTTCAGCCATTTCAATTAATACATTTATAAAGACAAATGTTATTTTATTGCTTATATGTTAGTAGAATGCATGTTTTTTTATTAGATAACTTATTAGCAATGACACTGAATTAATTTCGTTCACCAAAGTATAATTTAATTATTAATTCATATCCACAAGGATGCATATCAGTGTCTTAGTAAACAAGTCAGGTATTTTAAATAAATGCTTCGTGAAATACTATTTTGCTTGCTTTATATTCATGTGTTATTATTCATGTATTATTTTTACGACATCAATTTTACTCCAGAGCAAGACCGCTGGAGGTAGCTACTATTTTATAAAGGGTATTTCTCGCTTATGAATATCATAATTACATATTTAAATGTAAAATAGCAGACAAAAAATAAATTGGACTTGTCGATTCCACAGTCCGCAATTGTACGTAGTTCGTAGGTAGTATTTCGATATTGTAATTATCTTAAATTAACTATTTGATATATCTATATAATTTCTGGTTTTAAATAGATATTGTAATAATACTATTTTTATTATTTTAATGCATGGTGTTTTACCTGAATATGTACACAAATATACATGTTCATGAATGTTTATTTATGCGTATATGGTTTTAATTTCAGACCATTTATTCTATGTGTTTATTTGTTCGAAGAATACTATTAAATAAGTCATTGTAATTTGTAGTAAACCAAATAATTAACTGTTTTGCCATTTAGATGACCTTGTAGTTAGCGATTAAAAAGGTAATTAAACAATTGAATAATAAAATCTTTGTCATGACAGATCATTATTATTTTTATTTGTATTTAATAGGAGTTTTAATTTAATTCTACGAATGCTTAAACATTTATGAGACTGCTTACATCTTAAAGTTATTTTACCGTATATGAGTGTAACGTCCATTATAAAAGAAGCCATTGTTGATGACAAACCAGTAAACTGAACAGAGAACTCTCTGAAGCTTTTCAAAGATTCTCACAATTCGTCTGCTTGTTTCACCAACGACAGATCTTTTCCCTTGCTGATATATTGCTGTTTTAGTCTGACCAAAACTGAAAATCAGAATGAAAACTCAAGTCTCTATGTTCGTTGTATTGTTTCTCTTTCTGTCTTTGACGACATTATTCTGCGAAGCATGCCCGAATGCGAGAAAGGGCGTAGCAAGTGGTACACCCGGCAGAGAGAACATGGAAAAAGATCTGGGCAATTCAGATTGGCAAAATAGAAGAAATGCCGTTGAGAAGAATGGCGACACCCCTTCAGCGGACGATGGATTGCTCTTTGGTGGAACGATTAACGAGGATCCTGCTGGCAAATAAGGACACACCCTTACTAAACAACCTAGCATTTTCAAACAATTATTGTTGGATATTTTGACGACATCAATTATTGGAAATGCATTTATAAATGTAAAACTGAGCTTGAACGAAAGTAGTGGTCTTACCCACTGAAATGTTCGTAATTTGATCTTAATGAACTACAACCAAAGGAAACTATGTTTTAAATATTTGCTTTTCCGGGTTACGAATTTTAATTGCGTGTATAAATGGTTGTGTGTATCTGCTTTAATCGTAGCACTACCAGTTGCAAAACAACAGACGGCTACAGAAATAGTATCTCCAAAGCAATGACATTGATCAAATGAGGGAAGTTAATTCAGAAGAATAAATTTACGCACATCTGAGAGAAAAGAAGAATAAAGACAAATAAACTATGCGAAGATGTATCTATGAAAAAGAAATATGTTATTTGTTTTGCATTTGAAACCTTTATTCGTACAAGATCTATTAAGATACACCCCAACCAACACAGAAATAAAATCACAAATAGAAATTTACACGCACACAAGTATACATATACAAATGTGTATCTATAAAAACATTAAAATCAGAATCAAGAAATCATAAAAAAGCACAAAGGGCTTTATAGTAATTGTAAATATTACAATTATATTTAGACTTTTAAGAACTATATATACATGTACTGATATATATTTGGAGACATATTTGCCTTGTTGTATTCTATCATTTATTTCGTATCTTACGTTATTCTTTCTGTAATTCCATACTTGAATAAAGCTTTTTTTACATGATCATTTTGTCAAGTCATTATTTATTAAATACACGTCACGGCGGAAATGTAACAATTCTCTCATAAAGAGGTAAGTATTTTTTTAAATAAGTAACGTTTATATATAACAATATTTATTTTACATGCTACCTATAAAGTATTGAAATCACGAATTTCTTGTCAGATATTGGTTTCCAAAATGGATGTGTGGGTGCGGTTGCTAAGAATATAAACACAATCTTATATGTAAAGTTAATTTAGTTTTTAGATCATGACATATTTGTTTTGAATGCCATGTTACTCTTCCTTCTTCATATTCTCATCCAATTTTGCTTTTCTGTTTGTAATATTCCCATGTTTTTTATCTTTTTGTTTTAATCATAAAAGTTACAGGTAGTTTCAACGTCACATAGTGTTCTAAGAAAGAAGCTATTGGAGTAGAAGTCTTTCGGAATCAGGGTATCTCCACAGTGAATTGATATGATTTAGCTGATTGTCGAGTTGGTCGAGGGTATTGAGTTAGAGGGGGCACCAGAGAATCAGGTTCCCTAGAGCACATTCTATTGAAGTAGTTGTAAAACATGCACAATAATCCAACATTGCGACAGGGGCTGGAGCTTGATGGATACTGAAGGACCTATTAAATTAGCGACTCTTTTTTTAAAACTTGTCTAAGT
The DNA here is from genome assembly GCA_963556195.1 of Sepiola atlantica. NCBI lineage: Eukaryota > Metazoa > Mollusca > Cephalopoda > Sepiida > Sepiolidae > Sepiola > Sepiola atlantica. The sequence goes on from OY744525.1 coordinate 31,746,306, forward strand.
GGGAGAGACTGTTGGATGACCAGCAATAGTGTATATATATATATATATATATATATATATATATATATATATATATACATATATATATATATATATATATATATATATATAGATATATAGATATATATATATATATATATATATATATATATGTATATGTATGTATAAATATATCATTGACAAAAAAATAAGATTAATAATTGGGAACTTAACAAATACAACTATTGAGTATATTCTGCGTAATGGCTCTACCTCACACTTTAGATTAGATTAACAAGCTTTAAATATTGTTGCACATATATGAACAGTAATAATAAAGAAAGACTGATTATTAACTACAAAAAATGTAAGATCTCAAATCTAGTCGTGCAAGGTTAGCCTCACTACACAAACACATTAAGTAAAGACAATGTTATCGATTAGTTACAATGTATTTTGTCCTATGATAATACTAATGATGATAATAATAATATTAATAGTCTTATTAATAATAATAATTATGAAGAAACTAATACATAAATGTGTGCTACGACTACTACCCTTACACATAGACCCACTATGTATCTGATAAGTTTAACTTCAGTTTGTCAGCATTTAAAACACACAACTGTCTCTCCTCTGAATTGAAATACATTTTAGTAAACAACACAACATATATTACAAAACTAATTTAAAACGCAAATTTAACATTGAAGCTATCTATATTAACACCTAACAACCCAAAATAAAAGACATTACATACGAAACTAGTCAAAATAGTTCAGAACTCACAGCGGTGTGTTGTTGGCGTTTCATTATCTGTTATGTTTGTTGCTTTTGAATGATCTTTTTTCTCCAGTTTGTGTCAATTGGTTTTGCCACCTTGAATATATTCGACGACGAATCGTAAGTAGTTTCTATCTATATTGAACAGTTATTAGTCTTTTTGATTTTGAAACTTAAATAGTATTGGGAAATAAAATCTATAAATATTAGAAAAATATGTGCTGTTTAACAATGTATGCTTAAATGTCTCTATTCCTAGACATTTAGGTGTATTTATATTTTTTACACAGATTATTATAAACAATGAAAAAATAAAATGATATCATCAGGTTAACATATATATAATAACAGATCAAGTACATTAGCTCTGACCGCTATATTCTAGCATAATTTTACGCTTTGTGTGTATACATGATCTTATATACCCAGTCCAAAGATTTCTCTTCGAAATAGCGGCAATTTCAAATTTTAAAATGCATACACGCATTTTACAGGACACATAACAAACTCATTGCTGTGAACGATTTTTCCTGTCGTATTTTAAATGTGAACTAATATGATGCTGTCTAACTTCCCAGCCAGATTGCTTCTCTATATATCTGGACCTTATCATAGTAGCATTTTACGGTTTAGATGCAATATGTTTGGAACGAACAAAAGTATATATATATATATATATATATATATATATATATATATAGGGACAATCAGTCGACGTAAAATCATAAGCACACAGCTGGGTGAAAAAGTAATGAACACAAATAGTTAATTAATAAGAAAAATAAACCTCATTAGACGTTTTTAGAAGCACAACAATTTTTTTAAATGTTTATTTATTTTTGGTGTCACGAAATATTTCGGGAACAATTCCGTGCTTCAAAACTCATATATATGCATGTTCTAAGATCATTATCTAATGCCGAATTTGCTTATATATTCTGACAGCGTAACACCTGCATATCCTTTTATGTCAGTCTAAAGCACTCCTATCTGACACAACTGAAGAACTGTGACACATTGGAATGATAAATATGTTGAGTACTACGTATGCCACTACATTTTAGGGATTGAGCAATGTCATACATTAACTCGACATTATCGATAAACGATAATGCAACATCCTCTCATAAGGATAGTGCATTTTTCGACAACTTATATTTTTATAAGAGCATTAATAGTTTATATCTTCGTGATATGTGCTGAATGTATTTGGCTTAGAATCACAGACTTTCGATAAAAGTAGATTTTTTTATTACATTCGTATGTTACTGATTGGTTCAATTTAAATTTACGACGTGGATACACGCGTTATAACTAGCCACACTTATTCGTAGTAGATGATGAAACAGCTGTCTGTCGATGACTATATATATCATACAGTTTTCCTTCTTGAGTGTTCATTACTGGTAAGCAATAACGACAACTGCTATCAGCGTAAATGCATTACATGTTGTGTAACCAAGGAACTCTCTGACAATAAACACTGGTTACGTTGAAAGTTTGCTTACTCACAGCAGCTTCCGAATGACAGCCGACACGTTAGGAGCGCCGACTGTCGACTAAGCGATTTAGTCTCGATCTCAACTTTAGGCAATTGCTTGTCTAGCTAGACTGAAAAGCTGTGATATAGCGAAACAGCTTGTATGTAGCTGACTACATATTACTCTTTCTTTGATTAAGTTCTCTGTTAAAATGAAGATGTATCTTAATCCTCGCATTTTCTGAATGACGAGACGCCTGAGTATCGATCCCGGCTTGATGCACTTGATTTGCTAGCAACACCGAGGAGCTGTGATACATAGAAACTGTGTGTACGTAAATTCCAATATATATATATATATATATATATATATATATGTAATATAAAATTATAATTTTACTATTTTACCTACGTACGACGTCGTTGAGAGTTTCAGCGTCCATCAGCGCAGGGAAAGGATAATCTCAGACGGTCACAGAGCGCGAACCTGGTTCACAGAGATACATTCAATCTGTAAGTGTTCGATCAATACCTTAGGTCACGGCAAGTTGAATCGTGATAACGGATAAATAAAGGTATATTCACATGGAAATCGGCGACTGTAAACATTAAGACATCCGATAGAACTCGACAACAGAGTCGTAATATTGCACTGAAGGTTCATGTAAATGTCTATTTTTAATTCCTTCCAAGAGTGCTTAGCTCTAATTTTACTTGAACCGGCATCTAATAATATGAAATTATATTTGTAATGTTTTACCTACATATGACGTCACTTTGAGCTTTCGGCTTTCATCAGCGCAAGTAGAGAGCGAGAGAGAGAGAGGGGTGTATCAGTGTATCTAGGTAGAAATAACATTACATACTGACACATTGAAAAAAAAGTGATTGTATAATTAAAGTCCCAATGACTTTTTACCAAACTAAAGAGACTTTCATGCTAACCATTGTCGCTACCGATTAACTGAGTAAGCAGACGCAGAAATGCCTCATGCTTAATGTAATCACCACACATATAGACATTCACATGTAAATACATGTGTTCTATTTTATTCCAGAGATGTTGTGTATAACGCTGCACTTTGTTTGGCAGTCTTAACTTAGTAGGCAATACTGTTTTATCTTATCTTCTTATATATAAAGTAGAGACGTTTTCCCCCTGTACCTTCGCGTCGAATAGGAAAATAACCTCGAACTCAATAGGTTACTACAATCACAACAACATCAAGCTCATTCGCTCGAGCATGATCTTAGCAAACTCTACACTTTTACATCCACCTCGGGCAAATTATTACTTTCGTTCCTCCATCAGTAACTCTCCCCAAAACAGACACCATACAGGTAGTAGCAGGAACATTTCTCTCTCACATTTTTCTCCTCCTACGCTACCAGTCTACACCGGGAACAACTACACAACGGATACTTTCACATAATTTACACTTATTATTTACGTTATGTATACCTACAACTCACCACACAGTAGCATACGTTGCACATAAAATATAACAGACGCTTCCTTCAATAGATCTGACTACGTAACTTCCGCCAAATAAAATTACGCAATCTTCTACTCTCAGCCTAAACCAGCTACTTCAGTTCACGAAACGCCTTCCAGATTCACTACGCTTAAACAATTATACCGATTCCCCTTACCGATCTAACTTTTCATCAGGTAATACACCCTTCCTGTTATGCTATTTCCGTTATATTTCATCTACTTCAGTTCTTATCATTGCTGCTTCAATACTAACGTAATACGTTCAGAAACAAAAAACACACTCACAGATTAAGCGATTGACATTCTCTTATTCTTCCTTCGTAGCATTTTCAAGTTAGCGAATAACAGAATCACTTAAACTGAACACAATGACAATCGCAAACACTACTACTTATTCACCTTCATTGTAATAATATAATAAATAAATTAGTACAGTTCTGACATAAAGTACACCATTTCTTCTTTCTACCTAATTTGAACCTAACGGTTCCCTACCTTATTCGATTTAATATGTAATACTAACACTTTTCCATTACTTTAGTCAGATCAGTTAACAATACTAACAAGTTGAGAAATACTGGTGGTGGCACATTACAAACTACAGCCAGTTACAGATATAACTACAGTTTAATTTGTTTTGCACAAAGAATACACATCAAACATATATTATAATACATACTAAACAATATTCCAGATAACTTTTATATTTCGTATGGGGGGAACTTCAGTTTACACGTATTTTTCAATTGTTTTCATTACTTTACATAACAGACACACATTACATAATATAAATATTAAAAAAATTCAACTCTAACATATAAGATACAATTTTTTTTACGTTTTCCTTCTGTTACGAAATATACAACTCAAGAATCAATATATACCAATAATTATACCTTTCACTTGTTTTATAAACAAACAAATATGTTACTTCTACACTATTTGAATCTACCTGTTTTCTTAACTTCGTTTATAAGCTAAGCAAATACTTTTTTACAATGGAATTTCAATTATCCTTTCACTTTCACATAAAAAAACAAATATGTGACTTCAACACTATTTGAACCGACCAATTTTTTTAAAATTCGTTTATAAACTAAGAAAAAACTTATACACAAATGGGATTTCAATTATCGAATATCAGAAAAAATTATTCAAAAAACTAGATCCTTGAATTTTATTGTAATAAATAAGGATACTTCTGCATTTTAAACGTCACTTGGACTTAATAATTGAAGAATTTCCATTCATTCCACCGAGTAAACCGGAACTGCCAGACTGAATGTTTCATTTTAAATTATAAATTTTCGTTTTAAACGATCAATATTGACTATTCTGAAAGAATTTTAATTAATACAAGAACAAAAAATACTTTTTCCATTATAAGTTACTAAATAAAAAAATTTAAAATATGTTGAAATCGATTAATTTCATTGGGAAGAATTCCCTCATCGTTAAATACTTTGAGACAAGTAACAAAACAAACAAACCGATTAGATACATTTTTTAAGAAAAATAACAAAACACCGCGCTTACAGATTAGACGAATATCATTCCTTTATTCTTCTTTCATAACACTTCCCAGTAATCGAATAACGGATTACATTAATCCGACCACCTTCACAATCGCAAACATTCACCTCAATTGTAATAATAAATAAATCATTAAATAACAATTTCACTTACAAACAATCACCGGAAACTAAACAAATCCACTTACGTTCTATTTATTCCAAACATAAATTAAAACATTTCTTAGTTATACATAATTTGAACCGATACATAACCCTATCTAAATTTTTTCGTTACTTCGCACTTCACAAGTCTCAGTCAGATAACTTTACGTTATATTTAAACAAAATTACAAAAAACTTATCACGGGTGGGGGGTGGACATGTATTCAATTTACACGGATTTTATATGTTCGTCATCATTACACGTAATGGACATCGACTACATAATAACGTGCCACTGTAATCAAATACGAATTTGTAAACCTCGCTAATTAAATATGATATACTTCTACAAAAAACAAACTGCATAATTCTGATATTTCGTATTATAATAATTAAAAAAATAAAAAAAACAACTCTAACAATTAATACAAACATTTACGTTTTCCTTATTTACATGAAGTTACAACAACTGTTACTTATACAGAATGTGAACTTTCTTTAAATACGAATTCTTTTAAAATAACATTTTATTGTAATAAATAAGGTTACTTCTGCATTACAAACGTCACTAGAACTTAATAATTAAAGAGTTCCATTAATTCCACCGAGTCAACGTGAAATTCCAAACTGAATTTTTCTTTTGAAATTATAAATTTGCGTTTTAAACGATCGATATTGACTATTCTGATAGAGTTCCATTTTTTTCATTTTTTATTATATAAAGTATCAGAATTTGGCATAATTATTTTGTTGTGTAAAGTTCTAATTGCGTATAAAGAAGTATATCAGGCTGCACGTTTTTATGTAATAGATGTCTTTTACGTAAAATAATGGCAAAAATGAAAAATCCATGTAAACTGAAAAAATGCCCCCCCCACCTAAAAATATAAGACAGCGACTACATAATAACGTGCCACCCATTATAAATAATATTACAATATTTTTTAAGTATACATCCGACATAATCATACATGAATTCGTAAACGTCGATAATTAAATATGATATACTTCTTTTTACGGAATTAGAACTTTACACGACAAAAAAACAATTGACAAATTCGAATATTTTCTATTATAATAAATAAAAAATAAAACATTAAACTCACAAAAAAAATAAAAAAATACGTTTTCCTTATTTAGTCTGTCGTAGATAAATGAAATCCCATTTAAAACAAAAGTATTTGCTTATTTTATAAGCGAAATAAAAAAAGGTAGGTTCAAATAGTGTATATGTCACATATTTGTTTGTTTTACAAATACGTGAAAGTTATAATTATTGATATACGTTGATTCTTGATTTGTATATTTTGTAGGCGAATAGAGAAGAAAAAAGAAGAAATGAACAGTTCGGTGAAAATTCTGTAAAAGTAACAATTATTTTAAGATTTTGTAAATAAGGAAAACATAATTTATCTTTTTATTTTTGTGAGTTCAATGTTTTTATTTTGTGACTTCTACACTATTTTAACCGAACTGTTTCTTTTATTATTTCGCTTATAACCTAAGCAAATACTTTTTGTATAATGGGATTTCATTTATCTACAACGACAGACTACGAAAAATGACTAAAATCAATGACTAAAATGACTGACTATTCATTTAAATCATAAATTTTAATTTTAAAAAATCACTGTTGACTATTTTGAGAAAGTTTTCATTCATACAATTTAAACATCACTGAGTATTCATTAAAGTGATAAATTTTCGTTTAAAAAATCACCATTGACTATTTTGAGAAATGTTTACTTTATACAATAAAAAAATACATTTTTATTATTTTTATAATTTACTAAATAAAAAAAAATAACAATTGCTGAAATTTTTTATTAAACACTTACTCTGTCTGTGATAAGGAGCCCTTTGAAAATTAAAGAGGCCTACAGAGCCACATTAAAATCAACCCCCCCTCTAAACTGATGCCCTTATATTAAATACATCTTCTTTTTTCAACATACACTAATTGACATTAATTTAGACTTAGATGTACCCGTGAGGCGGTGGCAAGCGACATGTTGTCGATAGTGTTCACCACTCGACGACAACAATATTTCAGTTTCACACTTACTACAATAACTTCCAGTAGTATTTACTGACCAACACATAAGATTTGTTTGCCTTTCAAGCTCCATACGGAAATAGAACTTACGTGATTTAAATAGTAATTAATACCCTCTTCATTTTCTCAATTGATACACACCAGACACATTATATGACATACACTTACCTATCCTTTGAACTTTGTACAGAATACATGGTTCAGATCAAAATTGGTTCAATTTCTTGCAAATCAGACGTGACTAACCTGCCATATTTTCAATCATTTAATAATTACTTTCAGTTCTACTTAAATACAATATAATTGTTTTTTCTTTTACTATAAACACCACAAATATTTTCATCATACTTGACTAGAATAGAATTTACTTTCGATATGCGTGGCCCACTTTCCTTCATTTTTTCTACCATTTATTCATTTTCACGCTCTCATTAATCATCTTTTCGATCAAATTCTTTCCAGGCAGAAAACAAGAGAAACATGCCTCCAAAAAATCTTCTATTGGTCGTACTACAAGACCAACTGACTCGAGGAAATTCATGATCAGTCTGAAGAAGAGCGTTTGGATAATTCCTTCCACGAAACTGAAAGTCAACCTTCCGAGTTACAGGACCTTGCCGCAGAGACATCTGAGGTGGAACAGCCGAGGCATACTGAGACAAACCAAAATGTACATACTATGGCACAACACAGACATGCCAGATTTTAAGCTATGCAGGTACATACATCAGTTAGTACGGTTCCTCAAACAAGTTTCTGGTGGCATGAAAGCCGCAATTATGATGTTGCGCGTAATTATCACCTACACAGAGACATTCAGATAGGCACAATGAACAACGGAAAAACGTGTACGAAATGTAACGCTAAAAATGGATTAGAGAGTCAGCAGGTATGTGATGTTCTGGTGGCAAAGTTACCTTCAAGATTTAGGTACACCCCCGGAACCATTAAAATCCCTTATTGATAACACGTCACATTATTCAATACATTTCCTGAACAACATTCGAAGTTATAACCAGCGCTTCAGTATGACAAGCTTTGCCGCTGAACAAATATGTGAAAAGGGCTATATGCCTACATTTAAAGTTTGTGGCCAGATTTGTCATAGAGTGGTTTCCTTTGCTTTCCATCAAAGGGGAATTTCCACAGTTTCTACAAATATATTTTCCAGGTGATGAACAGCAAAAGCGGCGATTAGATATAACTCTTTCTCAAACACCTAATTAGATATTTTTCTTGCATTACAAAGCATGCTTCACGGAGAAAATTTATATATCCAACAATTTAAGATGGCGATGGAGCATAATGTAGGTGATGACTTGAAAGTGGTTATACATGCTGACTAAACTCATACAGGAGAACATGAACGACGTTTCAATGCTCCTGAGGCACGTGAAGTTGCTGTTGTAATAGTTGGTCAGGAGTTTCATCATCGGGACATCATTTTGCATCTTAGAAACAAACAACTTCAGCGCATCTCTGAAACAAATCAGGCATATGATGCTTTTACAGTACCTGATCATTCATTGGACAGGTCAAGAAGGGTATCATTTCACTGTTAGGAAAACAAATCCTCACAACACTCAGTTAGTAGCAGGAAAAAAGATTTCTTGTAATGATTTCTATGCATATAGGATTATGGTCCGTGACGGAAGTTTTAACATGCTGCGTAAATGTAGGAAGCTATTCCAATAGTACATAGTTGATATGTATGCAAAAATAGAGCATGATATGCTTACTTACATTAAGACGCATCAAAGGGAGTTAAGAGTTGCTGATTACATTCACTTGAGGGACTCACTAAGTATTGATGGCAATACTGAAAATGTTGGCCAACTTACAATCCTACCAGCAACATTTACTGGCGGACCTCGCTATACGCATGAACGCACGCAAGATGCGATGGTGTATGTGAGAAAATATGGAACTGCGGATTTTTTTATAACTTTTACCTGCAATCCGAAGTGGCCTGTGATTGTGAATGAACTCCTTCCGAATCAACAACCACATGATCGTCATGACCTCATAGCAAGAGTTTTCCATCTAAAGCTAGGTATCCTTATCCAACTCCTAACGAAAGGAAACATTTTCGGAGTGGTCATAGCATACATGTACACTGTTGAGTGGCAGAAAAGAGGATTGCCACATGCTTATTGTCTGGTTTGGCTTCAACAAAAATTGAGATCCTCTGACATAGATTCAGTTATCAGTGCCTAACGAGAACATCTATTTTACAGATTACATCAAAGGAATGGTAAGCTAGTAAAACGACATTATTGAGGTAACAAATTAGGATAGTAATGTATATCATCAAACATCTAGCATATAATCAGAAAAACTGTCATGTCAATAGAACAAAACTTTTACAAATATCCCCATACCACGGAAATAACCATTTTGCTATTGGCAAATATCATTTGCAGTATTTCATGTTCATATACGCGATAGAAATGGCTTATTCTAAGAAAATAATCTTCAGATAATTATGCCCTATTTAGAACCGTAGGAAATTAGGAATGTCGAAAAATCAAACTCAGAGAATTCAGTTCATGATATGCAAACGTTAAATATATTTCAAAGTTAAGCCGTATCCAATAAATATTTATCTTCAATAAAAATCGAAACACATGTTTAATTAAAACTTAAAGGAAGAGATATTTCAGTCAAGCGAACAGGGAAAAGTAAAGAAAATATTTTCTTTAACATGAATACCTTTTATGGCTGTTGTCAAATACATTTACAATTAATGTAATTTATATGTAATAGCTGTGTAAATAAAGGGTATTGGCATTGTAGAAATGAACCCAGATGAGAAATAATTAATTTAAACAAACAATAGTGTAAGCCGAGTCAAATTATGAAAAAAGAGCAAACACTTTGTGTGTGTGTTTCTGATTACTACTTAAAATATTACAATTACCGATTACGTAGTATGTTATTTTGAAGTTTACTTGATTTAAATTATGCCTAAAATCCAATGTATCACATTATTACGTGCACATAACTATGAAAGGCAAATGAATAGAATTGAAACTATTAACAGAGACAATTTGTACAAGTTCAATTGACTACATTTTGATGTAAGTTAGCGTTAGGAATATTTTAACAGATAATGGACGTCCTGTCGAGTGATTTTGAATTTGCAGTCGCTTATCTTGCTACCATTTCAATAATAAGCGTAAATAAAAGCAATACATGAACGTAGTGTTAAACATAAAAAAACATGACTTTAGCTAAACATTGATCAATGCGAATGTTATCACCATTACATAATTACTGAGATATAATTATTGGAAATGATCGCAAGCAAAACGCAGCCGAATCTAAAACAATGAGAACAATATGATACAGGGCTTATAATTCTGTTAACATTACAAGCTTTTTTAATATTTGAAACTTTGTATGGCAACTATATTTCTTGAATTAATAGCTCCACTAAATTAATTACGTGAGAAAAATACGAAACAGAATTGGTGTCCTGGATGTCAAAAGTTATTTTCGGAAACGATAAAGTCTTTAACATGACTTTTCGCTTGCGGAGTATACACCTAAACCAAAGGTACTTACGCTGTGAATGATACTAGTAAGTTAGGTAAGATGCTATTTTATAACACAGAAAAAATAAGGAGAAACTGAATGCAGTAAGGCGAAGACTAAATACGTAATTGCCAGCATAAACCTCACAGCCGAATAGCAACTAGGGGTGCTTCATAATTTTGCAGAAACAACATTTTTACAGGATATACATTTATTTTGCAAATAGACTCTTGTCCAGTACTATTAATAATTCAATCTAAGAAAGTTACGAAAACTCATAATGTGAATCACTTGAAGAATAAATCTGAATTAGATATTTTCAATGTAATTTCTTCCAAGACAGAAAGTAGCACATGCCGACGAATTGTCACGATGTATTTCGAAATTAAACAAAATGTTATAGCTTGATTAAGTATAGAATTAATGATGAAAACTTTGAAACTTTGCAAAGTATTTCCAGTTATGTTTCTGTTACACCGGCCGTTCTTACACAGGCGAAACTACACCGGTTGTCACTATAAATAGTGCGAGTCACCAGAGACACAGAGAAGACAAAGCACAGTCTTGTAACTATTTAGCCAAGTGCTAGTCACTTTCTTACTTTGTTAATACACTTGTTAAACCAACCCTCGACTTGACTTCCTTTACTATTATTTACTGTTGGACAACTTCACAACAGTTTCTTTAAAGCTGCATTCATTATGTTTGTTATGAAAAAAGAAACAAATCACGAAAACATATTTTCGTCTTGTGATATTTTGTTATACGATTATTTTGTGATGATATAGACACAACTAAAGAAAGTATGTTGGCGGGTTTGAATGTATGTTACCCAGAATAATAAGCATTGCATCCCTTAGCATCCGGAGTGATAGTTATTTGCGCTGAAAGTGATGAACAAATAAGAAATCGTGTGAAATATAAAGCGAATCAAAAGTAAAAACTCAACACGAACAAACAGAAACAGAAGGCCAATTGTGAAGACTACATATTTCCTGTGCAGGATCAATGTATGTTGTAAATGTTCTTAATACGATAATTAACTGAAATGGCCAAACTTTGTATTGCGAATGATTTAATCGATTGATAATAAACACGAAAAAAAGAATATAACATAATAACGATAACAAAATGATCAAACCTAACGAGAAAATCATTTTTTTAGGATTACATCAATGGAGAGGTTTGCTGAAAAGAAGGCTTTATTGCGAAACGAATTTCAAGGTATCATCAAACATCCGAATTTAATAAGTAAATTACATCATAACAAAACTAAAAAGAAGCATATAAATGAATCAAATAATCGTGCCGTAGAAGTTATGAAGATAATTTATGGTTAACTTTCTGTAAAGAGCACCAGAAAAGAAACGCCCTACCAAGCACAAACGCGAAGCAGCTTTAACGTAAGACATTTATCTAAAAAGTGTAAGACATGATTTCTAGAGGAAGTAAAGTTTCAAAGAGTTAGGGGCTGTTGTGTGTTGAGTCCAGAAATATTAAAACTATGTTGGATTTGTTTTTCTTATCAGATGGCATTATTTGTAATCTGAGAGCGAGAATAAATCGATATATTTCCTTACATTATGTTGCAATGTACTTATTCAATTAAATATAAATGTACGCTACAAGTGTAGGCAAAACTGACAATTAATCAAATAGTGTACGACTGAGAATGGTGTAAAAATAATAATAATAATAATAATAATAATAATAATAATAATAATAATAATAATAATAATAATAATAATAATAATAATAATAATAACAATGATAATAAGTTTCTATTATTGTGTAAGAATAAATCTGATTAAAAAAATCTATAAATAACTATTCATCAAAATATAAATTAAGCAAATGAATAAATGCACACAGGTAGATAACTCCTCAATATGCATCACGTTTCACCATGCCCACACAATACTGTTCATTTCGATACTTGGAAACACTACGAAACTGCAGTATATATATATATATATATATATATATATATATATATATATATATATATATATATATATATATACCCTTTTATCTATCTATCTATATATCTATATATCTATCTATCTATCTATATATATATATACATTTCGGTAGATTACATTTTCAATAATGCATTAAGAATATTTTCAAACATTTCAGCCATTTCAATGAATACATTTATAAAGGAAAATGTTATTTTATTGCTTATATATTACTAGAATGCATGTTTTTTTATTAGATAACTTATTAGCAATGACACTGAATTAATTTCGTTCACCAAAGTATAATTGAATTATTAATTTATATCCACAAGGATGCATATCAGTGTCTTAGTAAACAAGTCAGGTATTTTAAATAAATGCTTGGTGAAATACTATTTTGCTTGCTTTATATTCATGTGTTATTATTCATGTATTATTTTTACGACATCAATTTAACTCCAGAGCAAGACCGCTGGAGGTAGCTACTATTTTATAAAGGGTATTTCTCGCTTATGAATATCATAATTACATTCTTAAATGTAAAATAGCAGACAAAAAATAAATTTGACTTGTCGATTCCACAGTCCGCAAATGTACGTAGTTCGTAGGTAGCATTTCGATATTATAATTATCTTGAATTAACTATTTGATATATCTATATAATTTCTGGTTTTAAATAGATATTGTAATAATTCTATTTTTATTATTTTAATGCATGGTGTTTTACTTGAATATGTACACAAATATACATGTTCATGAATGTTTATTTGTGCGTATATGGTTTTAATTTCAGACCATTTATTCTATGTTTTTATTTATTCGAATAATAATATTAAATAAGTCATTGTAATTGGTAGTAAACCAAATAATTAACTGTTTTGCCATTTAGATGACCTTGTGGTTAGCGATTAAAAAGGTAATTAAACAATTGAATAATAAAATCTTTGTCATGACAGATCATTCTTATTTTTATTTGTATTTAATAGGAGTTTTAATTTAATTCTACGAATGTTTAAACATTTAGTAGACTGCTTACATCTTAAAGTTATTAAGCCGTATATGAGTGTAACGTCCATTATAAAAGAAGCCATTGTTGATGACAAACCAGTAAACTGAACGGAGAACTCTCTGAAGCTTTTCAAAGATTCTCACGATTTGTCTGCTTGTTTCACCAACGACAGATCTTTTCGCTTGCTGATATATTGCTGTTTTAGTCGAACCAAAACTGAAAATCAGAATGAAAACTCAAGTCTCTATGTTCGTTGTATTGTTTCTCTTTCTGTCTTTGACGACATTATTCTGCGAAGCATGCCCTAATGCGAGAAAGGGCGTAGCAAGTGGTACACCCGGCGTGGAGAACATGGAAAAGGATCTGGGCAATTCAGATTGGCAAAATAGAAGAAATGCCGTTGAGAAGAATGGCGACACCCCTTCAGCGGACGATGGATTGCTCTTTGGTGGAACGATTAACGAGGATCCTGCTGGCAAATAAGGACACACCCTTACTAAACAACCTAGCATTTTCAAACAATTATTGTTGGATATTTTGACGACATCAATTATTGGAAATGCATTTATAAATGTAAAACTGAGCTTGAACAAAAGTAGTGGTCTTACTCACTGAAATTTTCGTAATTTGATCTTAATGAACTACAACCAAAGGAAACTATGTTTTAAATATTTGCTTTTCCGAGTTACGAATTTTAATTGCGTGTATAAATGGTTGTGTGTATCTGCTTTAATCGTAGCACTGCCAGTTGCAAAACAACAGACGGCTACAGAAATAGTATCTCCAAGGCAATGACATTGATCAAATGAGGGAAGTTAATTCAGAAGAATAAATTTACGCACATCTGAGAGAAAAGAAGAATAAAGAAAAATAAACTATGCGAAGATTTATCTATGAAAAAGAAATATGTTATTTGTTTTGCATTTGAAACCTTTATTCGTACAAGATCTATTAAGATACAACCAAACCAACACAGAAATAAAATCACAAATAGAGATTTACACGCAGACAAGTATACATATACAAATGTGTATCTATAAAAAACATTAAAATCAGAATCAAGAAATCATTAAAAAAGCACAAAGAGCTTTATAGTAATTGCAAATATTACAATTATATTTAGACTTTTAAGAACCATATATATATGTACTGATATATATTTGGAGACTTATTTGTCTTGTTGTATTCTATCATTTATTTCGTACCTTACGTTATTCTTTCTGTAATTCCATACTTGAATAAAGCTTTTTTTACATGATCATTTTGTCAAGTCATTATTTATTAAATACACGTCACGGCGGAAATGTAACAATTCTCTCATAAAGAGGTAAGTATTTTTTTAAATAAGTAACGTTTATATATAATAATATTTATTTTACATGCTACCTATGAAGTATTGAAATCACGAATTTCTTGTCAGATATTGGTTTCCAAAATAGATGTGTGGGTGCGGTTGCTAAGAATATATACACAATCTTATATGTAAAGTTAATATAGTTTTTAGATTATGACACATTTGTGTTGAATGTCATGTTCCTCTTCCTTCTTCATATTATCATCCAATTTTGCTTTTCTGTTTGTAATATTCCCATGTTTTTTTAAATCTTTTTGTTTTAATAACTAAAGTTACAGGAAGTTTCAACGTCGCATAGTGTTCTAAGAAAGAAGCTATTGGAGTAGAAGGCTTTCGGAATCAGGGTATCTCCACAGTGAATGGATATGATTTTGCTGATTGTCTAGTTGGCGGAGGGTATTGAGTTAGATGGGGCACCACAGAATCAGGTTCCCTAGAGCACATTCTATTGAAGTAGTTGTAAAACATGCACAATAATCCAACATTGCGGCGATGGGGCAGGGGCTGGAGCTTGATGGATACTGAAGGACCTATTAAATTAGCGACTCTTTTTTCAAAACTTGTCTAAGTGGGAGAGACTGTTGGATGGCCAGCAATAG
Source organism: Sepiola atlantica (assembly GCA_963556195.1). NCBI lineage: Eukaryota > Metazoa > Mollusca > Cephalopoda > Sepiida > Sepiolidae > Sepiola > Sepiola atlantica. The sequence continues at coordinate 31,762,241 of OY744525.1, forward strand.
TGTATATATATATATATATATATATATATATATAACTATTGATTATATTCTGCGTAATGGCTTTACCTAACACTTTAGATTAGATTAACAAGCTTTAAATATTGTTGCACATATATGAACAGTAATAATAAAGAAAGACTGATTATTTACTACAAAAAATGTAAGATCTCAAATCTAGTCGTGCAAGGTTAGTCTCACTACACAAACACATTAATTAAAGACAATGTTATCGATAAGTTACAATGTATTTTGTCCTATGATAATAATAATGATGATAATAATAATATTAATAATCTTATTAATAATAATAATTATGAAGAAACTAATACTTAAATGTGTGCTACGACTACTACCCTTACACATAGACCCACTATATATCTGATAAGTTTAACTTCAGTTTGTCAGCATTTAAAACACACAACTGTCTCTCCTCTGAATTGAAATACATTTTAGTAAACAACACAACATATATTACAAAACTAATTTAAAAATAAAATTAAAAATTGAAACTATCTATATTAAAACCTAGCAACCCAAAATAAAAGACATTACATACGAAACTAGTCAAAATAGTTCGTATGTTTTCGTATATTTTATTCCGGAGCGTTAGTTTAGTTGCTCTCTCGGAATATATATTGTACATCTCCTATCTGGTACTCACAGCGGTGTGTTGTTGGCGTTTAAGTATCTGTTGTGTTTGTTGTTTTTGAATGATCTTTTTTCTCCAGTTTGTGTCAATTAGTTTTGCCACCTAAAATATATTCGACGACGAATCGTAAGTAGTTTCTATCTATATTAAACAGTTATTAGTCGTTTTGATTTTGAAACTAAAATAGTATTGGGACATAAAAGCTATAAATATTAGCAACATATGTGCTGTTTAACAATGTATGCTTACATGTCTCAAATCTTAGACATTTAGGTGTATTTATATCTTTTACAAAGATTATTATAAACAATGAAAAAATAAAATGGTTAAAATATATAAAATAGCAGATCAAGTACATTAGCTCTGACCGCTATATTCTAGCATAATTTTACGCTGTGTGTTTATACATGATCTTATATACCAAGTCCAAGGATTTCTCTTCAAAATAGCGGCAATTTCAAATTTAAAAATGCATAAACGCATTTTGCAGGAAACATAACAAACTCATTGCTGTGAACGATTTTTCCTGTCGTATTTAAAATGTGAACTAATATGATGCTGTCCAACTTCCCAACCAGGTTGCCTCTTTATATATCTGGACCTTATCATAGTAGCATTTTACGGTTTAGATGCAATATGTTTGGAACGAACAAAAGTATATATATATATATATATATATATATATATATATATATATATATATATATATATATATATATATATATATATATATAGGGACAATCAGTCGACGTAAAATCATAAGCACACAGCTGGGTGAAAAAGTAATGAACACAAACTGTTAATTAATAAGAAAAATAAACCTCATTAGACGATTTTAGAAGCACAACAATTATTTTTTTATTTTTGTTTATTTTTGGTGTCACGAGATATTTCGGGAACAATTCCGTGCTTCAAAACTCATATATATGCATGTTCTAAGATCATTATCTAATGCCGAATTTGCTTATATATTCTGACAGCGTAAAACCTGCATATTCTTGTATGTCAGTCTAAAGCACTCCTATCTGACAAAACTGAAGAACTGTGACACATTGGAATGATAACTATGTTGAGTACTACGTATGCTACTACATATTAGGGATTGAGCAATGTCATACATTTAATCGACAGTATCCATTAACGATAATGCAATATCCTCTCATAAAGATAGTGCATTTTTCGACAACTTATATTTTTATAAGAGCATTAATAGTTTATTTCTTCGTGATATGTGCTGATTGTCTTTGGCTTAGAATCAAAGACTTTAGATAAAAGTAGATTCTTTGATTACATTCGTATGTTACTGATTGGTTCAATTTAAATTTACGACGTGGATACACGCGTTATCACTAGCAACACTTATTCGTCGTAGATGATGAAACAGCTGTCTGTCGATGACTATATATATATCATATAGTTTTCCTTCTTGAGTGTTCATTACTGGTAAGCCATAACGGCAACTGCTATCAGCGTAAATGCATTACATGTTGTGTAACCAAGGAACTCTCTGACAATAAACACTGGTTACGTTGAAAGTTTGCTTACTCACAGCAGCTTCCGAATGACAGCCGACACGTTAGGAGCGCCGACTGTCGACTAAGTGATTTAGTCTCGATCTCAACTTTAGGCAATTGCTTGTCTAGCTGGACTGAAAAGCTGTGATATAGCGAAACAGCTTGTATGTAGCTGACTACATATTAGTCTTTCTTTGATTAAGTTCTCTGTTAAAATGAAGATGTATCTTAATCATCGCATTTTCTGAATGACGAACCGCCTGAGTATCGATCCCGGCTTGATGCACTTGATTTGCTAGCAACACCGAGGAGCTGTGATACATAGAAACTGTGTGTACGTAAATTCCAATATATATAAATATATATATATATATATATATATATACATATATATATATATATATATATATATATATATATATATATATATATATATATATATATATATATACAGCGTCCATCAGCGCAGGGAAAGGACAATCTCAGACGGTCACATAGCGCGAACCTGGTTCACAGAGATACATTCAATCTGTAAGTGTTCGATCAATACCTTAGGTCACGGCAAGTTGAATCGTGATAACGGATAAATAAAGGTATATTCACATGGAAATCGGCGACTGTAAACATTAAGACATCCGATAAAACTCGACGACAGAGTCGTAATATTGCACTGAAGGTTCATGTAAATGTCAAATTTTAATTCCTTCCAAGAGTGCTTAGCTCTAATTTTACTTGAAAGGGCATCTAATAATATGAAATCATATTTGTAATGTTTTACCTACATATGACGTCACTTTGAGCTTTCGGCTTTCATCAGCGCAAGGAGAGAGCGAGAGGGAGAGGGGTGTATCAGTGTATCTAGGTAGAAATAACATTACATACTGACAAATTGAAAAAAAAGTGATTGTATAATTAAAGTCCCAATGACTTTTTACCAAACTAAAGAGACTTTCATGCTAACCATTGTCGCTATCGATTAACTGAGTAAGCAGACGCAGAAATTCCTCATGCTTAATGTAATCACCACACATATAGACATTCACATGTAAATTCATGTGTTCTGTTTTATTCCAGAGATGTTGTGTATAACGCTGCACTTTGTTTGCCAGTCTTAACTTAGTAGGCAATACTGTTTTATCTTTTCTTCTTATATATAAAGTAGAGACGTTTTTCCCCTGTACTTTGGCGTCGAATAGGAAAATAACCTCGAACTCAATAGGTTACTACAATCACTACAACATCAAGCTCATTCGCTCGAGCATGATCTTAGCAAACTCTACACTCTTACATCCACCTCGGGCAAATTATTACTTTCGTTCCTCCATCAGTAACTCTCCCCAAAACAGACACCATACAGGTAGTAGCAGGAACATTTCTCTCTCACATTTTTCTCCTCCTACGCTACCAGTCTACACCGGGAACAACTACACAACGGATACTTTCACATAATTTACATCTTATTATTTACGTTATGTATACCTACAACTCACCACACAGTAGCATACGTTGCACATAAAATATAACAGACGCTCCCTTCAATAGAGCTGACTACGTCACTTCCGCCAAATAAAATTACGCAATCTTCTACTCTCAGCCTAAACCAGCTACTTCAGTTCACTACGCCTAAACAATTATACCGATTCCTCTTACCGATCTAACTTTTCATCAGGTAATACACCCTTCCTGTTATGCTATTTCCGTTATACATTCATCTACTTCAGTTCTTATCATTGCTGCTACAATACTAACGTAATACGTTCAGAAACAAAAAACACTTACAGATTAAGCGATTGACATTCTCTTATTCTTCCTTCGTAGCATTTTCAAGTTAGCGAATAACAGAATAACTTAAACTGAACACAATGACAATCGCAAACACTACTACTTATTCACCTTCATTGTAATAATATAATAAATAAATTAGTACAGTTGTGACATAAAGTACACCATTTCTTCTTTCTACCTCATTTGAACCTAACGGTTCCCTACCTTATTCGATTTAATATGTAATACTAACACTTTTCCATTACTTTAGTCAGATCAGTTAACAATACTAACAAGTTGAGAAATACTGGTGATGGCACATTACAAACTACAGCCAGTTACATATATAACTACAGTTTAATTTGTTTTGCACAAAGAATACACATCAAACATATATTATAATACATACTAAACAATATTCCAGATAACTTTTATATTTCGTATGGGGGGAACTTCAGTTTACACGTATTTTTCAATTTTTTTCATTAATTTACATAACAGACACAGATTACATAATATAAATATTTAAAAAATTCAACTCTAAAATATAAGATACAATTTTTTTTACGTTTTCCTTCTGTTACGAAATATACAACTCAAGAATCAATATATACCAATAATTATACCTTTCACCTGTTTTATAAACAAACAAATATGTGACTTCTACACTATTTGAATCTACCTGTTTTCTTAACTTCGTTTATAAGCTAAGCAAATACTTTTTTACAATGGAATTTCAATTATCCTTTCACTTTCTTTATAAAAAAACAAATATGTGACTTCAACAGTATTTGAACCGACCAATTTTTTTTAAAATTCGTTTATAAACTAAGAAAAAACTTATACAAAAATGGGATTTCAATTATCGAATATCAGAAAAAATTATTCAAAAAACTAGATCCTTGAATTTTATTGTAATAAATAAGGATACGTCTGCATTTTAAACGTCACTTGGACTTAATAATTGAAGAATTTCCATTCATTCCACCGAGTAAACCGGAACTGCCAGACTGAATGTTTCATTTTAAATTATAAATTTTCGTTTTAAACGATCAATATTGACTATTCTGAAAGAATTTTAATTAATACAAGAACAAAAAATACTTTTTCCATTATAAGTTACTAAATAAAAAAATTAAAAAAATGTTGAAATCGATTGACTTCATTGGGAAGAATTCCCTCATCGTTAAATACTTTGAGACAAGTAACAAAACAAACAAACCGATTAGATACATTTTTTAAGAAAAATAACAAAACACCGCGCTTACAGATTAGACGAATATCATTCCCTTATTCTTCTTTCATAACACTTCCCAGTAATCGAATAACGGATTACATTAATCCGACCACCTTCACAATCGCAAACATTCACCTCAATTGTAATAATAAATAAATCATTAAATAACAATTTCACTTACAAACAATCACCGGAAACTAAACAAATCCACTTACGTTCTATTTATTCCAAACATAAATTAAAACATTTCTTAGTTATACATAATTTGAACCGATACATAACCCTATCTAAATTTTTTCGTTACTTCGCGCTTCACAAGTCTCAGTCAGATAACTTTACGTTATATTTAAACAAAATTACAAAAAACTTATCACGGGTGAGGGGTGGACATGTATTCAATTTACACGGATTTTATATGTTCGTCATCATTACACGTAATGGACATCGACTACATAATAACGTGCCACTGTAATCAAATACGAATTTGTAAACCTCGCTAATTAAATATGATATACTTCTACAAATAACAAACTGCATAATTCTGATATTTCATATTATAATAATAAAAAAAATAAAAAAACAACTCTAACAATTAATACAAACATTTACGTTTTCCTTATTTACATGAAGTTACAACAACTGTTACTTATACAGAATTTGAACTTTCTTTAAATACGAATTCTTTTAAAATAACATTTTATTGTAATAAATAAGGTTACTTCTGCATTACAAACGTCACTAGAACTTAATAATTAAAGAGTTCCATTAATTCCACCGAGTCAACCTGAAATTCCAAACTGAATTTTTCTTTTGAAATTATAAATTTGCGTTTTAAACGATCGATATTGACTATTCTGATAGAGTTCCATTTTTTTCATTTTTTATAATATGAAGTATCAGAATTTGGCATAATTATTTTGTCGTGTTAAGTTCTAATTGCGTATAAAGAAGTATATCAGGCGGCACGTTATTATGTAATAGCTGTCCTTTACGTAAAATAATGGCAAAAATGAAAAATCCATGTAAACTGAAGAAATGCCCCCCCACCTAAATATATAAGACAGCGACTAAATAATAACGTGCCACCCATTATAAATAATATTACAATATTTTTTAAGTATACATCCGACATAATCAAACATGAATTCGTAAACGTCGATAATTAAATATGATATACTTCTTTTTACGGAATTAGAACTTTACACGACAAAAAAACAATTGACAAATTCGGATATTTTCTATTATAATAAATAAAAAATAAAACATTAAACTCACAAAAAAAAAAAAAATTACGTTTTCCTTATTTAGTCTGTCGTAGATAAATGAAATCCCATTTAAAACAAAAGTATTTGCTTATTTTATAAGCGAAATAAAAAAAGGTCGGTTCAAATAGTGTATATGTCACATATTTGTTTGTTTTACAAATACGTGAAAGTTATAATTATTGATATACGTTGATTCTTGATTTGTATATTTTGTAGGCGAATAGAGAAAAAAAAGAAGAAATGAACAGTTCGGTGAAAATTCTGTAAAAGTAACAATTATTTTAAGATTTTGTAAATAAGGAAAACATAATTTATCTTTTTATTTTTGTGAGTTCAATGTTTTTATTTTGTGACTTCTACACTATTTTAACCGAACTGTTTCTTTTTTTATTTCGCTTATAACCTAAGCAAATACTTTTTGTATAATGGGATTTCATTTATCTACAACGACAGACTACGAAAAATGACTAAAGTCAATGACTAAAATGACTGACTATTCATTTAAATCATAAATTTTCATTTTAAAAAATCACTGTTGACTATTTTGAGAAAGTTTTCATTCATACAATTTAAACATCACTGACTATTCATTAAAGTGATAAATTTTCGTTTAAAAAATCACTATTGACTATTTTGAGAAATGTTTACTTTATACAATAAAAAAATACATTTTTATTATTTTTATAATTTACTAAATAAAAAAAAATAACAATTGCTGAAATTTTTTATTAAACACTTACTCTGTCTGTGATAAGGGGGCCTTTGAAAATTAAAGAGGCCTACAGAGCCACATTAAAATCAACCCCCCTCTAAACTGATGCCCTTATATTAAATACATCTTCTTTTTTCAACATACACTAATTGACATTAATTTAGACTTAGATGTCCCGTGAGGCGGTGGCAAGCGACATGTTGTCGATAGTGTTCACCACTCGACGACAACAATATTTCAGTTTCACACTTACTACAATAACTTCCAGTAGTATTTACTGACCAACACATCAGATTTGTTTGCCTTTCAAGCTCCATACGGAAATAGAACTTACGTGATTTAAATAGTAATTAATTCCCCTCTTCATTTTCTCAATTGATACACACCAAACACATTATATGACATACACTTACCTATCCTTTGGACTTTTAACAGAATACATGGTTCAGATCAAAATTGGTTCAATTTCTTGCAAATCAGACGTGACTAACCTGCCACATTTTCAATCATTTAATAATTACTTTCAGTTCTACTTAAATACAATATAATTGTTTTTTCTTTTACTATAAACACAACAAATATTTCCATCATACTTGACTTAAATAGAATTTACTTTCGATATGCGTGGCCCACTTTCCTTCATTTTTTCTACCATTTATTCATTTTCACGCTCTCATTAATCATCTTTTCGATCACAATTCTTTCCAGGCAGAAAACAAGAGAAACATGCCTCCAAAAAATCTTCTACTGACTCGAGGAAATTCATGATCAGTCTGAAGAAGAGCGTTTGGATAATTCCTTCCACGAAACTGAAAGTCAACCTTCCAAGTTACAGGAACTTGCCACAGAGACATCTGAGGTGGAACAGCCGAGGCATACTGAGACAAACCAAAATGTACATACTATGGCACAACACAGACATGCCAGATTTTAAGCTATGCAGGTACATACATCAGTTAGTACGGTTCGTCAAACAAGTTTCTGGTGGCATGAAGGCCGCAATTATGATGTTGCGCGTAATTATCACCTACACAGAGACATTCAAATAGGCACAATGAACAACGGAAAAACGTGTACGAAATGTAACGCTAAAAATTGATTAGAGAGTCAGCAGGTATGTGATGTTCTGGTGGCAAAGTTACCTTCAAGATTTAGGTACACCCCCGGAACCAATAAAATCCCTTATTGATAACACTTCACATTATTCAATACATTTCCTGAACAACATTCGAAGTTATAACCAGCGCTTCAGTATGACAAGCTTTGCCGGTGAACAAATATGTGAAAAGGGATATATGCCTACATTTAAAGTTTGTGGCCAGATTTGTCATAGAGTGGTTTCCTTGCTTCCCATCAAAGGGGAATTTCCACAGTTTCTACAAATATATTTTCCAGGTGATGAACAGCAAAAGCGGCGATTAGATATAACTCTTTCTCAAACACTAAATTAGATATTGTTCTTGCATTGCAAAGCATGCTTCACAGAGAAAATGTATATATCCAACAATTTAAGATGGCGATGGAGCATAATGTAAGTGATGACTTGAAAGTGGTTATACATGCTGACAAAACTCCTACAGGAGAACATGAACGACATTTCAATGCTCCCGAGGCACGTGAAGTTGCTGTTGTAATAGTGGGTCAGGAGTTTCATCATCGGGACATCATTTTGCATCTTAGAAACAAACAACTTCAGCGCATCTCTGTAACTAATCAGGCATATGATGCTTTTACAGTACCTGATCATTCATTTGACAGGTCAAGAAGGGTATCATTTCACTGTTAGGAAAACAAATCCTCACAACACTCAGTTAGTAGCAGGAAAAAAGATTTCTTGTAATGATTTCTATGCATATAGGATTATGGTCCGTGACGGAAGTTTTAACATGCTGCGTAAATGTAGGAAGCTATTTCAATAGTACATAGTTGATATGTATGAAAAATAGAGCATGATATGCTTACTTACATTAAGACGCATCAAAGGGAGTTAAGAGTTGCTGATTACATTCACTTGAGGGACTCACTAAGTATTGATTGCAATACTGAAAATGTTGGCCAACTTACAATCCTACCAGCAACATTTACTGGCGGACCTCGCTATATGCATGAACGCACGCAAGATGCGATGGTGTATGTGAGAAAATATGGAACTGCGGATTTTTTAATAACTTTTACCTGCAATCCGAAGTGGCCTGTGATTGTGAATGAACTCCTTCCGAATCAACAACCACATGATCGTCATGACCTCATAGCAAGAGTTTTCCATCTAAAGCTAGGTATCCTTATCCAACTCCTAACGAAAGGAAACATTTTCGGAGTGGTCATAGCATACATGTACACTGTTGAGTGGCAGAAAAGAGGATTGCCACATACTTATTGTCTGGTTTGGCTTCAACAAAAATTGAGATCCTCTGACATAGATTCAGTTATCAGTGCGGAAATTCCGGATCCAATGGTAGATCCGGTTTTACATGATATCATTAGGCACCATATGATTCATGGACCATGTGGAAACATAAACAGATGTTCACTCTGTCTCAAAGATAGACACTACAGTAAGAGATATCCCAGACACTTCTTAAGTGAAACTCAATCGGATACAAATGGCTACCCACAATATCGACGACTATCTCCTTTAGCTGGAGGTTTTGAGACGACAGTTACCCTACCTGGCAACATAACAGTTCCTGTAGACAACCGATGGGTTGTACCACATAATAAACTGCTTTGTAAGATTGTTGATACACATATCAATGTTGAATACTGCAACAGCGTGAAATCAATAAAATACATTTGTAAATATGTAAATAAATGTAGGTAGTCACGCTATCTTCACAATTGAAAGTAATGCTCATGATGAAGTTAAGAGATACGAAACAGGACGTTACATATCAACCAATGAAGCCATTTGGAGAATACTTAACTTCCACATACATGTACATCATCCCCCAGTTATTCACCTATAAGTTGATCTAGAAAATGGACAGCGGATATACTTTACTGAAAATACTGCAGCAGATAGAGTTGCAAATCCACCTTCAACCACTCTAACAGCTTTCTTCAAATTGTGTCAAACAGATTTTCGTGCACGTACACCTTTTTTACTCGGAAGTTCCACTTTATTCTACCTGGCACAGTAAAACTAAGGTCTTCAAGCTACGATTACAGGGTAAGCCAGTTCCAGGCTATCCGTGTAACTGAACCATAAAGAGCTACTGTGATAGCGGTGAGATTTATAAATCGGAGGCCTCGGTGGGGAGTTTTGAAGCAAGATGGTTGTCCACATTACATCTTCATTTCTGTCTGTTGATCTGATGGGGGGAACACAGAGCAGGAAGGTAATTTCAAAGTAATTTTAGTAGAACATCTTCCGGGATTTACAACGAAAAGGTACGATTTTCCTGCTGGCCGGCTAGGTCGGGGTATTGAAAATGAAGAGTTATAACTGCAGTAAGTTGTAAAACAATCCCAAGTATGCAACAATGCAACAGTGAATTGAGCTTGTAAATACGCTACAAAACTTTTGTCGCGAAACACTCACAAGATTGTTTCTGCTAATGCACCTACATTTACTGCTAAACAATATAACATTTCAGCAATTATGTAACGGTCAATCAAACGTGCATTAGGAAAGTCAGTTTTAGGTGAATCTAAAGATAATTTGCCACAAAAATTTCACAGCTTATATCTGATGACTCATAACCCGACTACAAACTCATGAATTTATGCGACTCAACTTATTTTCGAGAGAATAATTCGGGCCGACTTTGATAAACTGATGACAAACATTACCGAAATATTTGTAAATACCAATACAATACTCTTCAGCCTAACGAGAACATCTATTTTACAGATTACATCAAAGGAATGGTAAGCTAGTAAAACGACATTATTGAGGTAACAAATACGGATATTAGTGTATTTCATCTAACATCCGAAATATCTGCTAGCATATAATCAGAAAAGCTGTCATGTCAATAGAACAAACCTTTTACAAATATCCCCATACCACGGAAATAACCATTTTGCTATTGGCAAATATCATTTGCAGTATTTCATGTTCATATACGCGATAGAAATGGCTTATTCTAAGAAAATAATCTTCAGATAATCATGCCCCATTTAGAACCGTAGGAAATTAGGAATGTGAAAAATCAAACTCAGAGAATTCAGTTCATGATAAGCAAACGTTAAATATATTTCAAAGTTCAGACGTATCCAATAGATACTTATCTTCAATAAAAATCGAAACACATTTTTAATTAACACTTAAAGGAAGAGATATTTCAGTCAAGCGAACAGGGAAAAGTAAAGAAAATATTTTCTTTAACATGAATACCTTTTATGGCTGTTGTCAAATACATTTACAATTAATGTAATTTATATGTAATAGCTGTGTAAATAAAGGGTATTGGCATTGTAGAAATGAACCCAGATGAGAAATAATAAATTAAACAAACATTAGTGTGAGTCGAGTCAAATTATGAAAAAAGAGCAAAAACTTTGTGTGTTTCTGATTACTACTTAAAATATTACAATTACCGATTACGTAGTATGTTATTTCTGAAGTTAACTTGATGTAAATTATGCCTAAAATCCAATGTATCACATTATTACGTGCACAGAACTATGAAGGGCAAATGAATAGAGTTGAAACTATTAACACAGACAATTTGTACAAGTTCAATTGACTACATTTTGATGTAAGTTAGCGTTAGGAATATTTTAACAGAAAATGGACGTCCTGTCGAGTGATTTTGAATTTGCAGTCGCTTATCTTGCTACCATTTCAATAATAATACGCGTGAATAAAAGCAATACATGAACATAGTGTTTAATATGAAAAACATGACTTTAGCTAAACATTGATCAATGCGAATTTCATCACCATTAAATAATTACTGAGATATAATTATTGGAAATGATCGCAAGCAAAACGCAGCCGAATCATAAACAATAAGAACAATATGACATCAGATCTTATAATTATGTTAACATTGCAAGCTTTTTTTATATTTGAAACTTGGTATGGCAACTATATTTTTTGCATTAATAGCCCCACTAAATAAATTACGTTAGAAAAATACGAAACGGAATTGGTGTCCTGGATGTCAAAAGTTACTTTCGGAAACGATAAAGTCTTTAACATGACTTTTCGCTTGCGGATTATGAGCCTAAACAAGGGACTTACGCTGTGAGTGATGCTAGTAAGTTAGGTAAGATGCTATTTTATAACACAGAAAAAATAAGGGGCAACTGAAAGCAGTAAAGCGAAGACTAAGTACGTAATTGCCAGCATAAACCTCACAGCCGAATAGAAAATAGGGGTGCTTCATAATTTTGCAGAAACAACATTTTTACAGGATATAAATTTATTTTGCAAATAGACTCTTGTCCATTACTATTAATAATTCAATCTAAGAAAGTCACGAAAACTCATAATGTGAATCACTTGGAGAATAAATCTGAATTATATATTTTCAATGTAATTTCTTCCAAAACAGAAAGTAGCACATGCAGACGGATTGTCACGATGTATTTCGAAATTAAAAAAAATGTTATAGCTTGATTAAGTATAGAATTAATGATGAAAACTTTGAAACTTTGCAAAGAATTTCCAGTTATGTTTCTGTTACACCGGCCGTTCTTACACAGGAGAAACTACACCGGTTGTCACTATAAATAGTGCGAGTCACCAGAGACACAGAGAAGACAAAGCACAGTCTTGTAACTGTCTAGCCAAGTGCTAGTCACTTTTTTACTTTGTTAATACACTTGTTAAACCAACCCTCGACTTGACTTCCTTTATTTATTATTTACTGTTGGACAACTTCACAACAGTTTCTTAAAAGCTACATTTATTATGTTTGTTATGAAAAAAAGAAACAAATCACGAAAACATATTTTCGTCTTGGGATATTTTGTTATACGATTATTCTGTGATGATATAGACACAACTAAAGAAAATATGTTGGCGGGTTTGAATGTATGTTACCCGGAATAATAAGCATTGCATCCCTTAGCATGCGGAGTGATAGTTATTTGCGCTGAAAGTGATGAAAAAATAAGAAATCGTGTGAAATATCAAGCGAATCAAAAGTAAAAACTCAACACAAACAAAAAGAAACAGAAGGCCAATTGTGAAGACTACATATTGCATGTGCAGGATCAATGTACGTGGTAAATGCCCTTAATACGATAATTATCTGAAATGGCCTAAGTTTGTCTTGCGAATGATTTGATCGATTGATAATAAACACGAAAAAAAGAATATAACACATAATAACGATAAAAAAATGATCAAACCTAACGAGAAAATCATTTTTTAGGATTACATCAATGAAGAGGTTTGCTAGAAAGCAGGCTTTATTGCGAAACGAATTTCAAGGTATCATCAAACATCCGAATTTAATTAGTAAATTACATCATAACAAAACTAAAAAGAAGCATATAAATGAATGAAATAATCGTGCCGTAGAAGTTATGAAGATAATTTATGGTTAACTTTCTGTAAAGAGCACCAGAAAAGAAACGCCCTACCAAGCACAAACGCGAAGCAGCTTTAACGTAAGATATTTATCTACAAAGTGTAAGACATGATTTCTAGAGGAAGTTAAGTTTCAAAGAGTTAGGGGTTGTTGTGTGTTGAGTCCAGAAATATTAAAACTATGTTTGATTTGTTTTTCTTATCAGATGGCATTATTTGTAATCTGAGAGCGAGAATACATCGATATATTTCCTTACATTATGTTGCAATATATTTATTCAATTAAATATGGATGTACGCTACAAGTGTAGGCAAAACTGACAATTTATAAAATAGTGTCCCACTGAGACTGGTGTAATAATAATAATAATAATAATAATAATAATAATAATAATAATAATAATAATAATAATAATAATAATAATAACAACAATGATAATAAGTTTCTATTATTGTGTAAAAATAAATCTGATTAAAAAAATCTATAAACAAATATTCATCGAAATATAAATTAAGCAAATGAATAAATGCACACAGGTAGATAACTCCTCAATATGCATCACGTTTCACCATGCTCACACAATACTGTTCACTTTTGATACTTGGAAACACTACGAAACTGCATATATATATATATATATATATATATATATATATATATATATATATATATATATATATATATATATATATATATACCTTTTTATCTATCTATCTATCTATCTATCTATCTATATATATATCTATCTATCTATCTATCTATATATATATATATATATATATATATATATATATATATATATATATATATATCACTACCCTTTCCCGAAGGCTCACATTACATTATCTCAACTCTAGTTCAATCTGCTCACACTTTAAATTTGCCCCCATTAAGGATTTAGACACGTCATAGTCATCATAATAAAAATAAATACCGATTCAAATGCAATACACTAAATATTCTTGAAAGTATTCTATATTAAAATTCGACATCCTACAATCAACAATGTTTATTACGTAACTAGCATCAATATTTGTTAAAGTTTCTAACTAAATAATTGACGTTAGGCAATACTTAGCTGTCAGAAAGGAATAATTATAAAAGTCCATGCGGTTTGAACGTTATCACGTCCTGCACCCACGCGGTAATTTAGGAAAACGCCATATATAACTGCTCGGTCCACGAACCCAGCAGTTGTTAATACAATATGACAACTCTCCGTGTGAAGATGATTGAATAAATCAATCGAAATTACTCACGAAGAATGGGAAATCAAATCAACGCCCCCTACGTAATAAAGTTGACCATCTGAAGAATGGAAACAGTGAAAACATGTAAAATAAACCAGAAGCTTCCGTGTTGTTCAGTTACGGTTGCTTATACGGATAATAGCTTGACACACCGGTTTCGATTAGATCACCGAAGAATACCCACTTTATAACAGATGAAATGAAACGGTTTAGCAATAGTGTTATTAGAGTGATATAATCATAATAAAACTGATGTGAAAAATAAAGATCGCTTAAATTATTATGAAAAATGTGTAACATTATAGGCTTAAGCTTGGGAAGACTTTACTTAAAAAACCTTTAAGTCATCACAAAAAAAATATTTATTAATTTATGTCTAATACCTAATGTTAAAATTTCACAAACATCGGAGTGATATGATTTTTCTACGAAGTGACTTCAACACTGTTTTTACTTCCATTGCATTAAAGTAAATTCAACTAGTTATAGTCCACATTCATACACTTTACGGATAGAAGCTTTGTTCGAAAGTTAATAGTGATCGGATAACCAGTTTAGGAGTGTATCCTGTATATATTAATATAAAAAATATAAACACATTCATCTTTATATATATATATATATATATATATATATATGCTATATATATATATATATATATATATATATTATGTACATAATATATATGTATACATATATATATATATATATATTATATACATAATATATATATATGTATACATACATATATATATATATATATATATATATATATATTATATATATATATATATCATTCTATATAATATCATGAAAATGTAAAACATTGTAGAATTCAGCTATAGGCGTATAAAGAATAACTTTAAGTAAGCGAATATTTATAAATAAGTTAATAATTACTATAGATTAAATTTAATGCAAATCCGTAATATTTAAATTTCTTAAATAGGAGTTTATTCCAACATAATTTCCCTAAAAACTATATTAAGGGAATATTTGATTATGAATATCTTATACCTATTCATGAATTTACAGAAAAATCGGAGCTATCTGAATTTCTTCCAAGGATTTCAACCTCCTATTTAACTCTTGTGCATAAAACTTAATTTGCATTAATAAATTCCATATTACCGGCTATTTTCCAATTCACGTGTACACGAACCAGACCGGTTTAGCAATAAATATGACGCTAGCTTCGTTAGTGGACACGTATTGATTTCATATGTTATTCCGTCATTCTGGTTTGAAACTGCTGCGTTTTTCGTTTTGCAGTAATTGACGTTCTACATGGACAGACATAATCTTCGACCTGAAAGCGTCCTTACGCTTAATATTACAACAACACATCTTAATCAACTTTTCGTTAAGTTATTGTGCCTTAAGCGCATACACACGTACATAAAGCGTTAACTTATGCTGTTTCTTTTTCTATTTTCCTATGATTTTTACCCATGGCACTTACAGGATGTTATTAAGATAGTTGTTCCATCACAGTGCATTCCGCGTTCTAAAGAAACTAGTTCACCGCTTAAATAAATTACTTCTTGAATAAAGACTCCTATTTGGAACAAATAATATTTTCACAAAAGTTAAATAATTAATTGAATATCTTTCCGTTTATTAATACAACATATTTTATTTACTAACAAAAATCAATTATTAAATTACATTAACTAGATTACTTTTTTGGTTTATTAAAAAAGGAGAGCTGTTTTGATTATTTATTTTGCTAAATTAAAATCATATTTAAAAACCATTATTTATTTACATAAATTAATTTACTTACTACATTATTCGGCTTTAATAATTTTCTGGTAGATCTAATCAGATGTAATACATTTCGGTTGATTACATTTTCAATAATGCATTAAGTATATTTTCAAACATTTCAGCCATTTCAATACATACATTTATAAAGGAAAATGTTATTTTATTACTTATATGTTAGTAGAATGCATGTTTTTTTTGTATTAGATAACAAATTAGCAATGACACTGAATTAATTTCGTTCACCAAAGTATAATTGAATTATTAATTCATATCCACAAGGATGCATATCAGTGTCTTAGTAAACAAGTCAGGTATTTTAAATAACTACTTGGTGAAATACTATTTTGCTTGCTTTATATTCATGTGTTATTATTCATGTATTATTTTTACGACATCAATTTTACTCCAGAGCAAGACCGGTTGAGGTAGCTACTATTTTATAAAGGGTATTTCTCGCTTATGAATATCATAATTACATTCTTAAATGTAAAATAGCAGACAAAAAATAAATTGGATTTGCCGATACCACAGTCCGCAAATGTACGTAGTTCGTAGGTAGAATTTCGATATTATAATTATCTTAAATTAACTATTTGATATATCTATATAATTTCTGGTTTTAAATAGATATTGTAATAATTCTATTTTTTATTATTTTAATGCATGGTGTTTTACCTGAATATGTACACAAATATACATGTTCATGAATGTTTATTTATGCGTATATAGTTATAATTTCAGACCATTTATTCTATGTTTTTATTTATTCGAAGAATAATATTAAATAAGTCATTGTAATTTGTAGTAAGCCAAATAATTAACTGTTTTGTCATTTAGATGACCTTGTGGTTAGCGATTAAAAAGATAATTAAACAATTGAATAATAAAATCTTTGTCATGACAGATCATTATTATTTTTATTTGTATTTAATAGGAGTTTTAATTTTATTCTACGAATGCTTAAACATTTATGAGACTGCTTACATCTTAAAGTTATTTTGCCGTATATGAGTGTAACGTCCATTATAAAAGAAGCCATTGTTGATGACAAACCAGTAAACTGTACGGAGAACTCTCTGAAGCTTTTCAAAGATTCTCACAATTTGTCTGCTTGTTTCACCAACGCTTGCTGATATATTGCTGTTTTAGTCTGACCAAAACTGAAAATCAGAATGAAAACTCAAGTCTCTATGTTCGTTGTATTGTTTCTCTTTCTGTCTTTGACGACATTATTTTGCGAAGCATGCCCTAATGCGAGAAAGGGCGTAGCAAGTGGTACACCCGGCATAGAGAACATGGAAAAGGATCTGGGCAATTCAGATTGGCAAAATAGAAGAAATGCCGTTGAGAAGAATGGCGACACCCCTTCAGCGGACGATGGATTGCTCTTTGGTGGAACGATTAACGAGGATCCTGCTGGCAAATAAGGACACACCCTTACTAAACAACCTAGCATTTTCAAACAATTATTGTTGGATATTTTGACGACATCAATTATTGGAAATGCATTTATAAATGTAAAACTGACCTTTACGACTCTAACAAAAGAATGAAAAAAGCTTGACCAAAAGTAGTGGTCTTACTCACTGAAATGTTCGTAATTTGATCTTAATGAACTACAACCAAAGGAAACTATGTTTTAAATATTTGCTTTTCCGGGTTACAAATTTTAATTGCGTGTATAAATGGTTGTGTGTATCTGCTTTAATCGTAGCACTGCCAGTTGCAAAACAACAGACGGCTACAGAAATAGTATCTTCAAAGCAATGACATTGATCAAATGAGGGAAGTTAATTCAGAAGAATAAATTCACGCACATCTAAGAGAAAAGAAGAATAAAGAAAAATAAACTATGCGGAGATTTATCTATGAAAAAGAACTATGTTATTTGTTTTGCATTTGAAACCTTTATTCGTACAAGATCTATTAAGATACAACCCAACAACACACAGAAATAAAATCACAAATAGAAATTTACACCCCCACAAGTATACATATACAAATGTGTATCTATAAAAACATTAAAATCAGAATCAAGAAATCATACAAAAGCACAAAGAGCTTTATAGTAATTGCAAATATTACAATTATATTTAGACTTTTAAGAACTATATATATATGTACTGATATATATTTGGAGACTTATTTGACTTGTTGTATTCTATCATTTGTTTCGTACCTTACGTTATTCTTTCTGTAATTCCATACTTGAATAAAGCTTTTTTTACATGATCATTTTGTCAAGTCATTATTTATTAAATACACGTCACGGCGGAAATGTAACAATTCTCTCATAAAGAGGTAAGTATTCTTTTAAATAAGTAACGTTTATATATAACAATATTTATTTTACATGCTACCTATGAAGTATTGAAATCACGAATTTCTTGTCAGATATTGGTTTCCAAAATGGATGTGTGGGTGCGGTTGCTAAGAATATATACACAATCTTATATGTAAAGTTAATATAGTTTTTAGATTATGACACATTTGTGTTGAATGTCATGTTCCTCTTCCTTCTTCATATTATCATCCAATTTTGCTTTTCTGTTTGTAATATTCCCATGTGTTTTTATCTTTTTGTTTAAAGAACTAAAGTTACAGGACGTTTCAACGTCACATAGTGTTCTAAGAATAAAGCTATTGGAGTATAAGGCTTTCGGAATCAGGGTATCTCTACAGTGAATGGATATGATTTTGCTGATTGTCGAGTTGGTCGAGGGTATTGAAGAAGAGGGGGCACCAGAGAATCAGGTTCCCTAGAGCACATTCTATTGAAGTAGTTGTAAAACATGCACAATGATCCAACATTGCGGCGATGGGGCAGGGGCTGGAGATTGATGGATACTGAAGGACCTATTAAATTAGCGATTCTTTTTTAAAAACTTGTCTAAGTGGGAGAGACTGTTGAATGACCAGCAATAGTGTATATATATATATATATATATATATATATATATATATATATATATATATGTATATATATATATATATATATATATATATATTTATATGTATAAATATGTAATTGACAAACAAATAAGATTAATAATTAGGAACTTAACAAATACAACTATTGATTATATTCTGCGTAATGGCTTTACCTCACACTTTAGATTAGATTAACAAGCTTTAAATATTGTTGTACATATACGAACAGTAATAATAAAGAAAGACTGATTATTAACTACCAAAAATGTAAGATCTCAAATCTAGTCGTGCACGGTTAGCCTCACTACATAAACACATTAATAAAAAAACAATGTTATCTATAAGTTACAATGCATTTTGTCCTATAATAATAATAATGATAATAATAATAGTATTAATAATCTTATTAATAATAATAATAATTATAAAGAAACTAATACTAGCATGTGTGCTACTACTACTACCCTTACACATAGACCCACTATGTATCTGATAAGTTTAACTTCAGTTTGTCAGCATTTAAAACACACAACTGTCTCTCCTCTGAATTGAAATACATTTTAGTTAACAACACAACATATATTACAAAACTAATTTTAAAATAAAATTAAAAATTGACACTATCTATATTAACACCTAGCAACCCTAAATAAAAGACATTACATACGAAACTAGTAAAAATAGTTCGTATGTTTTCGTATATTTTATTCCGGAGCGTTAGGTTGGTTGCTCTCCCGGAATATACATTGTACATCTCCTATCTGGAACTCACAGCGGTGTGTTGTTGGCGTTTAATTATCTGTTGTGTTTGTTGTTTTTGAATTATCTTTTTTCTCCAGTTTGTGTCAATTCGTTTTGCCACCTAAAATATATTCGACGACGAATCGTAAGTAATTTCTATCTATATTAAACAGTTATTAGTCTTTTTGATTTTGAAACTAAAATAGTATTGGGGAATAAAAGCTATAAATATTAGAAAAATATGTGCTGTTATGCAATGTATGCTTAAATGTCTCTATTCCTAGACATTTAGGTGTATTTATATTTTTTACACAGATTATTATAAACAATGAAAAAATAAAATGGTATTATCAGGTTAAAATATATAAAATAACAGATCAAGTACATTAGCTTTGACCGCTATATTCTAGCATAATTTTACGCTTTGTGTTTATACATGATCTTATATACCCAGTCCAAAGATTTCTCTTCGAAATAGCGGCAATTTCAAATTTAAAAATGCATACACGCATTTTGCAGGAAACATAACAAACTCATTGTTGTGAACGATTTTTCCTGTCGTATTTTAAATGTGAACTAATATGATGCTGTCCAACTTCCCAACCAGGTTGCCTCTCTATATATCTTGATCTTATCATAGTATCATTTTACGGTTTAGATGCAATATGTTTGGAACGAACAAAAGTATATATATATATATATATATATATATGTAGAGAGAGAGAGAGAGAGAGAGAGAGGCAATCGGTCAATGTAAAATCATAAGCACACAGCTGGGTGAAAAAGTAATAAACACAAACTGTTAATTAATAAGAAAAATAAACCTCATTAGACGATTTTAGAAGCACAACAATTATTTTTTATTTTTGTTTATTTTGGGTGTCACGAATTATTTCGGGAATAATTCCGGTCTTCAAGACTCATATATATGCATGTTCTAAGATCATTATATCATGCCGAATTTGCTTATATATTCTGACAGCGTAACACCTGCATATCCTTTTATGTCAGTCTAAAGCACTCCTATCTGGCAACACTTAAGAACTGTGACACATTGGAATGATAAATATGTTGAGTACTACGTATGCCACTACATTTTAGGGATTGAGCAATGTCATACATTTAATCGACATTATCGATAAACGATAATGTAATATCCTCTCATAAAGATAGTGCATGTTTCGACAACTTTTTATAAGAGCATTAATAGTTTATTTCTTCGTGATATGTGCTGAATGTATTTGGCTTAGAATATCATACTTTCGAAAAAAGTAGATTCTTTGATTACATTCGTATGTTACTGATTGGTTCAATTTAAATTTACGACGTGGATACACGCGTTATAACTAGCCACACTTATTCGTCGTAGATGATGAAACAGCTGTCTGTCGATGACTATATATATATCATATAGTTTTCCTTCTTGAGTGTTCATTACTGGTAATCCATAACGACAACTGCTATCAGCGTAAATGCATTACATGTTGTGTAACCAAGGAACTCTCTGACAATAAACACTGGTTACGTTGAAAGTTTGCTTACTCACAGCAGCTTCCGAATTACAGCCGACACGTTAGGAGCGCCGACTGTAGACTAAGCGATTTAGTCTCGATCTCAACTTTAGGCAATTGCTTGTCTAGCTAGACTGAAAAGCTGTGATATAGCGAAACAGCTTTTATGTAGCTGACTACATATTACTCTTTCTTTGATTAAGTTCTCTGTTAAAATGAAGATGTATCTTAATCATCGCATTTTCTGAATGACGAGACGCCTGAGTATCGATCCCGGCTTGATGCACTTGATTTGCTAGCAACACCGAGGAGCTGTGATACAGAGAAACTGTGGGTACGTAAATTCCAATATATATATATATATATATATATATATATGTAATATAAAATCATAATTTTACTATTTTACCTACGTACGACGTCGTTGAGAGTTTCAGCGTCCATCAGCGCAGGGAAAGGATAATCTCAGACGGTCACAGAGCGCGAACCTGGTTCACAGAGATACATTCAATCTGTAAGTGTTCGATCAATACCTTAAGTCACGGCAAATTGAATCGTGATAACGGATAAATAAAGGTATATTCACATGGAAATCGGCGACTGTAAACATTAAGACATCCGATAGAACTCGACAACAGAGTCGTAATATTGCACTGAAGGTTCATGTAAATGTCTATTTTTAATTCCTTCCAAGAGTGCTTAGCTCTAATTTTACTTGAAAGGGCATCTAATAATATGAAATTATATTTGTAATATTTTACCTACATATGACGTCACTTTGAGCTTTCGGCTTTCATTAATGCAAGGATAGAGTGAGAGAGAGAGAGGGGTGTATCAGTGTATCTAGGTAGAAATAACATTACACACTGACAAATTGCAAAAAAGGTGATTGTATAATTAAAGTCCCAATGACTTGTTACCAAACTAAAGAGACTTTCATGCTTACCATTTTCGCTACCGATTAACTGAGTAAGCAGACGCAGAAATTCTTCATGCTTAATGTAATCACCACACATATAGACATTCACATGTAAATACATGTGTTCTATTTTATTGCAGAGATGTTGTGTATAACGCTGCACTTTGTTTACCACTCTTAACTTAGTAGGCAATACTGTTTTATCTTATCTTCTGATATATAAAGTAGAGACGTTTTTCCCCTGTACCTTCGCGTCGAATAGGAAAATAACCTCGAACTCAATAGGTTACTACAATCACTACAACATCAAGCTCATTCGCTCGAGCATGCTCTTAGCAAACTCTACACTCTTACATCCACCTCGGGCAAATTATTACTTTCGTTCCTCCATCAGTAACTCTCCCCAAAACAGACACCATACAGGTAGTAGCAGGAACATTTCTCTCTCACATTTTCTCCTCCTACGCTACCAGTCTACACCGGGAACAACTACACAACGGATACTTTCACATAATTTACACCTTATATTTACGTTATTATACCTACAACTCACCACACAGTAGCATACGTTGCACATAAAATATAACAGACGCTCCCTTCAATAGATCTGACTACGTCACTTCCGCCAAATTCGATTGCGCAATCGTCTACTCTCAGCCTAAACCAGCTACATCAGTTCACGAAACGCCTGCCAGATTCACTACGCTTAAACAATTATACCGATTCCCCTTACCGATCTAACTTTTCATCAGGTAATACACCCTTCCTGTTATGCTATTTCCGTTATACATTCATCTACTTCAGTTCTTATCATTGCTGCTACAATACTAACGTGATACGTTCAGAAACAAAAAAACACTTACAGATTAAGCGATTGACATTCTCTTATTCTTCCTTCGTAGCATTTTCAAGTTAGCGAATAACAGAAGAACTTAAACTGAACACAATGACAATCGCAAACACTACTGCTTATTCACCTTCATTGTAATAATATAATAAATAAATTAGTACACTTCTGACATGAAGTACACCATTTCTTCTTTCTATCTAATTTGAACCTAACGGTTCCCTACATTATTCGATTTAATATGTAATACTAACACTTTTCCATTACTTTAGTCAGATCAGTTAACAATACTAACAAGTTGAGAAATATTGGTGGTGGCACATTACAAACTACAGCCAGTTACAGATATAACTACAGTTTAATTTGTTTTGCACAAAGAATACACATCAAACATATATTATAATACATACTAAACAATATTCGAGATAACATTTATATTTCGTATGGGGGGAACTTCAGTTTACACGTATTTTTCAATTGTTTTCATTACTTTACATAACAGACACAGATTACATAATAAAAAAAATAAAAAAATGCAACTCTAAAATATAAGATACAATGTTATTACGTTTTCCTTCTGTTACGAAATATACAACTCAAGAATCAATATATACCAATAATTATACTTTTTACTTGTTTTATAAACTAACAAATATGTGACTTCTACACTATTTGAACCTACCTTTTTTCTTAACTTCGTTTATAAGCTAAGCAAATACTTTTTTACAATGGAATTTCAATTATCCTTTCACTTTCTTTATAAAAAACAAATATGTGACTTCAACACTATTTGAACCGACCAATTTTTTTAAAATTCGTTTATAAACTAAGAAAAAACTTATACAAAAATGGGATTTCAATTATCGAATATCAGAAAAAATTATTCAAAAAACTAAATCCTTGAATTTTATTGTAATAAATAAGGATACTTCTGCATTTTAAACGTCACATGGACTTAATAATTGAAGAATTTCCATTCATTCCACCGAGTAAACCGGAACTGCCAGACTGAATGTTTCATTTTAAATTATAAATTTTCGTTTTAAACGATCAATATTGACTATTCTGAAAGAATTTTAATTAATACAAGAACAAAAAATACTTTTTCCATTATAAGTTACTAAATAAAATTTTTTTAAAAATGTTGAAATCGATTAACTTCATTGGGAAGAATTCCCTCATCGTTAAATACTTTGACACAAGTAACAAAACAAACAAACCGATTAGATACATTTTTAAAGAAAAATAACAAAACACCGCGCTTACAGATTAGACGAATATCATTCCCTTATTCTTCTTTCATAACACTTCCCAGTAATCGAATAACGGATTACATTAATCCGACCACCTTCACAATCGAAAACATTCACCTTAATCGTAATAATAAATAAATCATTAAATAACAACTTCACTTACACACAATCACCGGAAACTAAACAAATCCACTTACGTTCTATTTATTCCAAACATAAATTAAAACATTTCTTAGTTATACATAATTTTAACCGATACATAACCCTATCTAAATTGTTTCGTTACTTCGCGCTTCACAAGTCTCAGTCAGATAACTTTACGTTATATTTAAACAAAATTACAAAAAACTTATCACGGGTGAGGGGTGGACATGTATTCAATTCACACGGATTTTATATGTTCGTCATCATTACACGTAATGGACATCGACTACATAATAACGTGCCACTGTAATCAAATACGAATTTGTAAACCTCGCTAATTAAATATGATATACTTCTACAAATAACAAACTGCATAATTCTGATATTTCATATTATAATAATTAAAAAAATTAAAAAAACAACTCTAACAATTAATACAAACATTTACGTTTTCCTTATTTACATGAAGTTAACACAACTGTTACTTATACAGAATGTGAAATTTCTTTAAATACGATTTCTTTTAAAATAACATTTTATTTTAATAAATAAGGTTACTTCTGCATTACAAACGTCACTAGAACTTAATAATTAAAGAGTTCCATTAATTCCACCGAGTCAACCTGAAATTCCAAACTGAATTTTTTTTTGAAATTATAAATGTGCGTTTTAAACGATCGATATTGACTATTCTGATAGAGTTCCATTTTTTTCATGTTTTATAATATAAAGTATCAGAATTTGGCATAATTATTTTGTCGTGTAAAGTTCTAATTGCGTATAAAGAAGTATATCAGGTGGCACGTTATTATGTAATAGCTGTCCTTTACGTAAAATAATGGCAAAAATGAAAAATCCATGTAAACTGAAGAAATGCCCCCGCACCTAAATATATAAGACAGCGACTAAATAATAACGTGCCACCCATTATAAATAATATTACAATATTTTTTAAGTATACATCCGACATAATCAAACATGAATTCGTAAACGTCGATAATTAAATATGATATACTTCTTTTTACGGAATTAGAACTTTACACGACAAAAAAACAATTGACAAATTCGGATATTTTCTATTATAATAAATAAAAAATAAATCATTAAACTCACAAAAAAAATAAAAAATTACGTTTTCCTTATTTAGTCTGTCGTAGATAAATGAAATCCCATTAAAACAAAAGTATTTGCTTATTTAATAGGCGAAATAAAAAAAGGTCGGTTCAAATAGTGTATATGTCACATATTTGTTTGTTTTACAAATACGTGAAAGTTATAATTATTGATATACGTTGATTCTTGATTTGTATATTTTGTAGGCGAATAGAGAAAAAAAAAGAAGAAATGAACAGTTTGGTGAAAATTCTGTAAAAGAAACAATTATTTTAAGATTTTGTAAATAAGGAAAACATAATTTATCTTTTTATTTTTGTGAGTTCAATGTTTTTATTTTGTGACTTCTACACTATTTTAACCGAACTGTTTCTTTTTTTATTTCGCTAATAACCTAAGCAAATACTTTTTGTATAATGGGATTTCATTTATCTACAACGACAGACTACGAAAAATGACTAAAATCAATGACTAAAATGACTGACTATTCATTTAAATCATAAATGTTCATTTTAAAAAATCACTGTTGACTATTTTGAGAAAGTGTTCATTCATACAATTTAAACATCACTGACTATTCATTAAAGTGATACATTTTCGTTTAAAAAATCACTATTGACTATTTTGAGAAATGTTTACTTTATACAATAAAAAAATACATTTTTATTATTTTTATAATTTACTAAATAAAAAAAATAACAATTGCTGAATTTTTTTATTAAACACTTACTCTGTCTGTGATAAGGGGGCCTTTGAAAATTAAAGAGGCCTACAGAGCCACATTAAAATCAACCCCCCCTCTAAACTGATGCCCTTATATTAAATACATCTTCTTCTTTTTTCAACATACACTAATTGACATTAATTTAGACTTAGATGTACCCGTGAGGCGGTGGCAAGCGACAAGTTGTCGATAGTGTTCACCACTCGACGACAACAATATTTCAGTTTAACACTTACTACAATAACTTCCAGTAGTATTTACTGACCAACACATCAGATTTTTTTGCCTTTCAAGCTCCATACGAAAATAGAACTTACGTGATTTAAATAGTAATTGATACCCCTCTTCATTTTCTCAATTGATACACACCAGACACATTATATGACATACACTTACCTATCCTTTGGACTTTTAACAGAATACATGGTTCAGATCAAAATTGGTTCAATTTCTTGCAAATCAGACGTGACTAACCTGCCACATTTTCAATCATTTAATAATTACTTTCAGTTCTACTTAAATACAATATAATTGTTTGTTTTTTTATTTTACTATAAACGCAGCAAATATTTTCATCATACTTGACTAGAATAGAATTTACTTTCGATATGCGTGGCCCACTTTTCTTCATTTATTCTACCATTTATTCATTTTCACGCTCTCATTAATCATCTTTTCGATCAAATTCTTTCCAGGCAGAAAACAAGAGAAACATGCCTCCAGAAAATCTTCTATTGGTCGTACTGCAAGACCAACTGACTCGAGGAAATTCATGATCAGTCTGAAGAAGAGCGTTTGGATAATTCCTTCCACGAAACTGAAAGTCAACCTTCCGAGTTACAGGAACTTGCCGCAGAGACATCTGAGGTGGAACAGCCGAGGCATACTGAGACAAACCAAAATGTACATACTATGGCACAACACAGACATGCCAGATTTTAAGCTATGCAGGTACATACATCAGTTAGTACGGTTCCTCAAACAAGTTTCTGGTGGCATGAAGGCCGCAATTATGATGTTGCGCGTAATTATCACCTACACAGAGACATTCAAATAGGCACAATGAACAACGGAAAAACGTGTACGAAATGTAACGCTAAAAATGGATTAGAGAGTCAGCAGGTATGTGATGTTCTGGTGGCAAAGTTACCTTCAAGACTAAGGTACACCCCAGAACCATTAAAATCCCTTATTGATAACACTTCACATTATTCAATACATTTCCTGAACAACATTCGAAGTTATAACCAGCGCTTCAGTATGACAAGCTTTGCCGCTGAACAAATATGTGAAAACGGCTATATGCCTACATTTAAAGTTTGTGGCCAGATTTGTCATAGAGTGGTTTCCTTGCTTCCCATCAAAGGGGAATTTCCACAGTTTCTACAAATATATTTTCCAGGTGATGAACAGCAAGAAGCGGCGATTAGATATAACTCTTTCTCAAACACTAAATTAGATATTGTTCTTGCATTGCAAGGCATGCTTCACGGAGAAAATTTATATATCCAACAATTTAAGATGGCGATGGAGCATAATGTAGGTGATGACTTGAACGTGGTTATACATGCTGACAAAACTCCTACATGCGAACATGAACGACGTTTCAATGCTCCCGAGGCACGTGAAGTTGCTGTTGTAATAGTGGGTCAGGAGTTTAATCATCGGGACATCATTTTACATCTTAGAAACAAACAACTTCAGCGCATCTCTGTAACTAATCAGGCATATGATGCTTTTACAGTACCTGATCATGCATTGGACAGGTCAAGAAGGGTATCATTTCACTGTTAGGAAAACAAATCCTTACAACACTCAGTTAGTAGCAGGAAAAAAGATTTCTTGTAATGATTTCTATGCATATAGGATTATGGTCCGTGACGGAAGTTTTAACATGCTGCGTAAATGTAGGAAGCTATTTCAATAGTACATAGTTGATATGTATGCAAAAATAGAGCATACAAGGCTTACTTACATTAAGACGCATCAAAGGGAGTTAAGAGTTGCTGATTACATTCACTTGAGGGACTCACTAAGTATTGATGGCAATACTGAAAATGTTGGCCAACTAACAATCCTACCAGCAACATTTACTGGCGGACCTCGCTATATGCATGAACGCACGCAAGATGCGATGGTGTATGTGAGAAAATATGGAACTGCGGATTTTTTTATAACTTTTACCTGCAAGCCGAAGTGGCCTGTGATTGTGAATGAACTCCTTCCGAATCAACAACCACATGATCGTCATGACCTCATAGCAAGAGTTTTCCATCTAAAGCTAGGTATCCTTATCCAACTCCTAACGAAAGGAAACATTTTCGGAGTGGTCATAGCATACATGTACACTGTTGAGTGGCAGAAAAGAGGATTGCCACATGCTTATTGTCTGGTTTGGCTTCAACAAAAATTGAGATCCTCTGACATAGATTCAGTTATCAGTGCGGAAATTCCGGATCCAATGGTAGATCCGGTTTTACATGATATCATTAGGCACCATATGATTCATGGACCATGTGGAAACATAAACAGATGTTCACTCTGTCTCAAAGATAGACACTACAGTAAGAGATATCCCAGACACTTCTTAAGTGAAACTCAATCGGATACAAATGGCTACCCACAATATCGACGACTATCTCCTTTAGCTGGAGGTTTTGAGACGACAGTTACCCTACCTGGCAACATAACAGTTCCTGTAGACAACCGATGGGTTCTACCACATAGTAAACTGCTTTGTAAGATTGTTGATACACATATCAATGTTGAATACTGCAACAGCATGAAATCAATAAAATCAATTTGTAAATATGTAAATAAATGTAGGTAGTCACGCTCTCTTCACAATTGAAAGTAATGCTCATGATGAAGTTAAGAGATACGAAACAGGACGTTACATATCAACCAATGAAGCCATTTGGAGAATACTTAACTTTCACATACATGTACATCATCCCCCAGTTATTCACCTATCAGTTCATCTAGGAAATGGACAGCGGATATACTTTACTGAAAATACTGCAGCAGATAGAGTTGCAAATCCACCTTCAACCACTCTAACAGCTTTCTTCAAATTGTGTCAAACAGATTTTCTTGCACGTACACCTTTTTTACTCGGAAGTTCCACTTTATTATACCTGGGCCAGTAAAACTAAGGTCTTCAAGCGACGATTACAGGGTAAGCCAGTTCCAGGCTATCCGTGTAACTGAACCATAAAGGGCTACTGTGATAGCGGTGAGATTTATAAATTGGAGGCCTGGTGGGGAGTTTTGAAGCAAGATGGTTGTCCACATTACATCTTCATTTCTGTCTGTTGATCTGATGGGGGAAACACAGAGCAGGAAGGTAATTTCAAAGTAATTTTAGTAGAACATCTTCCAGGATTTACAACGAAAAGGTACGATTTTCCTGCTGGCCGGCTGGGTCGGGGTATTGAAAATGAAGAGTTATAACTGCAGTAAGTTGTAAAACAATCCCAAGTATGCAACAATTCAACAGTGAATTGAGCTTGTAAATACACTACAAAACTTTTGTCGCGAAACACTCACAAGATTGTTTCTGCTAATGCACCTAAATTTACTGCTAAAGAATATAAAATTTCAGCAATTATGTAACAATCAATCAAACGTGCATTAGGAAAGTCAGTTTTGAGTGAATCTAAAGATAATTTGCCACACACATTTCACAGCCTATATCTGATGACTCATAACCCGATTACAAACTCAAGAATTTATGCGACTCAACTTATTTTCGAGAGAATAATTCGGGCCGACTTTGAAAAACTGATGACTAACATTACCGAAATATTTGTAAATACCAATACAATACTCTTCAGCGTAACGAGAACATCTATTTTACAGATTACATCAAAGGAATGGTAAGCTAGTAAAACGACATTATTGAGGTAACAAATTAGTATAGTAATGTATATCATCAAACATCCGAAATATCTGCTAGCATATAATCAGAAAAGCTGTCATGTCAATAGAACAAACCTTTTACAAATATCCGCATACCACGGAAATAACCATTTTGCTATTGGCAAATATCATTTGCAGTATTTCATGTCATATACGCGATAGAAATGGTTTATTCTAAGAAAATAATCTTCAGAAGCGTAGGAAATTAGGAATGTGAAAAATCAAACTCAGAGAATTCAGTCCATGATATGCAAACGTTAAATATATTTCAAAGTTCAGACGTATCCAATAGATATTTATCTTCAATAAAAATCGAAACACATTTTTAATTAAAACTTAAAGGAAGAGATATTTCAGTCAAGCGAACAGGGAAAAGTAAAGAAAATATTTTCTCTAACATAAATACCTTTTATAGCTGTTGTCAAATACATTGACAATTAATGTAATTTATATGTAATAGCTGTGTAAATAAAGGGTATTGGCATTGTAGAAATGAACCCAGATGAGAAATAATTAATTTAAACAAACAATAGTGTAAGCCGAGTCAAATTATGAAAAAAACGAGCAAAAACTTTGTGTGTGTTTCTGATTACTACTTAAAATATTGCAATTACCGATTACGTAGTATGTTATTTTGAAGTTAACTTGATGTAAATTATGCCTAAAATCTAATGTATCACATTATTACGTGCACATAACTATGAAGGGCAAATGAATAGAGTTGAAACTATTAACATAGAAAATTTGTACAAGTTCAATTGACTACATTTTTATGTAAGTTAGCGTTAGGAATATTTTAACAGATAATGGACGTCCTGTCGAGTGATTTTCAATTGGCAGTCGCTTATTTTGCCACCATTTCAATAATAAGGGTAAATAAAAGCAATACATGAACATAGTGTTTAATATAAATAACATGACTTTAGCTAAACATTGATCAATGCGAATTTAATCACCATTAAATAATTACTGAGATATCATTATTGGAAATGATCGCATGCAAAACGCAGCCGAATCTAAAACAATAAGAACAATATGACATCACGTCTTATAATTCTGTTAACATTGCAAGCTTTTTTAATATTTGAAACTTCGTATGGCAACTATATTTCTTGCATTAATAGCCCCACTAAATTAATTACGTGAGAAAAATACGAAACAGAATTGGTGTCCTGGGTGTCAAAAGTTACTTTCGGAAACGATAAAGTCTTTAACAAGAAACTTACGCTGTGAGTGATGCTAGTAAGTTAGGTAAGGTGCTATTTTATAACACAGAAAAAATAAGGCGCAGCTGAAAGCAGTAAGGCGAAGACTAAGTATGTAATTGCCAGCATAAACCTCACAGCCGAATAGAAAATAGGGGTGCTTCATAATTTTGCAGAAACAACATTTTTACAGGATATGTATTTATTTTGCAAATAGACTCTTGTCCAGTACTATTAATAATTCAATCTAAGAAAGTTACGAAAACTCATAATGTGAATCACTTGAAGAATAAATCTGAATTAGATATTTTCAATGTAATTTCTTCCAAGTAGCACATGCCGACGAATTGTCACGATGTATTTCGAAATTAAACAAAATGTTATAGCTTGATTAAGTATAGAATTAATGATGAAAACTTTGAAACTTTGCAAAGTATTTCCAGTTATGTTTCTGTTACACCGGCCGTTCTTACACGGGCGAAACTACACCGGTTGTCACTATAAATAGTGCGAGTCACCAGAGACACAGAGAAGACAAAGCACAGTCTTGTAACTATTTAGCCAAGTGCTAGTCACTTTCTTACTTTGTTAATACACTTGTTAAACCAACCCTCGACTTGACTTCCTTTACTATTATTTACTGTTGGACAACTTCACAACAGTTTCTTTAAAGCTGCATTCATTATGTTTGTTATGAAAAAAGAAACAAATCACGAAAACATATTTTCGTCTTGTGATATTTTGTTATACGATTATTTTGTGATGATATAGACACAACTAAAGAAAGTATGTTGGCGGGTTTGAATGTATGTTACCCAGAATAATAAGCATTGCATCCCTTAGCATCCGGAGTGATAGTTATTTGCGCTGAAAGTGATGAACAAATAAGAAATCGTGTGAAATATAAAGCGAATCAAAAGTAAAAACTCAACACGAACCAACAGAAACAGAAGGCCAATTGTGAAGACTACATATTTCCTGTGCAGGATCAATGTATGTTGTAAATGTTCTTAATACGATAATTATCTGAAATGGCCTAAGTTTGTCTTGCGAATGATTTGATCAATTGATAATAAACACGAAAAAAAAAGAATATAACACATAATAACGATAAAAAAATGATCAAACCTAACAAGAAAATCATTTTTTTAGGATTACATCAATGGAGAGGTTTGCTGGAAAAAAGGCTTTATTGCGAAACGAATTTCAAGGGATCATCAAACATCCGAATTTAATTAGTAAATTACATCATAACAAAACTAAAAAGAAGCATATAAATGAATCAAATAATCGTGCCGTAGAAGTTATGAAGATAATCTATGGTTAACTTTCTGTAAAGAGCACCAGAAAAGAAACGCCCTACCAAGCACAAACGCGAAGCAGCTTAAACGTAAGACATTTATCTAAAAAGTGTAAGACATGATTCCTAGAGGAAGTAAAGTTTCAAACAGTTAGGGGTTGTTGTGTGTTGAGTCCAGAAATATTAAAACTATGTTTGAATTGTTTTTCTTATCAGATGGCATTATTTGTAATCTGAGAGCGAGAATAAATGGATATATTTCCTTACATTATGTTGCAATGTATTTATTCAATTAAATATAGATGTACGCTACAAGTGTAGGCCAAACTGACAATTAATAAAATAGTGTACCACTGAGAATGGTGTAATAATAATAATAATAATAATAATAATAATAATAATAATAATAATAATAATAATAATAATAATAATAATAATAAGTTTCTATTATTGTGTAAAAATAAATCTGTTTTAAAAAATCTGTAAATAAATATTCATCGAAATATAAATTAAGCAAATGAATAAATGCACACAGGTAGATAACTCCTCAATATGCATCACGTTTCACCATGGCCACACAATACTGTTCACCTTTGATACTTGGAAACACTACGAAACTGCAGTATATATATATATATATATATATATATATATATATATATACCCTTTAACTAACTATCTATCTATCTATCTATATATATATATATATATATATATATATATATATATATATATCACTACCCTATTCCGAAGGCTCACATTACATCTTCTCAACTCTAGTTCAATCTGCTCACACTTTAAATTTGCCCCCATTAAGGATTTAGACACGTCATAGTCATCATAATAAAAGTAAATACCGATTCAAATGCAATACACTAGATATTCTTGAAAGTATTCTATGTTAAAATTCGACATCCTTCAATCAACAATGTTCATAACGTAACAAGCATAAATATTTGTTAAAGTTTCTAACTAAATAATTGACGTTAGGCAATACTTAGCTGTCAGAAAGGAATAAGTAAAAAAGTCCATGCGGTTTGAACGTTATCACGTCCTGCACCCATGCGGTAATTTAGGAAAACGCTATATATAACTGCTCGGTCGACGAACCCAACAGTTGTTAATACAATATGACAACTCTCCGTGTGAAGATGATTGAATGAATCAATCGAAATTACTCACGAAGAATGGGAAATCAAATCAACGCCCCCTACGTAATAAAGTTGACCATCTGAAGAATGGAAACAGTGAAAACATGTAAAATAAACCAGAAGCTCCCGTGTTGTTCAGTTACGGTTGCTTATACGGCATAATAGCTTGACACACCGGTTTCGATTAGATCACCCAAGGATACCCACTTTAGAACAGATAAAATGAAACGGTTTAGCAATAGTGTTATTAGAGTGATATAATCATAATAAAACTTATGTGAAAAATAAAAATCGCTTAAATTATTATGAAAAATGTGTAACATTATTAGATTAAGCTTGGGAAGACTTTACTTAAAAACCCTTTAAGTCATCACAAAAAAATATTTATTAATGTTATGTCTAATACCTAATGTTAAAATTTCACAAAAATAGGAGTGATATGATTTTTCTTCGAAGTGCCTTCAACACTGTTTTTACTTCCATTGCATTAAGTAAATTCAACTAGTTATAGTTAACATTCATACACTTTACAAATAGAAGCTTTGTTCGAAAGTTAATAGTGATCGGATAACCAGTTTAGGAGGGTATCCTGTATATATTAATATAAAAATTATAAACAGATTCATCTTTATATATATATATATATATATATATATATATATATATATATATATATATATATATATATATATATACAATATATATATTATGTATATACATATATATATATATATATATATATATTATATACATAATATATATATATATATGTATACATATATATATATATATATTATATACATAATATATATATGTATACATATATATATATATATATATATATATATATATATATATATATATATATATCATTTGTTATATGAAAATGTAAAAAAATGTAGAATTCATCTATAGGCGTATTAAGAATAACTTTAAGTAAGCAAATTAAAATCATATTTAAAAACTATTATTTATTTACATAAATTAATTTACTTACTACATTATTCGGCTTTAATAATTTTCTGGTAGATCTAATCAGATGTAATACATTTCGGTTGATTACATTTTCAATAATGCATTTAGTATATTTTCAAACATTTCAGCCATTTCAATTAATAAATTTATAAAGGAAAATGTTATTTTATTACTTATTTTATTACTAGGAAAATGTTATTTTATTACTTATATATTACTAAAATGCATGTTTTTTTATTAGATAACTTATTAGCAATGACACTGAATTAATTTCGTTCACCAAAGTATAATTGAATTATTAATTCATATCCACAAGGATGCATATCAGTGTCTTAGTAAACAAGTCAGGTATTTAAAATAAATGCTTCGTGAAATACTATTTTGCTTGCTTTATATTCATGTGTTATTATTCATGTATTATTTTTACGACATCAATTTTACTCCAGAGCAAGATCGGTTGAGGTAGCTACTATTTTATAAAGGGTATTTCTCGCTTATGAATATCATAATTACATTCTTAAATGTAAAATAGCGGACAAAAAATAAATTGGACTTGCCGATTCCACAGTCCGCAAATGTACGTAGTTCGTAGGTAGTATTTCGATATTATAATTATCTTGAATTAACTATTTGATATATCTATATAATTTCTGGTGTTAAATAGATATTGTAATAATACTATTTTTGTTATGTTAATGCATGGTGTTTTACCTGAATATGTACACAAATATACATGTTCATGAATGTTTATTTATGCGTATATGGTTTTAATTTCAGACCATTTATTCTATGTTTTTATTTATTCGAAGAATACGATTAAATAAGTCATTGTAATTTGTAGTAAACCAAATAATTAACTGTTTTGCCATTTAGATGACCTTGTGGTTAGCGATTAAAAAGGTAATTAAACAATTGAATAATAAAATCTTTGTCATGACAGATCATTATTATTTTTATTTGTATTTAATAGGAGTTTTAATTTAATTCTACGAATGCTTAAACATTTATGAGACTGCTTACATCTTAAAGTTATTTAGCCGTATATTAGTGTAACGTCCATTATAAAAGAAGCCATTGTTGATGACAAACCAGTAAACTGAACAGAGAACTCTCTGAAGCTTTTCAAAGATTCTCACAATTTGTCTGCTTGTTTCACCAACGACAGATCTTTTCGCTTGCTGATATATTGCTGTTTTAGTCGGACCAAAACTGAAAATCAGAATGAAAACTCAAGTCTCTATGTTCGTTGTATTGTTTCTCTTTATGTCTTTGACGACATTATTCTGCGAAGCATGCCCTAATGCGAGAAAGGGCGTAGCAAGTGGTACACCAGGCATAGAGAACAGGGAAAAGGATCTGAGCAATTCAGATTGGCAAAATAGAAGAAATGCCGTTGAGAAGAATGGCGACACCCCTTCAGCGGACGATGGATTGCTCTTTGGTGGAACGATTAACGAGGATCCTGCTGGCAAATAAGGACACACCCTTACTAAACAACCTAGCATTTTCAAACAATTATTGTTGGATATTTTGACGACATCAATTATTGGAAATGCATTTATAAATGTAAAACTGAGCTTGAACAAAAGTAGTGGTCTTACTCACTGAAATGTTCGTAATTTGATCTTAATGAACTACGACCAAAGGAAACTATGTTTTAAATATTTGCTTTTCCGGGTTACGAATTTTAATTGCGTGTATAAATGGTTGTGTGTATCTGCTTGAATCGTAGCACTGCCAGTTGCAAAACAACAGACGGCTACAGAAATAGTATCTTCAAAGCAATGACATTGATCAAATGAGGGAAGTTAATTCAGAAGAATAAATTTACGCACATCTGAGTGAAAAGAAGAATAAAGAAAAATAAACTATGCGAAGATTTATCTATGAAAGAGAAATATGTTATTTGTTTTGCATTTGAAACCTTTATTCGTACAAGATCTATTAAGATACAACCCAACAAACACAGAAATAAAATCACAAATAGAAATTTACACGCACACAAGTATACATATACAAATGTGTATCTATAAAAAACATTAAAATCAGAATCAAGAAATCATAAAAAAGCAAAAAGAGCTTTATAGTAATTGCAAATATTACAATTATATTTAGACTTTTAAGAACCATATATATATATATATATATATATATATATATATATGTACTGATATATATTTGGAGACATATTTGTCTTGTTCTATTCTATCATTTATTTCGTATCTTACGTTATTCTTTCTGCAATTCCATACTTGAATAAAGCTTTTTTTACATGATCATTTTGTCAAGTCATTATTTATTAAATACACGTCACGGCGGAAATGTAACAATTCTCTCATAAAGAGGTAAGTATTTTTTTAAATAAGTAACGTTTATATATAACAATATTTATTTTACATGCTACCTATAAAGTATTGAAATGACGAATTTCTTGTCAGATATTGTTTTCCAAAAAGGATGTGTGGGTGCGGTTGCTAAGAATATAAACACAATCTTATATGTAAAGTTAATTTAGTTTTTAGATCATGACATATTTGTTTTGAATGCCATGTTACTCTTCCTTCTTCATATTCTCATCCAATTTTGCTTTTCTGTTTGTAATATTCCCATGTTTTTTATCTTTTTGTTTTAATAATTAAAGTTACAGGTAGTTTCAACGTCACATAGTGTTCTAAGAAAGAAGCTATTGGAGAAGAAGTCTTTTGGAATCAGGGTATCTCCACAGTCAATTGATATGATTTTGCTGATTGTCGAGTTGGTCGAGGGTATTGAGTTAGAGGGGGCACCAGAGAATCAGGTTCCCTAGAGCACATTCTAATAAAGTAGTTTTAAAACATGCACAATAATCCAACATTGCGACAGGGGCTGGAGCTTGATGGATACTGAAGGACCTATTAAATTAGCGACTCTTTTTTTAAAACTTGTCTAAGTGGGAGAGACTGTTGGATGACCAGCAATAGTGTATATATATATATATATATATATATATATATATATATATATATATATATATATATATGTATGTATATGTATATGTATGTATAAATATGTCATTGACAAACAAATAAGATTAATAATTTGGAACTTAACAAATAGAACTATTGATTATATTCTGCGTAATGGCTTTACCTCACACTTTAGATTAGATTAACAAGCTTTAAATATTGTTGTACATATACGAACAGTAATAATAAAGAAATACTGATTATTAGCTACAAAAAATGCAAGATCTCAAATCTAGTCGTGCAAGGTTAGCCTCACTACATAAACACATTAATAAAAAAAAACAATGTTATCTATAAGTTACAATGCATTTTGTCCTATAATAATAATGATGATAATAATAATAATAATCTTATTAATAATAATAATTATTATAAAGAAACTAATACTAGCATGTGTGCTACTACTACTACCCTTACACATAGACCCACTATGTATCTGATATGTTTAACTTCGGTTTGTCAGCATTTAAAACACACAACTGTCTCTCCTCTGAATTGAAATACATTTTAGTTAACAACACAACATATATTACAAAACTAATTTAAAAATAAAATTAAAAATTGAAACTATCTATATAACAACTTAGCAACCCAAAATAAAAGACATTACATACGAAACTAGTCAAAATAGTTCGTATGTTTTCGTATATTTTATTCCGGAGCGTTAGTTCGGTTGCTCTCCCGGAATATACATTGTACATCTCCTATCTGGAATTCACAGCGGTGTGTTGTTGGCGTTTAATTATCTGTTGTGTTTGTTGTTTTTGAATGATCTTTTTTCTCCAGTTTGTGTCAATTGGTTTTGCCACCTAAAATATATTCGACGACGAATCGTAAGTAGTTTCTATTTATATTAAACAGTTATTAGTTTTTTTTTGATTTTGAAACTAAAATAGTATTGGGAAATAAAAGCTATAAATATTAGAAAAATATGTGCTGTTTAACAATGTATGCTTACATGTCTCTAATCCTAGACATTTAGGTGTATTTATATCTTTTACAAAGATTATTATAAACAATGAAAAAGTAAAATGGTATGATCAGGTTAACATATATAAAATAACAGATCAAGTACATTAGCTCTGACCGCTGGATTCTAGCATCATGTTACGCTTTGTGTTAATACATGAGCTTATACACCTAGTCCAAGGATTTCTCTTCGAAATAGCGGCAATTTCAAATTTTAAAATGCATAAACGCATTTTGCAGGAAACATAACAAACTCATTGCTGTGCACGATTTTTCCTGTCGTATTTTAAATGTGAACTAATATGATGCTGTCCAACTTCCCAACCAGGTTGCTTCTCTATATATCTGGACCTTATCATAGTAGCATTTTACGGTTTAGATGCAATATGTTTGGAACGAACAAAAGTATATATATATATATATATATATATATATATATATATATATATATATATATATATGTACATAGGGGCAATCAATCGACGTAAAATCATAAGCACACAGCTGGGTGAAAAAGTAATGAACACAAACTGTTAATTAATAAGAAAAATAAACCTCATTAGACGATTTTAGAAGCACAACAATTATTTTTTATTTTTGTTTATTTTTTGTGTCACGAAATATTTCGAGAAAAATTCCGTGCTTCAAAACTCATATATATGCATGTTCTAAGATCATTATCTAATGCCGAATTTGCTTATATATTCTAACAGCGTAAAACCTGCATATCCTTTTATGTCAGTCTAAAGCACTCCTATCTGACAAAACTGAAGTACTGTGACACATTGGAATGATAAATATGTTGAGTACTACGTATGCCACTACATTTAAGGGATTGAGCAATGCCATACATTTTATCGACAGTATCCATTAACGATAATGCAATATCCTCTCATAAAGATTGTGCATTTTTCGACAACTTATATTTTTATAAGAGCATTAATAGTTTATTTCTTCGTGATATGTGGTGATTGTATTTGGCTTAGAATATCAGACTTTCGAAAAAAGTAGATTCTTTGATTACATTCGTATGTTACTGATTGGTTCAATTTAAATTTACGACGTGGATACACGCGTTATAACTAGACACACTTATTCGTCGTAGATGATGAAACAGCTGTCTGTCGATGACTATATATATATCATATAGTTTTCCTTCTTGAGTGTTCATTACTGGTAAGCCATAACGACAACTGCTATCAGCGTAAATGCATTACATGTTGTGTAACCAAGGAACTCTCTGACAATAAACACTGGTTACGTTGAACGTTTGCTTACTCACAGCAGCTTCCGAATGACAGCCGACACGTTAGGAGCGCCGACTGTCGACTAAGCGATTTAGTCTCGATCTCAACTTTAGCCAATTGCTTGTCTAGCTAGACTGAAAAGCTGTGATATAGCGAAACAGCTTGTATGTAGCTGACTACATATTACTCTTTCTTTGATTAAGTTCTCTGTTAAAATGAAGATGCATCTTAATCATCGCATTTTCTGAATGACGAGCCGCCTGAGAATCGATCCCGGCTTGATGCACTTGATTTGCTAGCAACACCGAGGAGCTGTGATACAGAGAAACTGTGTGTACGTAAATTCCAATATATATATATATATATATATATGTATATATATATATATATATATATATATATATATATATATATATATATATATATATATATGTAATATAAAAGTATAGTTTTACTATTTTACCTACGTACGACGTCGTTGAGAGTTTCAGCGTCCATCAGCGCAGGGAAAGGGCAATCTCAGACGGTCACAGAGCGCGAACCTGGTTCACAGAGATACATTCAATCTGTAAGTGTTCGATCAACACCTTAGGTCACGGCAAGTTGAATCGTGATAACGGATAAATAAATGTATATTCACATGGAAATCGGCGACTGTAAACATTAAGACA
This sequence comes from Sepiola atlantica, assembly GCA_963556195.1. Lineage (NCBI taxonomy): Eukaryota > Metazoa > Mollusca > Cephalopoda > Sepiida > Sepiolidae > Sepiola > Sepiola atlantica. Next base: position 31,803,517 of record OY744525.1, read on the forward strand.
TCCGATAGAACTCGACGGCAGAGTCGTAATATTGCACTGGAGGTTCATGTAAATGTCTATTTTTAATTCCTTCCAAGAGTGGTTAGCTCTAATTTTACTTGAATCGGCATCTAATAATATGAAATTATATTTGTAATGTAATACCTACGTTTGACGTCACTTTGAGCTTTCGGCTTTCATCAGTGCAAGGAGAGAGCGAGAGAGAGAGAGAGCGGTGTATCAGTGTATCTAGGTAGAAATAACATTACATACTGACAAATTGAATAAAAGGTGATTGTATAATTAAAGTCCCAATGACTTTTTACCAAACTAAAGAGACTTTCATGCTAACCATAGTCGCTGCCGATGAACTGAGTAAGCAGACGCAGAAATTCCTCAGGCTTAATGTAATCACCACACATATAGACATTCACATGTAAATTCATGGTTTCTATTTGAATTCGGAGATGTTGCGTATAACGCTGAACTTTGTTTGCCACTCTTAACTTAGTAGGCAATACTGTTTTACATAAAAAGCTTGTTTATTTTACAGGGCTTGGAACAAAGAAAATTCAGGATGAAAACAATTATATCAGTACAGGAATCAAAATTGATTTTTTTAACACAGTTCACCCCAAACAAGGTAGGCCGGCACTGTAGACGCAAGGCGCTACTGTGAAAATAGGGAGAGTGTTGTGGGGGGGGGGTCAACCTAATTTAGGAGCCGTGTAGCGAGATGTCTGTTTACATTAGTTTTAAATTTCTGCACGTCAGTAACGTCAGGAAAGCAGGGAGACGGGAGGGAGTTCCAGAACCCAGCAGTACGACGAAAGAAGCTTTTAGAGTAGAAAGTTCTTCGGCATCTGGGGACCTCCACAGTGTATGGATGGGATTTGGTAGATTGCCGGGTTCGTTCAGTTAATCTACGTCGTGGGGGCCCCAGAGCAGCAAGCTCATCAGAGCACAATCGATTAAAGTACTTGTAAAACAGGCACAAGGAAGCAACATTGCGGGGATAGGAGAGGGTATGGTGTTTGGTAGATAGTGAAAAACTTATCAAATTGGCGACTCTTCTTTGGACCTTGTCTAAGAGAGAGAGACTAGTGGATGATGTACCACCCAGATCTTGCAACACTACTCCATGCATGGCCGGATGATGGTTTTGTAGAGATATAGGATAATGTCAAGTATGAGAAGTTTACTGGCACGGTAGTGGGAGTCCACCTTCTTTGCAGCAGGCCTGGCAATATTGTCAATATATTTATTCCAATTCATGTTATCTGTAAAAGTTAGGCCGATGAGTTTGAATGATAAGCTCTCAGGCAGGGGGCTATTTACCATGACAATTGGTGGTTGAAGAGGTTGTTCTTGTAGTTATTGAAGTAATGTAGCTTTGTCTTTGCCGCATTAAAACGTACATCCGTTGTTTACCCCATTCCACTACAGACTGGAGGTCATTTTCTAAGGATTTAGCCATTGCCTCAGATATGTTCGCGTCGGTTTAGCCCACATTACGAGAGTAGAGCATGGTGTCGTCAGCAAAAAATCCTATCTCAGTCGCAATGAAAATCAGGAACAATAGTGGTCCAAGAATAGGTCTCTGGGGCCCACCAGCAGTTATGCCATGTTGCTTAGAAGAACTGCCATCGAGTAAAATCTGGATCTTTCGTTTTGTTAGGAAGAATTTCATTAAATATTTGTCTAATAATACCATATGAGTGAAGTTTTATGAGAAGCCCTTTATGTCAAACCTTGTCAAAAGCCTTGGATATATCGCGCGCTACCGCCCTAGCTTCACCTGCCTTGTCCAGTGTATAGTGTATGCGTTCAGAGATGACCGTTAAGATATCTGCAGTAGATCGTGCTTGTCTGAATCCGTATTGATGAACAGAAAGAAGGTTAGCATTAACTAGGTTCCTGACTATCGCTAGATTGATTTATGATTCAACGATTTTAGCAAAGGTCTGGAGTAGACTGATTTGGCGGTATTTTAGAGCATTAATGCTATCTCTAGAATTCTTAAATACTACTACCACAGAAGCAATTTTTAACTATCAGGAAACACAATTCAGTAAGGTATTTGTTGTATAGATTTGAGAGTCAGGGGCCAGCTTAGCACATCATTTTTTATTACTATCACTGCTATAAGCTCAGGCCCACAGTCTTTCGCGGTGTCAAGATTTTTTATAGTGTCTCTCACTTGAGACGGGGTGATCACCAGGTTCTCAAGTGTGGCTTAAGTCCACAAGTTGAATTTAGGGAACGGGTTGTTTGCCAAGTCCAGAGTGGAGTTTAAGGCGAAACGCTGGGCAAGTAGTTCAGCCTTATTGTCGATTGTTCATTGTTCATCACACTCTTGTAAATTTTCCAGGAATCACGAGTACTTAGTTTCTGTGACTGAATGCGTTGTTTGGTTATCTCTGTATACCTTCTTTGCAATCATGTCTCGTCTCTACACTTGTTTGTCTGTTCGCACTTGACTTATGGCGGCCGAATTATCGGAATGCCTTCTGCCTCCCAGCAATAGCAGCTGCACATTCTGAGGTGAACCATTGAGGAAAATGGGGTTTGCTGAAGAATTTTCGCGTGGGGACATAAGGATAAATGTCTGCTTTCACCCATTCAGTTAGCTCATTTGCACATTGATCAGCAGGGAGGATGACAGTTATACCCCATGGGTCCTTACTGATTTGTATCCCTGAGTGATTCAAAATCAGGCTGCTTATAGTTTGCCGTCGTTTTGAGCCACGGCTCGTCAGCTTTTGGACGAGTTTTTAAGGTGATAAGTATCATTCCCACAACGTTATCAGAGTTTCCGAGTGGGCTATTGGTATTCGCCAAACAGGCCTCAGGTAGTGAGGTCAAGATAAGGTCGAGAAGAGAGGCTTACTGGTCCGCGGGATACGGAAGGCGGGTCGGAAAAGTGACAGCTGTGAGAGGTCGTTAGCTGAGGAGAAATTAAATGGTCCCAGCTGCATCAGTAACGCTGGAGAATCCCAACCAATCACGGTGGTGTGCATTAAAATCCCCAAATACATGTATTTGGGCATTCGAATCAAGTGAAAGTGCTCTATCTAAGCTTTTAGGGGCAGACTCAAGTAGTGAACAGTCCTGGGTTTAAGGAAACTAATATAATAAATGTAAGTAACTAACTTAGTAATGTAAGGTCAATCAAAAGCACAGATAGACTTGGTCATCTGATTCTAACCTATGTGCTCTAGTCAAGGGGGGGGGGGTGTTCCGTACATACACTCCTAGCCTATGCATATGTCTGTCTGAGTCTTTACGGTAGAGTTGAAGGTAATCAGCCATGTTAAAGTGGTAAGAGGGGATTGAGGATTGAAGGTTCGTTTCACTTAGAGCTAGGATATCCGGGGAGTTTTTCAAGAGAAACGTTTCTACGTCGTTAATATTGTTTCTAAGTCCCCGGATATTTGTGAATGCGAGCCTCAAGGGTGGAGGTGAAGATGTTTTTTCGTTGGGTGTCTGGTTTAGTTTTTTTTTGTATATTCATGTTTGTTTTGAGTTAGAGTTGGGACGGCTAAGTAGGTGCTTGTTAGATGTCAATAAGCTCACACAACGAGTCCATCCGTCGTGAATTGGTCCATGGGGGTTGTGGCTTCGCGAAAGCTCACCGGAGATATATGTAGGTCCCCTTTTCATGCGCAACATGGCAGGTACAGTTTCCCACGATATTATGCAACTGTTGATGGAGCAGCCGTTCTTAGCGCTACCTAAGAGTTAGGGTTCCTAACTACCAGTCGGAAACAGCAGCTAGACATGCTGTCTAACCTGTACCCTCAAGCTGTCGGAACAAGAGCGACCAAGACTAGCCATGTAAGATTAGTGATTAAACATTCCCCAAGTAACCCGGATATAGAGAAAGAGAGAATGCGTGTGTTGCTCTAGTCAGGAAATTAAGCCAAGTACCAGGCGTTTTTAGACGCGTCCCAGTTTTGTACCTCTACGTCTGGCTAATAGACAAAGAATAAGTGCAAAGTCCATCTACTCCTTAAGCAATTATAAGGTTTGCAAACTGGATACTTTTTTCGAGATTCCAACTTTGGGAAGGTTGTCGATCAAAATTAAGGAGGCCTACCTCCCTAACGGTTTGCTGCCAATACGTAAATTTAACGAAGCCGAACCTTGTTAAGCAAATCGCGAGTTACTCAGACTCTTTGTGTGTTTCGCTTAGTAAGTGATGAAGTGTCCTTAATATTAGGCTTTGAATTTAAGTCCACTCGTCTAATACAGCCGTCAATAGAGAGCTGTGTCGTCGTCCACACACACACACACACACGCGCGCATCCCCCCATATATATATATATATATATATATATATATATATATATCTTGTCATGAACAGCTTTCGCCGGAATCTACGCGTGACACTAGGAAATATTTATAAAAAGTTCAAGTGTCCGGAGGTAGCATGTAGGTTCCTAAGACCCAATATCGTCAACAGAATACAGGGGAAAATGGATTCTCCAATACAAGACTTCACATAGAAAACAAGACAGAATAACGAGTAACTAAAGGATGACTCAAACACCAAGTTAAGATTCAAACAATATTTATTTATAAAATAGTAAGTATAGGGATACACCTATATTGAACAAACAACAAGAAAAACAATGTAATATATTAGGGGAGAGGGATAATGTTTAACTTTAACTTATAGCGAGCAAAATCTATGAATAAACAAATTCCGAAAGGAAAAGTATTACTCACTCATATAATGTAGAAGGTTGTTACAAGACTGCCGACGGGAGGTCAAAAGTTCAGTTTTCCAGGAAGGTCACAAGTAACACTCATCCAAGATCAACAATAATCTTTGGATAGAAAAATACATCGATGTTTCATGCTAACGCAATCTACAGTCTAGCAACTAATTCCCGACGGTCGGTAGGCGCGAACCCCGAACACAAATCGCCACAGATTCGTAATCGGTGATCTTAACCAAACGGCCATCGTCAATTAGTTAGTAAATATAGAGTAACTTTAACAGTAAATAGCGACACGTGGCCGCCATTTACCAGGCAGCTAGAGTGATCTTACGAAACGGTGTTCGGATCGCGCATATAGCTATTTGTACTGCTTGTTATTAAAGCTACTCGAAAGTGCCCAGCCCTTGTGGGGAGGCGGGCTGATAAACAATAATATTTTAATAATTTAATAATATTTTTAATAAATAAATATTAATTATTTAAATACCTAGAGACATCGATGTTTCATGCTAACGCAATCTTCAGTCTAGGAACTAATTCCCGACGGTCGGTATATATATATATATATATATATATATATATATATATATATATATATATATATATATATATATATATATATATATATATATGGGAAATGAAATAGGAATAACCAAAAGATGTTTTTTATGTATTCATAAACGTTTCGTCTTTATTTGTAAGACATCCTCAGGATGATATCTTTAAGAAAAATATCATGCAAGTACATGAAAATATTGGGTTGACATGATGGGTTAAAGAGAAGAAGTAGTTGGAACATCTGGGAGCGCAGAACCGAGGTCCAGGCTGAGAGAAGTCGGTGGCAGGGAATGAAATTTATGTGGATGGCTGTGAGTAAAAAAGTGGACAGGTGGGAGTGAATGAAATTAATGTGGATTACTGTGAGTGGGGTGGAAGTGTTAGTGAATTTGTCATAGGGTGGGAGAGGATGGAGGGATGTGTAGCATGGATGTTGGGGTGCTGGAGGACGGGGAGGGGGGCTCTGTGTTTTTGGGGTGTAGGTAGAGTAATAGTTTTAGAAAAGATTTAGAGAAATGAAAGAGATGTAAGCAATGATGTAGGTTAAGTTTTTGTTCGGTCAGGATACTTTTCCTTATTAAGGGGGATAGATGATAGAAGCCGTTTCGTTGTCTGATGGTGTTGGAGGCTGTGATTAGTGCGGTTTCAAATAGTCTTCGCCGAGCTTTGTTGTGAATGTATTTGGTGATTTTGGCCTGTTCAAATTTGAAAGCATGATCGTGCTCTAATGCATGTGAGAAAAATGCACTGAGAAAGTGATTGTTTTGATGTCCCTTTTGTGTTCGCTCAATTTTTTTTTCAGTTCACGGTTTGGTTCTCCCACGTCAATTTGATGGCAGTTATTGCATGGGACAGTATATAAGCCGGCATGTGATGTATTTTTTTTTAAATGTCTTGCTGTGTTTAATGTTTGTTTTATGGTGTGTGATGTGGTTTGTACTGTTGGAATGCCTAGTTTGTTAAGTGTATTGCACATGGACGTGTTATTGGAATGCGTGGGTAAGCGAAGGGGTCTGTCTATGTGAGAGGTGTTTGGTGTTTGATTGGTGTATATACAAACACCCGGCAAAAATAATTCCATGCATTTTAGCCTGAAGATTCCGCCCCGGGGGTCAAACGTGGGGGGCTCTGTATGGCTTAATTGCCATAAATATATGTTCATATCTTACTACCTAGCTCTACTTACGTATGAAGCATTGTTGAAGTAAATACTGACAATTGATACATAAAAAAATATATCTCCTCAAAAAATTGTATGTGGATATATGAAATAATAATATATATATATATATATATATATATATATATATATATATATATATATATATATGTATATAGTGTTTCAGGTAGTATATGAAAATAAATCAAATAACGTGATCGATCATATGAGAGAGCTAATATAATTTATTTAGATACTGTATATTACATATTTCAGCAATGTACCGCGGTTTAATCCAAAAGGTCAGATTTAGACATCTTTAGTAAATCTTCGTGCCCAGTGGAATCATCGGCAAGCTGAAACGATTGTAGTCACGCCCGACAGGGAATAGCGTCAACAATGACAGAAAACGGTGTAAAAAAAAGAAATGAGATTTCCAGCATAGGCCATTCGTGCGGTCTATTAAGAGATAGAGCGCTCTCGCGCATCCCTTGATATATATATATATATATATATATATATATATATATATATATATATATATATATATATATATATATATATATATATATATACATATATATATGGGAAATGAAATAGGAATAACCAAAAGATGTTTTTATGTATTCATAAACGTTTCGTCTTTATTTGTAAGACATCCTCAGGATGATATCTTTAAGAAAAATATCATGCAAGTACATGAAAATATTGGGTTGACATGATGGGTTAAAGAGAAGAAGTAGTTGGAACATCTGGGAGCGCAGAACCGAGGTCCAGGCTGAGAGAAGTCGGTGGCAGGGAATGAAATTTATGTGGATGGCTGTGAGTAAAAAAGTGGACAGGTGGGAGTGAATGAAATTAATGTGGATTACTGTGAGTGGGGTGGAAGTGTTAGTGAATTTGTCATAGGGTGGGAGAGGATGGAGGGATGTGTAGCATGGATGTTGGGGTGCTGGAGGACGGGGAGGGGGGCTCTGTGTTTTTGGGGTGTAGGTAGAGTAATAGTTTTAGAAAAGATTTAGAGAAATGAAAGAGATGTAAGCAATGATGTAGGTTAAGTTTTTGTTCGGTCAGGATACTTTTCCTTATTAAGGGGGATAGATGATAGAAGCCGTTTCGTTGTCTGATGGTGTTGGAGGCTGTGATTAGTGCGGTTTCCAATAGTCTTCGCCGAGCTTTGTTGTGAATGTATTTGGTGATTTTGGCCTGTTCAAATTTGAAAGCATGATCGTGCTCTAATGCATGTGAGAAAAATGCACTGAGAAAGTGATTGTTTTGATGTCCCTTTTGTGTTCGCTCAATTTTTTTTTCAGTTCACGGTTTGGTTCTCCCACGTCAATTTGATGGCAGTTATTGCATGGGACAGTATATAAGCCGGCATGTGATGTATTTTTTTTTAAATGTCTTGCTGTGTTTAATGTTTGTTTTATGGTGTGTGATGTGGTTTGTACTGTTGGAATGCCTAGTTTGTTAAGTGTATTGCACATGGACGTGTTATTGGAATGCGTGGGTAAGCGAAGGGGTCTGTCTATGTGAGAGGTGTTTGGTGTTTGATTGGTGTATATACAAACACCCGGCAAAAATAATTCCATGCATTTTAGCCTGAAGATTCCGCCCCGGGGGTCAAACGTGGGGGGCTCTGTATGGCTTAATTGCCATAAATATATGTTCATATCTTACTACCTAGCTCTACTTACGTATGAAGCATTGTTGAAGTAAATACTGACAATTGATACATAAAAAAATATATCTCCTCAAAAAATTGTATGTGGATATATGAAATAATAATATATATATATATATATATATATATATATATATATATATATATATATATATATATATATATATATATATATATGTATATAGTGTTTCAGGTAGTATATGAAAATAAATCAAATAACGTGATCGATCATATGAGAGAGCTAATATAATTTATTTAGATACTGTATATTACATATTTCAGCAATGTACCGCGGTTTAATCCAAAAGGTCAGATTTAGACATCTTTAGTAAATCTTCGTGCCCAGTGGAATCATCGGCAAGCTGAAACGATTGTAGTCACGCCCGACAGGGAATAGCGTCAACAATGACAGAAAACGGTGTAAAAAAAAGAAATGAGATTTCCAGCATAGGCCATTCGTGCGGTCTATTAAGAGATAGAGCGCTCTCGCGCATCCCTTGATATATATATATATATATATATATATATATATATATATATATATATATATATATATATATATATATATATATATACATATATATATGGGAAATGAAATAGGAATAACCAAAAGATGTTTTTATGTATTCATAAACGTTTCGTCTTTATTTGTAAGACATCCTCAGGATGATATCTTTAAGAAAAATATCATGCAAGTACATGAAAATATTGGGTTGACATGATGGGTTAAAGAGAAGAAGTAGTTGGAACATCTGGGAGCGCAGAACCGAGGTCCAGGCTGAGAGAAGTCGGTGGCAGGGAATGAAATTTATGTGGATGGCTGTGAGTAAAAAAGTGGACAGGTGGGAGTGAATGAAATTAATGTGGATTACTGTGAGTAGGGTGGAAGTGTTAGTGAATTTGTCATAGGGTGGGAGAGGATGGAGGGATGTGTAGCATGGATGTTGGGGTGCTGGAGGACGGGGAGGGGGGCTCTGTGTTTTTGGGGTGTAGGTAGAGTAATAGTTTTAGAAAAGATTTAGAGAAATGAAAGAGATGTAAGCAATGATGTAGGTTAAGTTTTTGTTCGGTCAGGATACTTTTCCTTATTAAGGGGGATAGATGATAGAAGCCGTTTCGTTGTCTGATGGTGTTGGAGGCTGTGATTAGTGCGGTTTCCAATAGTCTTCGCCGAGCTTTGTTGTGAATGTATTTGGTGATTTTGGCCTGTTCAAATTTGAAAGCATGATCGTGCTCTAATGCATGTGAGAAAAATGCACTGAGAAAGTGATTGTTTTGATGTCCCTTTTGTGTTCGCTCAATTTTTTTTTCAGTTCACGGTTTGGTTCTCCCACGTCAATTTGATGGCAGTTATTGCATGGGACAGTATATAAGCCGGCATGTGATGTGTTTTTTTTTAAATGTCTTGCTGTGTTTAATGTTTGTTTTATAGTGTGTGATGTGGTTTGTACTGTTGGAATGCCTAGTTTGTTAAGTGTATTGCACATGGACGTGTTATTGGAATGCGTGGGTAAGCGAAGGGGTCTGTCTATGTGAGAGGTGTTTGGTGTTTGATTGGTGTATATACAAACACCCGGCAAAAATAATTCCATGCATTTTAGCCTGAAGATTCCGCCCCGGGGGTCAAACGTGGGGGGCTCTGTATGGCTTAATTGCCATAAATATATGTTCATATCTTACTACCTAGCTCTACTTACGTATGAAGCATTGTTGAAGTAAATACTGACAATTGATACATAAAAAAATATATCTCCTCAAAAAATTGTATGTGGATATATGAAATAATAATATATATATATATATATATATATATATATATATATATATATATATATATATATATATGTATATAGTGTTTCAGGTAGTATATGAAAATAAATCAAATAACGTGATCGATCATATGAGAGAGCTAATATAATTTATTTAGATACTGTATATTACATATTTCAGCAATGTACCGCGGTTTAATCCAAAAGGTCAGATTTAGACATCTTTAGTAAATCTTCGTGCCCAGTGGAATCATCGGCAAGCTGAAACGATTGTAGTCACGCCCGACAGGGAATAGCGTCAACAATGACAGAAAACGGTGTATAAAAAAGAAATGAGATTTCCAGCATAGGCCATTCGTGCGGTCTATTAAGAGATAGAGCGCTCTCGCGCATCCCTTGATATATATATATATATATATATATATATATATATATATATATATATATATATATATATATATATATATATATATATATATATCCAGGGTGATTCTTAAGTCACTTCACTCAGTTATTTAAAATGATTAACACATGAAGCACAAATATACTATGAACTTTTGATAATTGTTATCTCACTCTCTAATTACTGCTATTTGTTATTTTAAATTTGTTCGTTTCTATATTTGTTTCTATATATATTTATTTAATAATCAATCAAATATGCTACAAAGTGTCGTAAATTCTTTGCAAAAAAGAATGGAGCTATGCATGCAGAACGAAGGTGGAAATTTTGAAAATGTGCTGTAATTTTAAACTTCCATGAATGAATTTGTTGAATAAACTTTCTGTTTCGTATTACCGTATTTTTTAACTTTAGAATTTCAAAAATGAATAGCTAAGTGACTAAGGAATCAGCCTGTATTGTGTATGTATTTAGGCAGCATTTATCATTTATCCAAACATTGTTAAAAAATAACAGAATTCGTTTTTTTAATTATACCTTTTTTAATTTTTCTAATTTTACTCATGTTCTCTTTTGTATAAAAATCAGAAAAAAATAATAAAAGTTCCATAGGTTTCACAGGTTTCACGAACGTTTTCGATTGTTTGTCCAATCACCTTCAAGTCAATAGCAAATGAACAAAAACACTGGAGAAAGATAAGAATTTGTAAAAGACGTTGGAGGAACACGCATGGAACGTTTTCCGCATTGTTCCAGGAAATCATTTACGATTTAAAATTTAACACTAGCCTATTTTGCCGCTCCATCAATCATATAAACTCTAGCTTTATTTACCAACATCTACGAAAAAATAACTGCCCTCTCTCTGATTTAAGACAACTTCTAGTTAATAACACTAAAATTATACATTCCGAAACCAATGTAAAACAAAATAAAAATACTCATAGCTATCTACATAAAAACACACCAACATAAAAGTAACAACATTACATGGTAACATTTTAAATGTTTAACATGATCCGATTTTGTTCTGTGATGCAATCCAGCGTTGTAGATTTTAAAAAAATAAAGCAGTATTCTCTGAATTTAAATTTATTCTTAAGACCTCTTAATCTAAAGCCTTAAACTTTTAAAATTTTCTAGGATCAAAATTGTGTAATGATTTTGATCAAAATTGGAAAAATCATTCAAGACATAAGGTTTAGGATCATTGTAAGTTTATTTTATTCTCTGTAAGGGAACAGAAACTGCTGCAATAGTGCATTGCTTAGAGAATTAAGTTTAGCCGTCCTCTGATTAGTATACTTCCATTATTTATATAAATGTAGGTCTATGTATATATTTATATATTTCTATGAAGAAGAATGGAAAGGAATTAGAGAAGCAAAAGCCAAATCAAAATTCAATTCAATTGCTCAGAGCAAGGTATATTCCGCAAAAAGGCAATTTATTCAAGTTAAATTTTCCTTAAGCCAGGCTTTTCAAAGATCAAAATCTTATCATCAGAGGAAGTCGCTGGGATAGATAAGTTGGCGATGGCCAAGATTTAAAATTTGAAAAAAGAAATAAAAGTTGTAAGGAAAGAAAGCGCTGGGCAAAACTCTGCCCGAATGCAAGCAAATGCCCGATTGCTAAAACACTTTAAAACAATTTCCCTTGTTATCTCTGGCCAGGAAGTATTTTTAATGGCGAATATTTTCCACCTCAATCTTCTCTGAGCCTGCCTTGCCTCCACGAACGTACCTCTTATTGGACTTTTTACCCTTTTGGATTTTCTATTTTCGCCGTACCTGAAGTTGTGGCATCTTGGATTTTAACTTTGAATCCTCTCTTATTACATCTCGTGCTGTTAATGACCCACGTATCTACTTCTTATTCTTTCGACACCAGGCTTTTTAGCAATCGGGCATTTGCTTGCATTCGAGCAGAGTTTTGCCCAGCGCTTTCTTTCCCTACAACTTTTATTTCTTTTTTCAAATTTTAAATCTTGGTCATCGCCAACTTATCTATCCCAGCGACTTCCTCTGATGATAAGATTTTGATCTTTGAAAAGCCTGGCTTGAGGAAAATTTAACTTGAATAAATTGCCTTTTTGCAGAATATACCTTGCTCTGAGCAATTGAATTGAATTTTGATTTGGCTTTTGCTTCTCTAATTCCTTTCTATTCTACTTCATATCTACCTGCTCTATCCTGGATATTGAGCTGTATACTCTTCACAATAGGTTTTACCTTTCCTAAAAGTTCGCTTTTAGTACACCTCTTTATGTATTTCTAAGTACAAGAGTTACTCTTAAACTAATGAACCGATAATTTTGGAGGAAAGTGTTGCTAGAAACATTCTTGCAAATTAAGATGCCCTCGATGTTGGTGAACGTTTAACAAGAGATTAGATTCAGTCGAGCACCTACCATAAAAGTAATGATGCAACAGTCGATTTGTACTTTATTAAGGCGCAGGAAAGAGTATGCAGCCCTTTCCTCATGTGGCAAGTGTACTCCACTTTGAAACCTATCTGGTTCACGTGACCGTAGCAACAGATCTGATGTAAGTTTTCTTTTTTCAGTTCTTGAGTGAAAGTCAGTCTTAGAAACTTATCAAAGTAGAGGGCTTCCCCAAGGAGAGCACCATTCATTTTTGCTGGGGAAAGTAAGTAGCCGAGCGTTTGGTGGTTGGAGAAAAGCTTGATTTTTAAATGCATCAAAAGTAACCAGCCACCTCTATTCTCATTGCGCCACGTGTTCCAGGTCGAAAAGAGAGAATCAGAAAGATAGTATCTATATTTCATACGTAAACTAAGCTGCAATAAATAATGTTCATTCTAATTACAATTTATTTGTCGTATTTTAAGGTGGAGTTTGTATCATTTAATCTAGATGTTCAAGTGGTGCAACACTCTTCTGTTTTTTAAATAAACACGTTATTTATTTAAAATCCAAATTTTAAATTTACACAGGAATCCTCATCAGGATAATAATCCTTTTTTTCTTTCTTTTCGTTAAACGAGATGGTGTCGCTTGATCTGGGGCTTCAGTTGATAACGAAGCTCGTTGTGTAATTATGTACTCAAGTGGTGTGGCCTGGTCGCACGTTATATGTATTAGTAAAATATATCTACTGTGTTTCAAATCACAAATGTAAATGCAATCTATACAGTTGATATGTATATATATATATATATATATATATATATATATATATATATATATATATACACATAATGTTATGAAATAGACACACAGTAAAAATAAAAAGTCAAGTCGAGGTTGGGTTAAATAACAAGTTTATTAAAATAAAAGGTATAAAATTAATGGAACTGACTAGCACTCGGCTAGACAGTTAAAAAACTGTCATTTTTCTCCCTGATGATTGTCTACTCGCACTATTTATAGTGAGAACCGGTGTAATTTCTTTTCTGTTAGAACGGACGGCTGTACATATATATATATATATATATATATATATATATATATATATATATATGCATGCATTCATAATTAATACAGATGTTTAACACTTTCTATTGTTTATTTATCTCTCACTGTGTATCTATATATATGTATATATGTATATATATACATATATATATATATATATGTATATATATACATATATATATATGTATATATATACATATATATATGTATATATATATATATGTATATATATATATATATACATATATATATATATGTATATATATATATATATACATATATATATATATGTATATATATATATGTATATATATATATATATGTATATATATATTTATATATATATATGTATATATATATATATATATACATATATATATGTATATATATATATATATGTATATATATATATGTATATATATATATGTATATATATATATATATGTATGTATATATATATATATATGTATATATATATATGTATATATATATATATATATATATGTATATATATATATATATATGTATATATATATTTATATGTATATATATATATATATGTATATATATATATATGTATATATATATGTATATATATATATGTATATATATATATATGTATATATATATATATATATATATATATATATATATATATATATATATAGAGAGAGAGAGAGAGAGAGAGAGAGAGAGAGAGAGAGAGAGAGAGAGAGAGATGTGCCCTGTTGATTAACACATTTGACATTTGACACGGGTATAATTGGTGTAATCAAGAAAAATTGGTTAAGCAATGGCAGTAAAATATAATGAAATAAAAGAAACACACTCTCAGGTTAGGTTCTTTTGGCGCCTTACTTGTCTCCGTGTATCTCTTTAACTACGGGTAAAATATAATTACTGCATGTGGTGATATTTCACTTTATTTTCAATGAACTTTTGCAATATTACTATGGTTAGCTTGATTAACTTCCATTGATTTGTAATACATATATATATATATATATATATATATATATATATATATATATGTATATACTTACACCGTTAGTCCACACATCATCGGACGCAACTTCTAGAAGACCAGGAAGGATTTTTACGTAAAACATAAGGTGAATACCTTTTATTTGTCTAAAACGAAAAATAAAACTCTGACGAAGCCTGTTAAATCAAGGGAAATTATTAGATAAAAACGTCAAGATTAAAAGAAAAAATATATAGATATTTTGATTGGTTATTTTGATTTTAATAAAAATATCTACATCTAACAGATGGGTTTTCATGAAGGTATCTTTATGTTTATATATATATATATATATACATACATACATAAATATATACATATATATATATATATGTATATATATATATATATATATATATATATATTTATATACATATATACATATATATATATGTGTGTATATATATATAGAGAGAGAGAGAAAGTAAGAGAGAGGGGGAGATAGACTGACTAACACTTATAGACAAGGTCGGGGATTAAGCAACCCACAGTGAGAAAGGGTAAACATGATAGATAGACATATAGTCAGAAACTTATAGCTTGTTATTTTATTTCTAACTTAGAGTCTATTAAACAGTGAAAATGACAGGTTTTTTAAAACTTAAATGTTTGACATACATTTTGTAAGATTTTCCTACATAGAAATATGGCTGACGCAAGCCAACTTTGAAAAGCTTAACTTTCTTATAGTATATATATATATATATATATATATATATATATATATATATATATATATATATATATATATATATATATACCTTTTGTCACTTTATAATTGTGTGTTACCTATTCTTATTACAAGATGGGAGAGTTCCAATAAAAAAAGAGAGAATGGATGAAAACATATATGAGGTGAGAAATGCATACGTTAAAGTTCTACAGAGAATGAAAACTGAAAGTGAAATTCTTCTACTTGAATTTTCATTTCTTTTTTCTTCTTTTTCTGTATATATTCTGTATATGTTCGTTTTCATCTTCTCAGAGGTCCGAAGTTTTTCGATATTATGCAAACACACTTCACATTGTTCCCCTCGTGAGTTGTCTCCAAATCTGTGTGGTCTGTGTCGTCTGGTCTAACCATTTGCTTTCAAAATTTACTTGGACGGCCAACTTTCCTGCGATTTAGGACATCCGTGCATCTGCAACGATTTATGCAACGATTTTTGACCAAAAATATTGGGTTAAAAACTATCTTCCCACTGTGTTTTATGTAATTTCTGAATTAAGTGTGTTTTGTTTATTTTTGGAAATTATTTTCATCGAGATTTCGATTTTAAAACAATTCTTGTTATTTGTTCATCGTTTTTTGATTTAATTTAAGTTAATTTCCTTTTAGTTTCAGATCATTGAAATATTATGTTTTGTTAAGAAAAATGGACATTTCGACACATCACTCTGCTTGCTTTATTTTTTTATTTATTTATTTATGGCTTTTTGATTTCAACCAAGATATATAACATGTAATGAACATATTGTTGAACGTTTAAGAAGTTGTAAGCGATAACGGATAATAAATAATTTATTATATAAGTGTTCTTTTTTATATAAGTTTTCGTGTTTTATTGACATAAAAACAACAATATGAACTTAGTTTCTATTCCAATTTTTACAAATAAACAGCTGAAATTTAAATGTATATTACAAATTTACAATTTTTTAATACAAAATAAATATCGTGATAAATAAATTTTACTTATAAAAACGTACATGATTTCTCCGCCAAACGTAACATTTTTCACTGGCACATTTACGGAACAAGCAGTTTTGCACATAAATAATGACATGCTTATATATCTATGTGAAATATATTTTATTTAACTGTAAAAAATAAGAGTAAAACATTTCAAACATCTACTCAGAAAAAAACATTTATTTCATAAATGAGAAAATTAACTGTTTATTCTCTTAATTTTTTTAGTCACATTCTATATTATACGTTTTTCTTTTCTCTGATTTTCAATACTAAATAAAACTAAAACTATATAGTTTTTCTTTCGTCGTAATCCATTATGATCACATCACATACATTTTAGTCAACACGACTACTACATCAGTTTAAGTTCTTTAAACTTTCATTATTATTGTTGTTTACGTCATTAAAATACTTTTTTTAATATTCTTACACAATGCTAAAAGAAAATACTTTCAAAAGTTTTCAGAGAGGTATGGTTGTAGGGAGATACTGATCATTGTCTATAACTACTGGATATATGTTGTCAATATATCCCAAGTGACGTCTAACCGTTTCTGAAGGAGTGTCGCCATCATTGATCATTTTGGCGCTTTTAATTTCTTTGAATTTGTCACTTCCAGATAGATAACTATTTCTGTATGAAGATGCTTGGATGGAAGTTTGAACATTTCTCATATTCTCCGACTTAGGATAAGTCATTTGCTCATGGAATTTGTGGACTTGTATCCATTGATTGATACTGGCGTCTTCCTGGTTTATTGAGAGCTTCGAGTCCTGCTCATTAGTGTTCGCAATGTCGATTACTGAGAGGCCGAGATCATTTTCAACGTTTCTATTTCGGCCATCTATATTCTTTATTTTCTGTTCGTCGTCATTGGTGTCTTTTCTCACTACACCGAGTGATTCGCAGAATAATATCGTTAGAGAACAAAGAAGAAACCGTAAAACAAACATAGAGATTTGGCTCGTCATTCTCATTCCTGGTGTTGGCCAGATTTAGACAGCAATATATTTTGAAGCAAAAATGTACCTTGTTAGTGAAGTTAGTAGAAGAATAATTGTGAACGTCGTTTAGAGTCTTCAGGAGCGTTTCTGTGCAGTTTAGTTATGAGTCGTTTACAAAGGCTTCTTTTATAATCAAACGTACCTTAGTATTCGACGGAAAGCATAAAAATTAAAGCAGGCTCATACATATATAAAAGTTAAAAGAAAATACATAAAAAATTAATAAAATAAACCTAATTATTATAATTCGAAATTTATCTCGTGAAAATATTTTTATGTACTACTTTTAATTACGATTTTTAAATTTATAATGAAAAGATAATTAAAATGTGTAAGCTGAGTGAAGTATTTTAGCGGCGACTTATTACAATGTGCTATGCCTCTTTGCAAAGAATCTAAACATCTTATTAATGAGTTTGAATTCAAATTTTATACATTTTAAATGCAACTCATATATAAACATTCATGAATATTTTAATGGCGAACATACATGCATATAAAAACATATATTAAACACAAATAATTTATTTAAATATATATCAAAGGCCGGATTGTGAATACATTTAATAAAATAGGTCAAGTGTGATAAAGTTGAACTCAAAATACTACAAACACGGGTGCGGACTGTGATATCGGCAAGTCAAGTGTAACACTATTGTAGCAGTTACCTCCTCCTTTCAAAACATAACTACACCGGTTTGCCTGTAGGTGTCGCTTTTTCACCGACAGGTGGCACTGTAAAGCGACACCAGAGTTATCTGCCCTTCCGACTATAAAAACCGTTGCAAACGGAAAATCCATCTCTTTTTTCACCGACCAGCCTCTGCGAAACAACGCTGGCACCAGCGCTCCGTTTCACTCGCCTTTTCTTACTCAATTGGCCTTGACAGAACGACGCTGACACTAGCGTTCCGTTTCACTTTTCTCCTCTGGTCGATTGGCCTCGGCAAAACGACGCTAATACACTAGCGCTTCGTCTCACGCTTTTCTCTTGAACTGGTCTCGGCATAACAACTACCAACACACGTTTCTTCCGTCAGACGTGGTCAAACAACGGTAAGAGTTCTCAACTCATTTTCTTTGTGTACGGCTTTTAAAGACTTTCCTCTCGCCGTATTCATTTCCTCTTATACCCTTTTCAAGAACTGTTTTTCCATCGACACACATGCATACATCACACACTTCATCATTCCACGTACACACACGTTCAATAAACGTTATTTGAACTACTTCATTTTTGTTTGTTAATTATTACTCTGTCTTTGCATACAACATTGCTTGATTCAACTTTGCACGTTTATAGTCCGGGAACACGACCCGCGATACCTAACAATTGGTGACCCCGACGTGATATGAACACGCAACCTTTACCTAACACTATCATATATATAACATTTACTCACTAATTATATTCGTGAGTGAAAAAAGGTTTCATAGAAAAATAGCTTTTGAAATAGCTCTACAACAGATCGTTTACACTCGTCGTATACAAGTGTTATGTGATTAAAATCAAATTCCAATAATATGTATACCGTTAATTATATTACTTGTTTTTAAACAGAAAACACCTTACTTTTTAATCGATACATAATAAGTAACTCGACAGGTGTCAAAACACTTGATAAAAATTGCTAACCAAAAGAAAAACAGACATGGTTTATAATTCGAAGTAACACATACCAAGTATGAAATCGGATCGGCAAGATCCAACAAGATTCATACAAAGTTTTAATTATTCTCTCTCTCTCTCTCTCTCTCTCTGTGTGTGTTTCTCTCTTAATCTCTATCTCTCTATATATCTCTATATATATCTCTATCTATCTATCTATCTATCTCTGTCTCTCTCTGTGTGTCTCTCTCTCTCTCTCTGTCTGCCCCTCTCTGTCTCTCTCTCTTCTCTGTCTTTCTTTGTATCTCTCTCCCCGTCTCTCTCTGTCTCTGTCTGTCTCTCTATATGTCTCTCTCTCTCTCTATGTCTCTCTCTCTGTCTCTCTCTCTCTGTCTCTCTCTGTCTCTCTCTGTCTCTCTATGTTTATCTTTCTATGTCTCTCTCTGTCTATGTCTCTCTCTCTTTGTCTTTCTCTCTACTGCTGAAAGTATAATCGGACATTCTAACGAATCCATCGCACCATAAGTCACTGGCATAACTAATAAAACAACCTTAAAACAAAATTCGGCTTTATTTTTATTCATGGAAATCGTTCCAGACAAGGCATGCACCCACTTGCTGTAAGGAGCTAATCAAACAAAAACTATACTACTTCAAGATCAAAAACTAGCCAACGATAAGTTAGATGGATAGATTCCAATCCAGAAAACAGCAATTATGTCCCCCTTTGTCAGTAACATCGCTCATGAAATGTGAGAGCTAAACGTCAAAATAAGGGAAGCGAGAGTTATACGGTCACTGAAAGTAAATCGAAAGTCAACTTTATACTCTTCTTACTGTTAAACACAGTATCTTTCTAGCGTGATTTTTCAACGCTATTTTTTTAATAATTCAATGAATTTCTTGTAGATAAATGTGTCTTTGGGCAGAAGAACCCTCCGTCCCTGTACTGCAGAAGCCTCCTGGTTCTATACCGTAGAAGCACCCCAGGGGATGGGTCGTATACTGTTGAAGCCCCCCAGTCCCTATACTGGCGAAGCACTCATGGTCCGTATACTGCAGAAGCACATCCGGTCTCTATACTGCAGAAACCTCTGGGTCCTATATTGTAGGAGCACCCCCGGTGCCTATAATGCAGAAGCCTCCGGGTCCTGTATTGTAGAAGCACCACTGGTCCCTATTCTGCAGAAGCACCCATGGTCCTATATTATAGAAGCACCCCCGGTGCTGGGTCATATACTGTAGAAGCACCCCTGGTCCCTATACTGCATAAGCACCAAGGGTCCCTCTTCTGCAGAAGCATCCGGGTCCTATATTGTAGAACCCCCCCGGTACTGGGTCCTATACTGTAGAAGCACCCCTGGTCCCTATACTGTAGAAACACCCCTGGTCCCTATACTGCATAAGCACCCATGGTCCCTATTCTGCAGAAGCACTCAGGTCATATACTGTAGAAATACCCCTAGTTCTTATACTGCAGAAGCGCTTGGGTCCTATACTGTAGAAGCACCCCCCGCCCCTGGTCCCTATACTTCAGATACCTCCGGGTCCTATATTTTATCAATACCCCCGCCGGATGAAGATGTTGATAATTCCCCCCCAACCACCCACCCCCTAAAAATTACCCCCCCCCCCAAAAAAAATTCTCCCACCCCACCCGCGCCCAAACATTCCCCCCTTCCCCCAAAGAACTATTTTTATTTTAAAAGAAATAAGTTGAGGTTGCTAGGTGCGGATGTGATTGAGCAACCCTTGTTTCACTGTTATTGATAGATCCTGACAGAAGTTATGGGATGACCTGATACGACCGGACAGAATTTAGGGCATGAAGGGATGCTGGGGATGTTCAGTGAGTCTGCATTTTTATCAAGTTGTTACATGAATACATTGGCTGATTTCAAAATCACTAGTAAATAACATTGAAAAAGTTTTTTTAAAAAAACAGACTCGCCCCCGAAAACTGGCCCCGTTGACTCCCAGCAACATTTTGTTTTTTTGTAATTTTGAGATATTATGCTCCCACGTGTTGTTCTAAAGATGTCGACTTGTTGACAGTTTGCCGAGTAGTTTTTGAGGAGTAGGTGGACATACAAACAGACAGACATACATACAGACAACTGCCCTTTATATAATAGACTAGCGAAAATAGACTCCCTAACGGTCGTCTATTTTTGCTAGGCTGCCGCGTTCTTGGGTGGGCAGACAAAAGAATGACAAAAATTTGTCTCCGAATAATGTTTTTGTTTAAAAAGGAAAAAAAAAATTTTTTTATTTTTTTTTTATTAGGCGGAAAATTTTTTTTTTTTTTTTTGGCGGGAAAATTTTTTTTTTTTCGCGCCAAAAAAAAATGGGAAAAAAAAATTTGGGGGGGGGGATTTTCATTTCCCCCCCCCCCCTAAAACAATCGAGTGCGAACGCAGACCCAATGTATTTCCAATGAACAGTTATACGATCATCCATTTGTAACTGGAAGAAGTTGAAAAAAAAACGGATTCTTTATCATTTAAAATTAAGACGTTTATATCACTTGTCGTGGTGGAGCAGATGATAGAGCGTTCGGCAGTTAGCGTCAAGGTTGCGAGTTCGAATCGTAGTCTCGGCGCTTAAATTATTTATTGTTTATTTCTGAAATTACGTTTACAAAAATTCGCCAGGACGGACTGACAGACAGACAGACAGACTGACAGACAGAGAAGTGCTCGTTATATTATAAGTGGACTAGCCAAAATAGACTCCCTAACGGTCGTCTATTTTTGCTAGGCTGCCGCGTTCTTGGGTGGTCAGACAAAAGAATGACAAAAATTTGTCTCCGAATAATGTTTTTGTTTAAAAAGGAAAAAAAAAATTTTTTTTTTATTTTTTTATTAGGCGGAAAATTTTTTTTTTTTTTTTTGGCGGGAAAATTTTTTTTTTTCGCGCCAAAAAAAAATGAAAAAAAAAAATTGGGGGGGGGGGGATTTTCATTTCCCCCCCCCCCCCCCCCCGCCCTAAAACAATCGAGTGCGAACGCAGACCCAATGTATTTCCAATGAACAGTTATACGATCATCCATTTGTAACTGGAAGAAGTTGAAAAAAAAACGGATTCTTTATCATTTAAAATTAAGACGATTATATCACTTGTCGTGGTGGAGCAGATGATAGAGCGTTCGGCAGTTAGCGTCAAGGTTGCGAGTTCGAATCGTAGTCTCTACGCTTAAATTATTTATTGTTTATTTCTGAAATTACGTTTACAAAAATTCCCCAGGACGGACAGACAGACAGACAGACAGACTGACAGACAGAGAAGTGCTCGTTATATTATAAGTGGACTAGCGAAAATAGACTCCCTAACGGTCGTCTATTTTTGCTAGGCTGTCGCGTTCTTGGGTGATGAGACAAAGAAAAATAATTGTCTCCGAATACCATTTT
This sequence comes from Sepiola atlantica, assembly GCA_963556195.1. NCBI lineage: Eukaryota > Metazoa > Mollusca > Cephalopoda > Sepiida > Sepiolidae > Sepiola > Sepiola atlantica. Next base: position 31,825,976 of record OY744525.1, read on the forward strand.
GTTTAAAAAGGAAAAACATTTTTTTTTTTTGGCGGTTGTCTATTTTTGCTAGGCTGCCGCGTTCTTGGCGGGATATTAAACAAAAAATTTTTGTTTATTTTTGAGGTTATTGTGGTGCTCTTTCTTTGATTTTGTTTTCTTGCTATTTCACCCTGCATGTGATTGGTTAGTCTTCGTAGCTTATGTGGAAAGGCCCCCGCATTCAAGGATTTTCCTTAAGATGTCAGCTGTTTTGATTTGTTGTATGGACGTTTTTACACAGTTTTTCTTCTCATGCGATATAAAAGAATTCAGCCATGAGTAATATAACAGCATTCTCGGTTCCTGTCAGACTCTATTCGTATCAAGTTTCGATTATTTCAGATTATTTACTGATTTCAAACATGTTTTCTTCAGATTACATGCGCAATGCTAAATAGATTTTAACTCGAAATGGTTCCATGATTTTATAATATAAAAAAAACATAAAACCACTTTCTATCGCATACAGTGTATACCGTCGATCTCGTCATTTACCACATAACGTTGTGTTTTTAATATTTTTGTTGGTAGTTTTGTTTTACTAATACACAAATATAAGTTGATATTAGTAATGACAGAACTCTAAAAAAAGAAGAATATGGTTAATAGAATAGCCTTAAATACATTTTCTCATTTCGGACACGTAAAATGAACGAAAATTATAGAAGGGCAGAATAGTTGTTTATTTGATTTGGGTGGGAGGTTAATATACGTTGATAACAAGAAACATGATTTATTAAGAAGTGGAAAATACTTGAGATTTAAAAAAGATCAAATATAAACAGAAAATTCAATTTTAATGGTGTGTATTTTAATTAAAAATATGTTTTTATTCAAAACTATGTATGTTTATATTTTTTAAATAATTGATGAGATGGACAAATCCTTAAAAAGAGAAGTAAGTACTTTCAAATCGGCAATTTGAAGGACTGACTCGAGATGTTCTATTTTTTCTTTTATTTTGTGAATAAAATTGTCCAACAGACACATATAAACATCATCCCTGTTAACAAAAACATGAAAAGTGTTTGTAAAAGATTATCCTATCTTTTTCATTTTAGCCTATCGGTTAGTATTGTGTAGAAGCCTCTTAACTTGATTCGGCCTTCTTCGAATTATGATATATAATATATCTTAAATTAATTATATCATAAAAACTTCCGCACTTCATATTATTGTATGACTGAAATCCCCCTTCTCCAAAATCAATTAAGAAAGGCAATAGCTCACCACCGCAATGTGACAAAACAATTTGAAAGTTACCGTGTTTCT
>OY744525.1:31832268-31907268 GCA_963556195.1 Sepiola atlantica
TAGGCTTTTAATGTAGTTTCTGTTTATTTTTATAGAAGAATTACTTATAAAGATATTCTACCAGGTTTATTTTATGATAAAAAGAGACAATGTTGGTCATAGACAAAACAGCACTGAAAACATTTCGAAGACTTTCAACTTTTAAATACTTTCAAAGTATTTCAGGTTACTTCATCAATAAATTCCTTTCTGATTACTGCTATATTGCCACGTAAGTCTCGCTGAATAAAGAACCAGAATGACGACGAACATCTCTATGTACGTACTTCCGTTTTATCTGTGTTCTCTAACGACATTTCTGTGCGGAGTAATAATAAATTTCAGGACGAACTCACCCAATGACGGACCTGGCATTAGGAAATTAGATATCCCGATTCCAAATAGTGAAAAGGATCTCAGTGACTCAATATTAAAAATGGCCACCACAAACGATGAAGACGCTCACTTATCAATAAAACGAACAGAAACAAACCAGAGACATGTCATCAAAATCATCCCGAAAAAATGACAAATATAAAAAAATGCAGATGGCTAAAAAAGTTAATTATGATGGCACCGTTTCTGAGAATGCGGGACGGTATTTCGGTGAAAATGTCCTTATCAACACAAGATACCAACATGTTGTAAAAAATGGTCAGTTTAAGCGGGGAATTCGTCGAAGCGATCAGATCAACAGTGACTCTCTACACGACACCAGTAAATGCCATGATTGATACCATCCTCGTAACTCTTTAAGGACATATGTTACCCCATACAATAGGTTTGCCAGACACTATAGAAATACGCACTCCTCGGGAAATGCAAAATCTTTTTCGGAAATTTGTACGGAAATCGTTTACTCGCGATGTAGAAACGTAAACATGACCTCAACTGCAACAATAATAACAGACATGCTTGTATTGACTAAAATATTTGTAATTTGTTATTAATTAACTACCACGAAAGACACACTATAATTCTAGTGTTAGGGTTTTTTTAGAATTGTATAGGCGTTTATAAATGTTTGTGTTAATCTGTGTTCTTGCAAATTCACCAACTGATCCAGAAGAATGATTTGCATAAAAATGACATGCATAAAACGGAGACATTCTTTATCAAAAAATTACAAGCGCTCAACAGATACATAAAAAATAACACGATAGAAAAGAACAATGGGCACTTTCCTGTTATTTCCCCTCCACTAATTATATTTACTTGTTATTGCCTCACAACTAATACAATGTTCTTGTTATTGCCCCACCACTAATAATATTTTCTTGTTATTGCCTCCCACTAATACTATTTTCTTGCTATTGTCCCACCACTAATAAAATATTCTTGTTATTGCCCTACCACTAATACTATTTTGTGGTATTGCCTTACCATTTATATTATTTCTTGTTATTGCCGCACAACTAATACTATTTTCTTGTTATTACCCCACCACTAATACTATTTTCTTGTTATAGCCCCACCACTAATACTATTGTCTTGTCATTACCCCACCACTAATACTATTTTCTTGTTATTACCCCACCACTAATACTATTTTTTGTAATTACTCCAGTACCAATACCAGTTTCTTTGTTATTGCCCCACCACTATCCTATTTTCTTGTTTTTACACCACTACTTCAAAAACTGACACCAAAGAAACACGACATACTATCCAGGTTGCTGAACTTCGCAGAACGTCACATTTGCTAAATAAGCTGGGCATGGGCTCCGTTCTCAGGATCAACAAAATGTAAGTAAAGTATTATTTCGGGAAATTAGTGGTGTGACACTAATAGGAAAGTACCGAATAATACATAATTTTTCTCGAGGGAATAATTAAAAAAAGAAAACAATAAAAAATTAAATGTATTTAAACTTTCAACAGAGATAATTTAGACTCAGATCTACGTACTGACAAAGACAAACAAATACACCCACACATATATGAGGAAGTTAAAATATCAAATACAAATTTCAGACAAAATTCAGTTCATAGAATAGTGGAACTCATTGCAATGGACTAACACATTAATAACACACACACATACTAATCTGTACTAGTTCGTAGCTTTACTAGTAGTTTGCTACGCTGATCCACTATTCCATAAACACATGCATATACATACAAGGGAATTTAAATTACCAGGAGAGTTTGAATTATCTACTAGACACCATCTTCAAGTACCTTCGGTCCCTCTGTACAAGGGTTTGTCAGGACGACCTGACATGAGGATACGTACTCCTACAAGTAAACCCTAACCAAATATTCAAAATAACATAGTATTCGATGTCCAAATAAGATCCCCTTGATATTAGCTCATACGAGTAATAAGGCACCTTCCAGAAGTAATGTTACTTCAAGTCACAACACTTAGCTGGATACTCCACCAGACCAGATGAATTCTGGTCCTGGAATCCGGTAAGACCTATAGATCAAAAGACATATATACTATAACATAATACACTGGTCAATTGTGAAGAGGGAAATGTAAATTGATGTTCTTAACTTCTTTACTAACTCAACGTTTGAGAGACAAAAAGAGAAATTTAATAGAATATTCGAATATCTATGTATCTCATTCAGTAAACGTGTGTCTTATATGTTACTAGCAGGGATACCCGGTGTTGCCCGAAGCGATAAAAAACAAAGTAGTAGAAATGAAAGAGTGTGTGTAACATCTTTATATAAAAACCTCAATCTCTCTTCTTTCTCTAGCCGTCTCTCTTTCCCTGGTCCCCATTATTTCCCTCCCTCCTTCAACCCTCTATTTCCCTTTGTCTCATATTCTCATATTCTTCTTCTATTGTTTAAATATGTTAAAAACTAATAATAATGTAATTCATTTCACCCCGGAGCAATCTGCTTTAAATGTAATAGTGTAATCTTACATTTATTGCTTCGGGACATAAAACAAAAATAGAATAACATGTGTAACATTTTGATGTTAAAACTTCTATCCCCTCTCTCTCTCCCTAACCGTCTCTTTATCTTTCTCCCTTCATCTTTTAATACAGTAATGTTACTAAGGAGGTCTGCACAGAACTGTCAAATGTATCAGTAAAATCGAAGTATTAAGAAAAATAATGTTAATACTGATTATTGATCTCGAAGAATGCCGAGTAGAACAAATAGCCTGGTCTATACCTATGTTCTTTCCTCCCCTATTTCAGAATATGATGAAGATAAATAATCTTACTCTGTAGAGATTCGGCAATACTCCCATCATCTTACTCTGCGAATTTTACCTAAGAATACACTTTAATATGTTATGTATATTCTCTAACCTTGTTTTAAAAACCGAAATTGTGTTTTTAAACGTGAGTTACGGTTCTTCCTTAGCTATCCTCTCACAAATAAATTTCATTAAAAAACATAAATTATTTTATGTACTTGAGGTATAATTTGCCGGACAACGCCGAATACTTTTCTTATATAATATATTATAAAATGTACATGTATTTGTGTACATACAGAATGGCGGGCAGTGGCGGCTAGTTGCGGACCTTGGCGTAGTTTCTTACCCCCCCCTCATGTAAATAGAATTGACGCAAAGAAACTTTAAATAAAATTGAAAGTTATTTCAAATTATTACGTAATTAAATAACAATATGACTCAGCAATTTCAAATTACTATAAAATATAATATAAAATAACTGAAAAGGACCCCCCCCCCCGATGAAAACTGCATCATGGACCCCTAAGGGGTGGGTTTATAGATTCGAGAATACGCCCATCAACTAACTCTGTAAATTGTAAATGTAAATACACTTTTATATCGTATCAATATTCTCTAATATTTTTCTATAGGGCACACACACACACACACCCACACACACACACAACACACACAAACATACAGACATTCAATTTTATATAGAAGATTAAACATTAATAGTTCAATGTTCAGTTAAATGTGTAAAAGCGTTCAAGAGTTTATTAATACGCTTACGAAATGAGAATAACTAAGTAACTACAGCCAAGTTGAAGTACTAGTTTTTAATTATACTGGGAAATATATGAGCGAGAATCATTTTTGAAATCAGGTTTAATGAGTGTTATTTTAAATAGATTCCTATGTAAGATTATATTCGCATACACTTAACATATGTTGACTTACTAACACACAATATAAACTCAGCATGCTTACGCACATAGCAGATACATGTATACACACATTATATATATATATATATATATATATATATATATATATATATATATATATATATATATATATATATATATAGTGTGCCAGGTTGTATATGAAAATAAATCAAATAAAGTGCTCGATCATATAAGAGAGCTAATATAATTTATTTAGATACTGTATATTACATATTTCAGCAAAGTACCGCGATTTCATCTAAAAGGCAGATTTAGACATCTTTAGTAAATCCCCGTGCCCAGTGGAATCATCGGCAAGCTGTCGGGCGTGACTACAATCGTTTCAACTTGCCGATGATTCCACTGGGCACGGAGATTTACTAAAGATGTCCAAATCTTCCCTTTTGGATGAAACCGCGGTACATTGCTGAACTATGTAATATACAGATTCTAAATAAATTACATATATATATATATATATATATATATATATATATATATATATTGATTTCAACGGAATGCCCTTTTCTTTAATCTTTGAAGTGTCTCAAGTGAATGTATTTTTTTAAAAATTACAACAAAACATTCCCACATTCTAGATGGAGTAGTTGTAAGAATGAACGAAATAAAATAAATAATGCATTGAAAAAGCTTTGAATTTGTTTCATAACTTTTATCAATATACCTTTTCTGTTATTTGAAATAATAATGTGAGTATTACTCATTAAGAACAATTTGAAATATATATTTTTTTTTGTAAATAAATGTTGGTACAACATTAGTACCGTCGGTTTCAAGATCAAAAGAATTTACTTATCCGGATCTATTCACCTTATGTTGTCACCTGTTACAGAAATGTAAATTCACGTATCACTCACGTGTAAGAGGTAACAACATAAGATGAAGAGAGCCGGATGGTTAAGTTCTTCTGAGCTTGAAACCGACAGTACTAATGTTGTACTAATTTTTCTGTACTAAGAAGAAATAAATAAATATAACCCTTTTAATTCCCAATTAATTGAGCACTCTTCTGAGTTTTTTCCACCATATTTCAAAAAAAATTATACATATATATATATATACATATATATATATATATATATATATATATATATATATATATATATATATATATATTATTATTATTATTATCATCATTATTATTATTATTATTATTATTGTTATTATTATTATTATTATTATTATTATTATTATTATTATTATTATTATTATTATTATAATCACTTATATTTTAAAACATTTTGTTGGATTTCCCCTTGATGTGTATTCTTAATGTTTCCCCCATTTCCATTTATAAATATGAGGTTTTCTTACTTTCCCGTCCTGAAAAAAAGAAAAAAAAACACGACACTTATTCGAAATATTTTCCGCTTCGGTACCTTACCTGTTATTCTATACTTGAATATAATCTATTCGACATGGGCATTCTAGCAATTATTATTTAGATACTAAATTAACTGTTTCCTCAAAATCATGAAAAAATACTTAACATCCTTCGAAAGAAATCTAGTAAGTATCGATAAGCAATATTCATATATCAGAATATTTATTTCATTATAAAACATTGCCTGTTACTTTGTTTCAGATCAATACCATTTTAATTGATTTCCTTCTCCAACATTTTCTGATCTCATTCAACCTCTTGTAGGTTTTAGTTTTCCAATTTTGTAAAAAGAAAATGGTGGCACAAACCGATGCTGGTGCCACCATTTTCTCAGAGTGATTTTTTTTCAGTTTTAGTTCCCGTGAGTTCGTATAAAATTGTTGCCGTATTTGGTTCTATTCATATTTTAAATTATCTCAGGCTGGTCAATTTTTCTAGTTTTGTAGGTTGATTCAGTGAAAAAATAATAATTTAGACTAACGCGATATTCGAATCGTTGTATTGACTTCGTAACACTTCTGCCTGAGTAATGTGTACTCTGCCTATTCCTCGTTTGTCAAATAATCACATCTTTCTATTTGCGTACGATAAGAAAAACTCACATTATTATTATTATTATTATTATTATTATTATTATTATTATTATTATTATTATTATTATTATTATTATTATTATTATTATTCACTGTGAGTTATCACACAGGTTATCGCCAGTGATTGCTCATCGACAACAACCGGTTGTGTGGATCTAATAGACGCAACGTTTTTTATTTTCTTGTTTTTTAGGGAAGTGGGGTCTGATTAATACTACTGGGAAGCTATGAGATGAAATACTGTTTTGTTTTTAAATTTCCGAAACAGTTTTTCATGGTAAACACTTAATGATCCCTTAAATAATATAAATACTAGCGTAAATTCTTGGAAGAAAACAAATATAGTGACCGTAAAAAGTTATTTGACTAACAAGAAAAGTAATTTTCCACCAAGCAACTTGGAACTAAAGTGTTATTTTTATATAGTTATAATGGTTGAAATCTTCCGAGACTATATATATGTATATATATATATATATATATATATTTGTTATTGTTTATTATCATTATGTATGTAGTATTGTTATTATTATTATTATGTACGTATACGTTGCGCCCTTTTTTAACAATCGGGACTCATCAGCATAGAGATATGACTATTCACTACCGCTCATGCGAATCGAAACCCCGGATTACAAGTACTTTTCAACTCAAATCCGACGCCTTAACCACACCGCCAATTTTAAATATCGAATGAACGGTGATAATTTTAACACTTTATTTGCGGCTTAACGTCTAGAGCGTTCTTATTCTTAAGTGGAAAAAACGATGCATTTAAAGTTAGTGACGTCATGCTGTGTTAATACTACACTTACAGTGCTCTACGTTTTCGAGGAGCGACCAATAATAATAAATATTTCTTATTGTTTATTATCTATGTACGTATACGTTTCGTCCTTTTTTAATAATCGGGACTCATCAGCATAGAGATATGACTATTCACTACCGGTCATGCGATTCGAAACCCCGGATTACAAGTATGTTGCAACTCAAATCCGACGCCTTAACCACACGGCCAATTTTAAATAGCGAATAAACGGCGATAATCTTAACACTTTGTTGGCGGCTAAAATTCTAGAGCGTTCTACGTCTTAAATGGGAGAAACGATGCATTTAAAGCTAGTTACGTCATGCTGTGTTAATACTACACTTACAGTGCTCTACTTTCCCGAGTAGCGACAAATAATAATATTTGTTTTGTTATTGTTTATTATCTATGTACGTTTATATATATATATATATATATATATATATATATATATATATATATATATATATGCAGTTTATACCTACAATCTCTAGCTGATGAAATGAAAGCTAATATATAGATACACACACATCTAAATTTCTATTCAATTCACACAAACTGTAGCATACATATGCGCGCGGCGCCAGCATGTACTACATTTCTCCTGATAGACAAATAATTTTCATCTCACCTAGAATGTTCTTCATACGTTCTTAATTATCATCTATTACCAACTTTTATATTGGCTTCACCAAATGTTGTCTATAATTAATTAACAATTTAGAAGGTTAAGTTATGATGAGACGATCACCAAAGTGCCCATAAATACTAGTGAACGATGATAAAACAAAGACTGTAAAAATTATTCTTAATTTGATTTTAAAGGTTCCATAGATTGTATTTATTGTATGGCCTCGTTATATCATGAAGTGAATGTAGACCTAGTTTATATGATAAATTTATTTTCTTAAGCTCTCAGCGTAGAAATTAAAATGCCGGAGAGTTATTTATAAACGCGAAAATATTATATATGTCTCCACCCAAACAACGCCGGGTAAATGCAGTACGTATCATACAATAGCACGAAAGATTAATAAAATGTTGATGGGATACTATGAAGACATCCGGAGCATCAGCGGCAGTGAATGTTTTTTACACGTATCAAACTCGTAATTGGACAAACGCTAAAATCAGTAGTTTCATTCGACCAATGAAAACAAAAGAGATATTCATTGCCGAATCTGGCACGCAGTATAAAACCCAAACACAGCGTTTTCTTTTTCTCTCTTTATGTCGCTCTTTCTGGCATCCACTAACAACGCACGTTGATACGTCTGTAAAACTTCAACTCGACAAACGAGACAACAGGCACGCACCAACTTATGTACGTCAGCGAAACTCACACACGCCGCTAACCGAACGCATATATACAGTTCGTACATACAATCTCTCGCTGACAAAACACGTATGGTGATATATAGATAAAAACACATCTACATGCCTTTTCTATTTAAACACACTGTGACATACAAACTCATACAGCACCCACCGAAATGTAGACGTGTAGTTCATCTCTCATAATACACAAAGCAGCTTCTTTTTTTTTTCACCCAGAACATTCCTTGGATTTGAATCTCATTAAATTCTTATCCATCACCTCACTTTACTTTTGTTTGCCAAAAAAGTTGTTTATATTTAATTAATATATTTTCGTCTCCAAATCCAATATACAACAATCCGGATAAAAAAATGTAAGATATAATAAGGCTATAGTGTTTTGCTTGAGACACGATGTGTATAAACGTTATTAAAACTGAAAAAAAATCCAACCCACTTCAAAGATATAGATAGACACGTAAACAAATAAAAAAAGCTTGGGATTTCAATGATTTGCTTCGCTTATATCATTGACAAATTAAAAAGACATGGATCAGAAATTAATTTTTGCAGTCACGAAATTAAAATTAGATGAATTTTAAAAATATTAGACGGAATTAACGATATTATAATTCGTGGCGATATCTCTTTCATATGACGGATAATACCGTTGGCGTGCGATACAATTAACATGTATAATTGACGTTGCTGTTCCTAATTAGTGTCGTCTGTTAGGAGCGAAGTGCGTCTGTTTTTTTCTTTTTTTCTTTTTCTTGCTATATTGTTTATTGATCATTCAGGTTATGCGATGGGGTGGAGTTTATGATAATATCTCTTTGTTTATAAAGTTATGTTTATATGTTTGTATGTTAAGTATATGCAGGATTAGCTCTTAAACTAATTATCTGTTCATCATTAATTAAGCCACACATCTATAAGGTGTAAACGGGTACAAATGTGAGCGATATTTAGGTTAGGTTAGTTTTATGAAAATAAATCTAAACGGAGTTTTGTACCCTTACATAAAAAAATCAAATACTTTTGATTTCGTAAGACTTGACAAATTAGGTAATAGTCAGCAGTTAATACATACTCCCTGAATACCAGTTTTTTGTAATATTTTAAAAGCGTAAAATATGGGGCAATTCCTATCCAAAAATGCAAATATATAACAGTTTTCTTAGATTTTATACATAATCATTTGACACAGAATAATAAGGATTCCTTGTATTTATTTTCTCTTTAAAAGCTAAACCTAAATTGAACACATTTTCTAGAATTAAAATCATATCATGCATTTTAATCTAAATTATTATGATTCTAGACATACGATTTCGTATTATTTTGATTTTAATCTTCGCAAGGCGGTATCTACGTGGTACAAACAATTTTATTCGACGAATTGGAACGAGTATTCATCTAGTATATATATATATATATATATATATATATATATATATATATATATATATATATATATATATATATATACATATATATATATGCATATACATATATATATATTCATATATATATATATACATATATATATATATACATATATATACATATATATATATACATATATATACATATATATATATATACATGTATATATATACATATATATATATATATATATATATATATATATATATATATATATATATATATAGGGTGGGCAAAAATAAGGGTCCTATTTTTAAAAATTCATAACTTTTTTATTTATTGATTTTTTTTTTTTTTTTAGAATAAGTAAAGGACCCCTTCCGAAGCAAGCATGAGTCGTATTAGCCCTAAGGAACGTACCCTCATTTAGAAAACATTATTTTTGCTTAAAAAACTCAAAACAGTGTAAAAAACAATACTTTAGTTTTTGTAAGTTTTAAGAAGTGTTTTTCGGCTAAAATTGTTTTGTTTATTTCAAAAAATCTCGGAAGGGTCAGTCTACACACACATAAAGTTTGGTGAGTTTAACTTTTATTTTGTGGAAGTTATTCAAATTCAAGTTATTCAAATTTAAAGATAGGACCCTTATTTTGGCCCACCCTATATATATATATATATATATATATATATATATATATATATATATATATATATATATATATATATATATATGATAAAGAATGGAAAAATGTTTCGATGTAATGGAAAATGAAATAAGGAAAACAAAAATATTAATTAAATATCCACATACGTTTCAACTTTATTAGAAGGTTTCATCAGTACGGGAGATTATATATATATATATATATATATATATATATATATATATATATATATATATATATATATATATATATATATATATATATAACTGAAGTCAAATATTTAGATATTTATAGTATTCCAAAAATGCCAATCTAAAACGACACCTTGTAGTTACATGCGATAAGGCTGAATCAGAACACGGCTAATCAATACTAATAAATACTGCAGATCTTGACATCAGCTCAATTGTTAAGATTTTAAGCCAGTTAGAGCTACTATGAGTTTGTAGTAAACAAAACTTTTGACATAATCATTTAGAGTTATTCAGTTCCAGAAAACGCACATTTACAAATGTATTTTGTGAACGAACGTTTCTAAGAGAAGTATTGCATAATGATTTTCTTCATCAGCATATATTACAAAGTATAACATAGTTTTTAAAAAAATGAATCAGAACTTCTACATTATTTTTAAAAAAATGGCAAATTACATGGTTAACCAAAAAATGATAATCAACATTTGGCTATATATTTGTTTATGTTATTTTATGTCAAACACGGTTTTCTGTATTTACCAATACTTATCTTCTTTCCATCATTTTTTCGTAATACTGTATATAAAGTACAGAGTGTAGAACAATCGAGATTCATCAAGCTGTCTAATTTAAATATCTACTTTTTAAAAGTTTATAAATAATTAATGTTTGGTATAAGTCATTCTTTATTTAAGCGTTCCATTTGGTATATGTATATGCAATAATTAATTCAAGAGATTTAATTAATAACATTTTAATCGTTATTTCCGTACTTTAATTTTTAAACGTATAACATTCGCAATCTGAAATTTAATCAAAACTTTCGCATTGTTGCATAATTTAAAAAAATGCTTATTCCTTTAAACGAACGCAATTAGGTTTTAATCATGATCAGTTATATTCACCTTTTAAATCGAGGATTGACTTCTTGTAAAAATAGGAAACCTAATTTATTTTTGCACTTTGATTTTACATATTTTTACACTCCGTTAATGCCACCACCCTAATTTATTAATTAACATAATCACCCCTGCCCATCCCTTCTATATTATAGAGACCAATCAATAAATAGAATATCATTGAAATTCTTTTTATTTGTCTACTTTTTATTTTTTATTTTATTCTTTATTTTTACTTTGTTTTAAAATATATAAAGGTGTTAAAATTCTTCCATTTGGGTTTGAATCGTGATTGGAAACACATCCGAGGAGACCTAGTTAAGGTCGAAATAACTCATAATGTGTACAATCCGAATGTATATTTAGTCTTTTTAAACCTCATAACTTATATATATATATATATATATATATATATATATATATATATATATATATATATATATATATATATATATATATATAGTCAGTTATTAACATATATTTATTTATGGCAATAAAGCTGCATAAAGACGTCTACGTTTCATCCCCCGTAGGGTATCGTCAGGCTAACATGCATAATATATGTGTTATAGATGTCTTTATATATGCACGTGATGTTTAGTCAAAATGGCTAACAAACACGAATAATTGTTATCCCCCCCTGGGTAATATGTTCATTAGCTAATGGCAGGGGTTTTCTCTGACAAAAGTTCGACTGACTTTCACTTCTTTTTCTTTTGTTCTATTTCGTATAAGGGTGACGCACACTTTTGTGAATTATTTTAATACGTGCATGCTTGGGGCAGTTATTTAATTATTTTAATTCATGTCATTTTACCTAAGTATTGTTACTCTACAGTAATCTGCATTCTGGGTAGACAGTTGTTTGCTATTTCACTTCTACATTTAATTAGGTTTTGTTTTTTTAGTTCAGAATTTAAAATTGATCATTCAGACACAATCTACACACGTCGTCTCAATTTCTACATGTATTGGCCTGTCGTATTATGTTCATTCTATTATTGATGAGCGTCTGCTTCTTTTGATCTACCCGTATTCGGACGTGAGTTAGTTTTTTTAATTATTTAATGCGCTTTTATCGTCGTAATATCTGGTTTTAAATTCTAGGGAGGTCATCCTCACGTAGCACTTTTTGTTATTCAGGCTTTCTTTTGCAAATAGTGTTGCTTGGTGAACACTGATTTGGGTTACGCATTTATTTTGTCGTGGATAAAGGTCCTTACATGTACAGTTACAGCTTTTCTCTTCATTATTAATTTTGCTATTTGAATTTAAGTAATTGCTATTAGAGTTTAGGTTATTAATATTTCTAGTGGTTGTATTTTTGTTATTCTTAGTGTTATGTTTAATTGTTGCTCTGGTGTTTTTTTTCTTACGCATTTTGTTATTATTATTTTCTTTTATTGCTCTCATTTATTATTTTGCTATTGTTTGCTTCAATTATTATTTCTAAATTATTTCAGCAACTTTAAGACAATTTCATGTAATTTTTATGAATATTTTGTGCAAGTTATTAGTCAATTATGAATACTGAACACAGTTTAGTATACCCATTTTCAGAACATTACAGCCATTAATATCTTGAAATCTCATTAGAATAAAATAAGAGGCTGACTGATTTATATATTGGAAAAAAACTGCCGTTTGTCAAACCGTGGATTTTATACAATCCAAAATGGCATATGTATTGATATATACACGGAAGGATTAATGTTTAGCTAGGTATAGGTGATTCCAACGAAATTATAATTTTCACCTAGGCAATAGTTCTTGGTGATTGATGTTATTTCAAAATTATTCGAGTAGTAGTGATCACATGGGGACCAGATATGTTTTACATATTTAACGTATTGAAGGTCCCCATTGTCTTAGCTAATACTGTCTTGTCAGCCTCGGTGATTTAATGATCTCGTTATTAATAAACGTCGATGAAGTTGTAAAGGAATAAACATAATAAACATGAAATATGAGGAAAAGATTCTCTCTTAAAAAAAACAGCGTGGTTGCCAGGGAATTTCGTCACGTGATATACTTCTCACTGGTGACACCGTAATAACGTGTTAGCCACTCAACCTTTATCACTTAGTAGATTTTTTCCGACAATACAGTATCAAAAGTAGCTAAGTATCTACCACTGGATATTTATCACGTAGACATATCCGACAAGACTGTATCTAATGTAAAAACTTACCTGCCGCTGTACCTTCATCGCCTCGTGCACTTTCTTCAGCAACACCGTATTCAATAGTATTCTTAATCAATTAATGAAATTAGGTATTTGACTGCTGAAACACTTTCTGTCGACTGCCATTAAGCCTGTCTTTTATAGATTAGAATGTCTTCGATACGTATTAATACTCTAATTCCAACGTTCGCTTGTTCTTTCTCCCATTAAGATTCTACACAAAGACAGGTTCTTTGATAGCGGCGATAAGGTAAGCCACGACTATTTCTACCACACGATCCAGGTACTGTCGATCCAGGTGCTGACTCATCACGCAGGTTGCAGTGCCGGTGTTGGTTTCCCTCCTTTCTTAGGGAGATCGCACCACCCTTGTCACACTCTGCTGTTAGCGTAATATTGACAGTATTTTATAAGCGTCACGCCCATCGCCAGTGCGTATTCCTCCGTAATAGGCGTAGTGGCCCTAAGTACATATCTGAAAGTATCGATTGGTTTGGGTTTGAACAGAGACGTTCCATGGAATTCCTTCAATTAATCTTTGGGCGGAAGAGAACAGATGTTCGCTCTAAAGCCGCCGGACAAGACTGAATATTTGTTCCGGTACCGATTGCAACCATTAATAAGATCGTTCATCTACACAGAGGGACCGGACCGTTGATCGCCGGTCGCAGTCACGCCTGTAGGAATTACGTATTTACAACATGATCATAAGAAGATAGTTTATCTTAATCACAAGCATAGCATAGTTTTTACACATAAAATCTTTTGTAATAGAGAGACTACGGTAATATATACCTTTTATCAGCCCCTAATTGTACGGTCCGAATATCCTAGACTAATATTATATTCTTTTGAGTTTTTTTATTCAGAACTGTTAACTTTTCAGGCCAGACGTTCGAACAAGAATCAGACCTGGAAGTATATGTGTTTACTAATCTTCTAATATATAAAGTAGAGACGATGTTTCCCCTGTACCTTCTCGGAGAATAGGAACATAAACACATGCATCACAGGCTACTAAACTCACCATTACATTACACTTATTCACTCGAGCGTATTTTAGTACATTTGTTATTCTTTTTTCCCAGCTAACACTAAATATTACATTTGACCCGCCATCCATGACTCTCCAAAATGCCAACTTTATATAGGTGGTAGCAAAAACTGTTCTCCCATACACTTATTTACTGTCACTACACTCATCGACACCGGGAACTAATAAACACAGTTTACTTTTCACAAAACAGTCCGTCCTTATTTATTATTTGCCTGGTATTAATTTACTACATAATATAAAGCAATACACAAAGACTTAATGACCGCTCCCGTCCACTCCGCTGATTTTCCGCGAATATCAGATTACGTTCTTTCTCATTCTACCTATGAGTTGGCCTATTTTCATATTTATTGCTAAGTCGAACTGTGGCGCAGTGAGTAAGAAGGCAGGTCTCATCAGCGACTGTTTCAGCGTTCGATCCCATTATACGCTGCCACTTTTTTCTTTTTTTTTTAATTCAAAACATTCGCGGTAACTATAGACCGTTTTTTTCATTCGACGTCATGCAACAGGTAGTACTTTCTCCCGTGCAACGCCGGGAGACGGGTTGCGCTAGTACTATTTATAATATAGATACAGAATACATATCACGATTAATTGGTTTTCGAATTTTTTTAAAGTGAAAACAAGAAGAACAGTGTCAAAAAAATATTAATATGTTCCTCCAATTGTGCAAAAAATGCCGGACGTAAATTAATACTAAAAACACGATGAAGTTCAGTTTTCCTCAATTAATTTGATTTTGTTTCATTTTTTTAGATGTTCAATGTTTGTTTAGAAGCGAATCGTACGTGGAGTACTATTACTACGACTACTACTTCTACCACTAATGCTACTACTACCACATTTTACCAGGAAACGGCATGCACGTTTCGATTAGCCTTGTTTCTTAATCTTATGTAGAATTTGAATGAAACTTTGCTTAAAATGGTTTCACGTGGTTAAAACCTTATATCAAAACATGAATACATATGCATTGTAAAAGAATGTTAATAAATCAACTATGATTTCAATACCTTTGATCTATGCATTCCATCCGGGTAAATACATGTAGTATATATATATATACATATATATAAATATATATGTATATATATATATATATATATGTATACAAAGAGAGAGAGAGGGGGGAGCGAGATAGATAGATATATAGTTAAATAAGGAGAGAGAGGGGGGCGAGATAGATAACTAGATATATAGATAGATACATAGATAGATAGAGTTATAGATAGATAGATAGATAGAACGATAGAGAGATAGATATATAGATATATAGATAGATAGAGTATCTGTGTGAGTGTGTGAATTTCAAGAAAATGTATTAAAAAGTATTTCTTTTTTTCTAGAAACGCATATATTTTTCTTTATAATTTTAGTCACGTTTATATATTTTTATTTACAGGATTGACTCCTAAACTAATTACCCGACTATTATGAGTTTTGCTAGAGCTTAAGTGTCCAGATGTGGGCTAAATTTTGTTTTATATTGTTTTGGGCAATAGCGATAAAAAAGGGGTGTTAAAACTGTTCGTCAAAATATAGTGATCACATTGGACCATACATGTGTTTTATTTAATTTTGATTCCTTCTTGAACCCCGTTTCACTTTAATCCAATAATATTAGACATTTTCTCGAATCAAAATCATATAATTGATTTTGATGAAAATGGGCATAAAATGGGCTCATTTGACAACGTTTAAAATGGTTGATTTATTGCTTTTAATTCGAAAAAGAAAATACATAAAAGTTGGTCAAAACAGTTTTGTTTGGTTAATTAATTTTGCCCGTTTTGGACGCGTATTGTTTTTTGCTAAAAATATTAGATTATTATTTATGTGTTTTAAATTTTATTTTCTGCTTTCAAACGTCAAATAGAAATCAACTTATAACTTCTCAGAAAAAAAATGTTGACGATACCTCCCTTCTGACCGGTAAATTGTTAATTGTATCATTTCTGTTCCAAAATATATTGTAAATCCTTTTTATCATCAAACTCGTATACTACATGGAAAATTGTCTTTAACATACTCGTTCATTATTTTATCTGATGTGTCTAATATATATATATATATATATATATATATATATATATATATATATATATATATATATATATATATATATATATATATATTATATATATATACTAGCTGTTTTTACGAGCTCGGTTCCGATTCTCAAAGTTAGTTCCTTGAAACCAAAATGTTAAATAAAGATTTAATTCACAAGTTAAGCATTTATTTATATATATGGATACATATAAACATATTGGTAATTTTATACGAATGCTTTAACTTTGAAATTAAACACAAGAAATGAAAAGAAAACATAAATCAAATAGCCTGAGCGATTGTGTGTATGTGGCGGGGGTTCTTTTAACACAATAGTGTGACGTCAAATTTACTTTTTTATTGTTTGTAAAAGATCTCCTACCCACACACAATGAGTGGGAACAGTCACCCCTTATCTATATAAACTATTATGCTTCAGCGGTACATCCTTTTAGCTACCGCATATATTCTAGTTAAATTAAAGTGATCTCCCTTGAAAATTAATACAATATTTTAAGCCAGCATTTTGCATATGTATATATATATATATATATATATATATATATATATATATATATATATATATATATATATATATATATATATATATGTATATATATATATATTTTATTTTTAAATATTTTTAACATAAAACTATAAATCACCTAAAAAGTAGTGTAATGGATAAGTCTGAACACTTTAAAATACAAAAAGAATGTTGTAATTAACGGATAAATTTATTGACATAGACGAGCAGCGTATGTTAGGAGGACATTTAAAAAATATGGTTTAATAACTAATATAAGTAAGCAAAACGTATATCTGGAACAAAAGTAAGATCTAATATACGGAACGTTTATGTTCTTGCCTTTTAAGAGAAGTGGGGTCTGATCAACTCTGCTGGGAAACCATGAAATAAAATACTGAATGAATTTTTGTTTCGCATTTATTCATTTATATTGTACTTACATGGATTATGTGTGATATTAAGCTAACACAACCTACCCGTCTTACAGGCAGCAATTAATCGGGAGGTGAGGGGCCGTATAAATAAAATGGTATGTTTTTACTCAATCATTGTAATAACAAACTTTGCTAAATTTGTAGATTAGCACCTTCAGCTTAATTGTAACACACCTAAAAAGTAAGATTCTACTTTTTTTAGACAATTACATGTGCACACACTGAAAATATTGGTGAAAAGTCGGAAACATACTATCATTTAAAAATTACGAGTTGAAAATCACTTTCGTATATTTTACGAAAAATGATCCTCCATTCCTCGGTAATACTAACTTATTAAGGAAGTGAAGTAACATTTTAATAACTATAATAACTAACTCTAAGTCCGACTGTCAGGGTGGTAAATCCATACGTAATCGCTAGAAAAGTGGGTGAACTTCAATAAACCGCAAAATGGCTCGGAAATGAAATACATTTTACGTTCGATTTATATGCGAAACTGATCAACCAGTTTTAATTCTACTAAAAGAAGAGCATGGGTGCATTTCGGCAAAATCTTCTCATTTAAACAAGTTTGAATAAACAAAATATTCAAATTTTGACTATTGACTGTTTAATTTTATGTATGATAGGTCTACGAATATATGGGTCAAAACAGATAAACTGGCTTTACCGATGTTACTGGAATAAATTCGCTCCACACAAATATCTACGCACACACAAACACACACATACACACACACACGCACAAACAAAAGATTACAGTCAGCCGATATACGGAAAATATTAACATCTAACACCAAAATAATACACAAAAATAACTGCATAAACGGACTTTAAATACTAGAAGCAATATTCATTAAAAGTAAACAGCCTAATATTAACAAAATAGCTTTCAACACAGGTACTAACATATTAAAAGTATTCCATAATTAAATGAAAATTAAGGAAAAAATAAAATAAATAAATAATTGTAATAACAGTAATAGGAATAACTAATAATAAATAAATAAATAATAGCAAAAATAAGAATTAATAAAATAAATAACCAATAAAACCAAACACACACACGATAGAATAAAATGAACTCAACCACACACCCTCTTCTCTCTTTCATTCGCCCGGAACGATACCTATAAAACATTAACTCAAGTCTTCTTATTTAAATTTAAAAAAAAAACTAATCCTGAAGACGACTACGAAAGTCGAAAGCGCCCGAAAAAAAATGGCACAATTAAGAACTATCGGAGAAGTACTATACGGATTGCCACCTGAAACCAGAAGGAAAGCTCGACAGTTTGAGAACCTCACGAAGAAGATATACAAACGCGAAAGTTCCGTGACGTTCAACAACGCTTGCTTAGATATATATATATGTATATATATATATATATATATATATATATATATATATATATATATATATATATATATATATATATATATATGATACCTTTAATTATTCAATGAAACATACTATATTTCATTAATTTTGGGATCAAATATGGATGTTTCTTTGAAACACTGAGGTGTGTAGTATGATGCTTAATCAACAGGTCCAGTCGTAAACTATTTAGTTTCTAAATAAACATTCTTAACGTAAAGTTGTTTGTATATATATATATATATATATATATATATATATATATATATATATATATAATACAATTAACGATAAGTGAAGTATCGTAAAAGTGATCTATCGTGATAAAGTAAAGCTCAATACGTTGAGTAGAGCAATCGATTTAAAGAAGCAAAGATGAAGATAAAAAAAATGCATAAATTACATAAAATTACATGAAATTGATACACATTTTATCACATCGAAAGTTCAGATGCAAGGAGTTACACTAATCATTAAACCATGTTTTTCCAAAGATAAAACTCTTCTCGTCAGAGGATAACATTCGGTAATGTGGTATTTATAATAAATAAATATTACCTAGATCCATTTCCCATTGAAGAAGAAATAACTGAAAAGGTTGGGGATAAAGAAATAAATAACTGAGAGGGAGAATGGTAGCAGTTTTTTTTACAGGGTTTGAAATAAAAGGCAGAGTGTTCATAAATATCTCACTTGGTCTGTAGGGATTCGTGTCTCCGTTTTTAAAAACACTTTCTCACCATCTACAAACTTTTAAATCCACTAGACAAACTCGACAATCAACTAAATCTCATCTATTCACAGTGGAGTTCCCCAGATGCTGGAGAGCCTTCTACTCAAATAGCTTCTTTCCAAGTGCTGCAGGCCTCTGGAACCCCTCCCTGCCCCCTGTTTCCCCGACAGTACAGACGTGCAGACATTTAAAACTAATGTAAACAGACATCTCGCTGCGCAGATCACAATTTAGGTTGACTCCCCACCCCCCACCAACCGTCTCCCATTTTCTTTTTTCTCGGTAGCCCCTTACGTCTACAGTGGCGGTCTGCCTTGTTTGGTGTGAACCATGTTAAAAAAAAACTCTATTATCGGACATATCTGAATCCCAGGTTTTGGAATCCAAGTCACATATATTCGCGCCGAATAGTCTGCAATTTAGCCAGCATACTTTACAACTGACACAGATCAAGAGAGCGATATTTCTGACCAAATGTGACTAAACTGAAAGCTGTAATATAAACACTTGCAAATGGAAAAAAATAGTTGTTTTTCTATCAATAATACCCAAGAATACGTTTTACAAAATAATATTATAGAAACCAACTGGTGATGCAAATAGTTCATTTTTTAAATATAAAATTGGGAGAAATAATCTTTACTTTCTGCTTCCGCCAGAACGTGTCATTTGAATAATGGCATATGTTGATGTAAGTATATCGCGTACTAATATTTTCCTGAAGAAGGTAACAAACCTCTCGGCCCTTCTTTATGGAACAGATACTTCAAATAACGACAACATTTTAATGATGAAGACTGCTGTCAGATCGTCCTGATCGACTTTTGTTATTTCATTTAACGCATACACAGAGAAATGAAGTAAATATACACCCTTATTATCATTAATAATAACTACTGCTGTCAGAGGGTCTTGAACCACCTAGGTTATTTCATCTAACACACAAAAACATGGAAGAAGTAAATAGACACCCTTATTTTCATTAACAATGAAGACTGCTGTAAGAGGGTCCTGATCTACCTAAGTTATTTCATCTGACATACACAGACATGAAAGACGTAAATATAAACCTTTATTTACATTAATAATGAAGACAAATATCTTACTTTTAATAGAAATGTTACATTTTTGTTCCGGGGAATGCACAGAGGTGGTGCAGAAGTTAGGGGAGGCGGGAGATAGTGTAGCCGGGATGAATTGGCGAACAGCTATGTGACAGCTTTTGCTCTTGGCAACGGTGAAAAGGGATGAAGCTGTGGAGGACAATGTAGACAGCTTTGGTCAGAGGCAACAGGTGAGGAGGGCAATGGGGAGAATGTGGGAGGTGAAGAAGAGCGACTGGAGAAGAGGGATCCCCGGGAAACGCCGGGTAGCCCTTCTAGTATATAATACACTCTAACCCGATCCTCAGGGAATTGTAAAATGTTTTATTGCTGTACAGAATTACAGGAAGAGAAATGAAAAGAAAAACACCTTCTCAGCCATTCTTTATCGAACGGATACTTAAGTATATGAATAACGACGTTACAAAATTGTGAAAATATGTGAAATATTTTTTGCGGTATAGAATAACAGAAATAGAAATAAAAGGAATATTGTGAATTAGTTACATTTTTTTTCATTATTCGTAAAAATCAATTAAGAAAAATGTTATTTTCATTAGTTAAAAAATATAATTTCAAATGTGTTTCATTTTTTATGTCCTCGAGTTTTTTTTTCTTTCTTGTTTCTGAGTTTCCATCTGCTGTACGCACATTTACTATTTTAATGAATTGTCCTAGTTTTGTAAATTTTATGTATATGAAGATATTTTATCTAGCTTTTAATTAAAATATCTACCATTAAACAAAAATGAATACAAATATTTATAAACGCTTATAAAATTCTGAAGAAAGAAACTCACGTATTTGAATCATGTTTTTCTTTTGTTTTAGTTCATTAAGATCAAATTACATTAATCTTGTTATTATTGTTGTTGCCGAGCAGATAATTGTTAGATTTCTAAACACATTTTCAGTAAATAACCGCCTTACAAAATTGTAAAGAACATTCGTTGAAAATACGCACGACACTTTCGATTGATCAATTATTTGTTCATTTTCTTCAGAGGTAAATCTCATCACGACTTCCTTATGCAAAAGAATATGTTGCGATTCCAGTAATTGGGGAAATGTTTGGAGAATATCCTCTTTTGTTTTCAACAAATAAGTTAGGCATCATTACAACTTTCTGAAATCCCTATAAAAAGTATATATTTATCTTTTAAACCGACCGTTGTCTACAAGCACAACCCCATTCCTGGGTATCATCTTTTGCCAATATATCCCAAGTGATGTGTATCTTACTCTAGAGATGTTCCATCATAAGTCATTGTTTTGGCGCCTTGCATTACTTTCAATTTGCCATATATCGTGAGATGAGTATTGCCGTATAAACATAGTTTGCCGAAAGTTAGCGCATTTCGCATATGCTCCACATCCGAATCAGTCATTTCCTCGGATGATTTACGTACTTGTATTTCCTGGTTCTTGCTGGAATCTTCCTCGTTTATTGATACGTGAGTGCCTTCATCGTCTGTGCTGGTCGATTGACAACTGGGTCTCTAGGATATTTTTTTAAATTTTGGATTTATGAAATGTAGTTTTTTTCATGCCGGGTCGATCAGGATGTTGATACCTTCCTGCATCATTTTTTTATTCACAGAAGTATATAGTTAATGGAAAAAAACAAACAGTAAAACGAACATATAAGTGTGATTCATAATTTTGATTTATTTGTTTTGGTTGGACTTTGACAGAAATATTTCAGTAAGATAATTATGAAATATTTGTCAATCTTCGAATCGTCTTCTGTACGGTTTACTAGTTGGTCGACAACAATGGCTTCTTATATAATCAAACATAATTTAGTACCCGGCGAAGGTAATGAAATTTCACAGCCTAGTAAATATATATATATATATAGCCTAGCTAATATACAGTAAAAGTTCATTTAGATGGTACTATTACGAATAATAATAGTAATATTGATAGTACTGATAATAATAACAATAACATTAATGATAATAATAATGTTCTTTCACACAAAATATATGTTCTCTTTTATAACGTCTTTTAAATCAATAACGACAAGGTTATGCAAAAAAGTAAACTTAATTATACATTTGGGCGACTACAAAAGACAATGTTTAATCTATCTCCTTAAAAGAATAGACACACGTAATTAATGGCCTGATATTCAATTTATATAGGTATTTAATACAACAGGACAACTTACATATGTTAATTTGCATCTCTAAATGAATGCCCCGCTCAAATCGATCGTTGACTACAACTACTGGGTATCGTCCTCTGCTAATAAATCTCAAGTGATGTATATTTTCCTCTGACGATTTGCCGCCACAATTAATAAGCATTTTCACTGGCAAACACATTCATTAAACAAATTATATAAGTGAACTCATTAGAACATAGAAAAGTGTTACATGCCATCAAAAGATCAAGTAATATACAACTTTAATCAAAATATCTACAAGGATGAGGACTTTGTGATCGGCAAGTCGAATTGCATTTCATCAGTATATCATGATTACTAACGTAATGATACAAAACTCGTGATGGAAAAATATTTTATATGAAAAATACGATTGGATATACATCTACAATGAATCGTTTACTTACGTCGTCTATACAATCGTTTGGTGCTGATTGAAATCAAATTCCCAAATAAGGTCAATGTTACATAACCGGGGAATAAATTGATTGTTTAAGAAAAGCATAGCTTTCATCTTAATCGTCTCATAGTAGAAACGAGACAGGTGTAAATATACGTTAGTTTAATTTCAAACCCAATAGGAAAATGATTTATTATTCATTTCGATTATAAATCACCTATAATACTGGTCAGTGTATTCTGATATTCATACTCGGTGTTACACATGATGTCATCAACGACTTCAAATTAGGCCCGTTTGGCGACCTACTTTAGCTTTAGGAAAGGATACAGATCACAGGAAACTAAATCAAAATAATTTCGGGATTTCTAAAAAATGACCATATTCTTCTATTTAATTAACATTAGGATGCTCAATGAACTGTAAGCAGATGCACTGTCGTGATGAAGCATATGAAACGTAATGTAATAGCATGTGCACCAAATGCACTGGTAGCAAAATGCTAATGTTTCAGTCATATACTGCAATATATCACGTTAAATATATATATATATATATATTTATATATGTATATATATATATATATATACATATATATATATATATATATATATATATATATATATATATATATATATATATATATATATAAAGTGGAAGCATATATTTTCTCTAGCAGACTTCTATGAACTTATTCCCATTTATTTTGCCTAGGAATGCAAACCCAACGTATTTGAACGTTGGGCTCTCGGGAATAATGGTATTAATCATGCCAATCATTCAGTGGACATTTAAAAAAATATTTATCTGTCGAAATGGGTTTGTGTTAGTAGTATTAAATGTTGTCCCATTCGACTACAGACTGGAGGATATTTTTGTAGGATTAAAAAAATACTCTTCTTGTTTGCGCATTCAATTTGAATTAAGCGTGGTCTCAGCAGATAACTTAATATCTCTCAGATGTGATTGGGTCAGAGGGGGGATTTTGGAATATGACTAAGAATATAATTCAAAGTATTAACTTTTAGAATAGACCAGCGTTTTTTTAATTGATTTATTGCTGAACATTGTATTTATACAGTCGTTGTAGACTCCAGCCACATTCCGTAACTATGGTACGGACCATTTTTAAGTAAGCGATGAAAACAACACATCTACAAAAAGATATCGTACACTTAGAGCGGATTCGTTACGCTTTACTACGAAGATAGATGGACATACTAAATCTATTCGTTACAGTGAACAGTGGAGGATTCGAGTTGACTTGATGCTGGTGTACAATATCATCAAGTGGAATGCCAATTTACATTTTGATCTATTTTTCCCACCAGCGCAAAATTGTAGACTCTGCAGATATCTGACAATATGTATCACCGTAGCTTCCAACTACATAGAATGAAAGAAGAGTATTTATTCGTGTTTCTGCTCCGTGGAACAACCGCCCAGAAGAGTTCGTGACGATCACTATAATATGCAGGTTTAAAGTGGCGTAGGACTAACTTTAAAACGGAATATAAATGTAATTACCTTTCTTCAATTTGGTATTTTGTTGGTTTTTTGGCTAAATGAATTTGATTTGATTTATATTTTATATCCAATAAGTAATATTCAAAAGCTTGCATCCTGCTAGAATTTCAAGGTGGGCACTGTGTAGAATTTAATGTTTCCTTGTAAACTATTTTTTATGTAAATCGCTCGATACAAGGCATGAAACCACTTGATGTAAAGAGCTAACAAAATAATGATTCAAGGTTAAAAATTGTGTGTATACCATTTATATATTTACAAACTAGAAATGACATATTCCATAGAGAGTAGACTGTTACTATTTAGTAAAACTCATTTTAAATCCCTGACGAGTCACATAACAAAAACAGACTGCAACACTAAAAGTCAATGTCCACTGCTTTTATCATCCGGTGAATTCTTTCAAGTGTTCCGTTTTGGAGAAAGAACAAGTTTACAGTCGAGCACTTCATTGATTATTTTTTAACATGTACTGACGCACTATATATATATATATATATATATATATATATATATATATATATATATATATATATATATATATATAGTCTCGGAAGTTTCTCAACCATTAAACTATATTAAAAAAAAAAAATTATAGTCCCAAGTCTTCCAGTGGAAAATCACTCATGTAAGTCAATTTATTTTTTACAGTTATTATATTAGTTTGTTTCTAACACTATTTTAAGGAATCATCAGTTGTTTACCATGAAAAACTGTTTTGGGAATTTAAAAACAATATATTAAAAAAAAAAAAAATAATAATAAAAAAAAAAAATATATATATATATATATATATATATATATATATATATATATATATATATATATATATACACACACAAAAGTAAGATGAGAAAATTGAGAATAATACAGTAATTGGAGAAATCGCAGTCGGTAAACTATAATATTTTGTCATATGTTAACTTTAGAGTGTGTTTTATTCGATTGAATGTGCACACTGTAGACCGGTGAGGTAAGCATATATCATAAACATAACACAACGTGAATCTTAATATGTAAGAAAATAAGGTAAAATAATATTTTCTATTTGAATTTTGAGTAAGAAATAATCGTGTGTATGTTAAATGAACGTTACGCTAATTTGAAATATTTTAGTGGATCCAAACATTAATACAATTCGATATTACCTATTTGCCTACTTTAGGATGTGCACGAATGTTCATTTATTATGCTATATGTTTACCGGGTAACATCGAGTTACAAGTTCTACTAGTCTATAATAAAAACTATTCGTAATACCAATAATTCTTATAATAGCACTAATGTTTATAACAGTAATACTAATAATATATGGTATAAATAATACTACTGATAACTAATTTAAAGACAACAATACAGTAATAATATTACTAAAATAGGTAAACTAATATTAATAATAATACTACTACTAATAATGATTGAATAGATAATCATACTTCTAACCGTGTAGATCATGCTGATAATACCACTGCTGATATTAATAATAGTACCAATTATAATATTAATAATGGTACTACAAATAATCATACCAATAATAATAAGAATAAGTATAGTAATAATAATAATAATAATAATAATAATAATAATAATAATAATAATAATAATAATAATAATAATAATAATAATAGTGAGTTATATTACTACTAATAAAACAAAGTTTATATGAGGTAAACAATTGACTTATGAAAGGAGGCTGAAGCCTTATCTTTATTAATCTTCTATATAAAATAGATTTGATTATTCCCTTTTATTTTCTCCTGGACTAGCGAGAAAAGAAATAATACACCTTACACATAAAACCTCACACTTTCCTTAATAAACTTCACTCGAGCATGTTTACAGACATTTTAAATAATTCTAATAACTATATGTAAAAAACTACTTTGAGACCCCAAAGCCTTACTCTCCCCAAAACGTGTTCGACTGAGAGGGTAGCAAATATATTTCCCCATACCATGTAAGTACTGTCGTGTGACTCATGGCACCAGTGAAATGGTTTCACGTGGCAATATTACATGTTACGCCGCTCATTATGTCCTTCATAAAACACGCAATCTTATTCTTATAACATGGTAACTATAAGCTAAGCATAATTGCTCCCTAATTTAGATTTAACGAATTCTAGAATAGCAAGTTTAAAAATAAAATAATTTCAATGATTGACGTACATTTTCCCACGTTTCAGAATAACAAGATCAATAAACAAATGATCTAACATTCTAAGCAAAACTTAATCAACATGGCAACTACTATTCGAAGACCATAACTAAGTTCCTTTAAATGATTACGTTTGTTCTACTTCTAATTCATATTTACAATTGTTATGCTTTATAACATCCATAGATCACATTAAATGCACATTCGAGTTTACACCATCAACTTTACACTATAACGTTCGACCGTATAGGCATCCAGATCATTCGATGTCTTTGTTTACATTCGATTTCTTTGTTTACACGTCAATTTATTGCTGACACCTGCATTACATGTTGTACTATATCTGTCAGCAAGAAATTGAAAAAAAATGACCTACCGTACATTACATATTTCGAAGTGTGTCATCTATCTATATGTATCTAACTACTGTCTATCTAAGTCTCTATATATCCACGTCTTTACATCTGCCTCTCTCTCTCTCTCTCTCTCTCGCTATATATATATATATAGAGAGAGAGATATTAAAGAATATGTATATCTAAATGAATAAATACGATTTTTGTCCATCTGTCCTTACTATATTAACATCAAAACACGTTAGGCTTATTTAATGCTAATTATATAGTAATATATTGAAACACTCTATATATAGGCATTTACAACTCACTCAAGCAAATTCCGATTTAGCTTATTTGCATATTTATTTATTTTAAAGTTTTTAATAAATTAATATTCTGTAATAGATCTTTCTACTTTGAATTGTCAAATTTTCTTCTACATACGTTATCGGTTTATCGATAGTACTATTATTATAATTATAAATAAAATAAGATAAAGAGATTTTATAAATAATAATGATGGCGTTTTAAAACTTATTTAGAATTTCATTTTCTAAGGAGATAATTTACTTCTGGCTTTAGTCAAGTGTCAAATATCGCTGAGATGTCGCAGAACAGATACTACAGATGTTAGCCAAAGGGCCACGGTTCCATAAAAAATATTTTGTGACTAGACATTTTTAAATTAAAAAGAAATACAATGATTAATTTGGAATATATTTTAATAGGGGATTAAGTATAATATCGGTTCTGTTGTGTTTCAGGGTAGTAAGAGACAGGCCTCCCAGGATGAAAAAAAGAGTCAAATATTTGATATAGTCAGAATATCTTTAAAGGGGGTACTGTAATATCAGTTCTGTTCTCATAAGACCGTCCACGCAAGAATGACTTCCTTGTTCATTATTATATTATCCTCTGTCAGGGGATGGGGCAGTGTAGTATATGTTCGTTCACCATAATGCTAGCTGCGGAAGAACAATAACTCAAGTTTATACCCAACATGTCTTTTTCAACTAGAAAATTATGAAAGTTATCGTTCTTCTTTAGCCATCATATTTATCTTTGTTTTTAAAGATGGCGACTATATTTCCAGCCAATTTTCATTTAAGCGTTTCAGGTAAACAATGAAATCTGCAATAGTTTTCAATGCTATCTAAATAAATAAATAAATGCGAAAAATGTGTTCCACCTATTCTAACTATATTGACATTAAAACGGTGTATGCTTATTTAATTATCTGTAGTATATTTTCATACCCCATGATACATTCCTCCCAGGCATTACCTCCTCTTCGTGAAAAAGGGGGTGCAGTATATATCCATTCCTCACGATACCATTTCCTCAGGATTACCAGTTTTAGTGTGTTGGGGGTAGTGTACTATCTATTATATTATCATATAATCCTCCCAGCAATACACCCCTCCTTTGCGGGGAGGGTCAGTGTATGTGGTTCGTTCATCATGATATTACCATCTCAGCTCTCATTTGTATATTTATTATTTTTTAAGTTTCTAATGAACTAATATGTTCTAATCTGTTAATAATTAAATGCATGCGTTTATTATTATATTTTTGCTGTTGTTGTTATTGTGGTTATTGTTGGTGTTGCTGTTCCTATTTAAGTTCTTTCCGGAAAGCAGAGTTAGGCAGAATGTCAATATTAAAGGGGGGGGCGAATCTAACTACGCCCATATAAATACTCTGAATTAGAACAAAAATGTAAATTGTCTCGGTCTAGAATGATGCCCCTTTATTGATAAAGAACATAAACACTAAGTGCAGATTTAGTAAAGATACTACATTTTGCTCCTAGCATGAAAAACAAGGGCTAAACATGTTGATAGTGATTATGATGATGATGATAAAGATTAATAAAAAATAAACCTCCTCTAATCTTTCTAAATTACAAAGAAAAACAAGTTTTCTTTAATAGTATTTACGTAATTTTCTTTCTTTTTATAATAAAGGTGAAAAGTACAAAGACCCCATTTTGAATTACTCAGTAATATAAAAGTGGTGTATTTGACCAATCGACGTTCCGCCCTTATGTTTATTCGTGTCATTATATAACCAGTTTTAATGGGGAATTAATTTTAATTTTTATGCTGAAACAAAACAAAATATATCGGCGTTTAATATCTAGTATGTCTATATTTCACATTTTGTACATCTATCTATCTATCTATCTATCTATCTATCTATCTACCCAAGTCTTCTTATATCGGTCTATACTTCAAAGTCTCTAATTTAGCTATGTATGTATATCTATCTATCTATCTATCTATCTATCTATCTATCTATCTATCTATCTATTTATATATGTATATATATATATATATATATATATATATATATATATTCATATGAATATTTCAGTATTTGTATACATGTCTATATTTCTAATATGCACATCAGTCTATCTATCTACCTA
This sequence comes from Sepiola atlantica, assembly GCA_963556195.1. Lineage (NCBI taxonomy): Eukaryota > Metazoa > Mollusca > Cephalopoda > Sepiida > Sepiolidae > Sepiola > Sepiola atlantica. Next base: position 31,862,122 of record OY744525.1, read on the forward strand.
TCTATCTACCTAAGTCTGCGTATATCGGTCTATATTTCTAAGTCTGTATTCTAGCTATGTATACCTATCTATCATTCTATCTATCTATCTATCTATCTATCTATCTATCAATCTATCTATCTATCTATATATATATATATCATTCTATCTATATATCTATCTATCTATCTATCCATATGTATATATATATATATATATATATATATATATATATCTGCCTGCCTATCTGTCTGCCTGTCTATCTACCTAAGTCAACAGACTTTTTCCTTTCCTTTTTATTTTCCTTCTTTTCTTTATTTGTCCACCTTCCTATCCCTTTACCCTACTTCCTTCATTATAGGTCTCTCTTTCCATCTTATTTTATTTATTTATTTATTTATTTGTCCTGTTTGTTTCAGATTTTAGATGTTAGATTTTTTTAATTTTTAATTTTTAACGGCTCTAAATCACGTGACTCCCCCAATTTTTGAAATGTTAAATTTATTTTCTTCTTCTTCTCTTTCTTTATCTCTCCATTTAATTCTCTCCAAATATGATCTGACGTTAATATCGGATTCTAACTCTGCCTGATGATATCTCAGTTTATAGTAACTGTTGATCAATAACATCTACATGCCAGTGTCGCAGATTTTGTACATGTATGTGTAAATAAAAAATATCATATATAAAGTTCTATTTTGATATTGAGCACTTTTTATAAACCCGGTTAAAATTCTCTGGATTACCACTCTGTGGATATTTTTTACCTGGATTATTACCATTATTATTATATATATATATATATAGTAAGCTATGAAAATATATTCATGGCAATCAAGCTACACAGAGGCTCCTGCGTTTCATCTACGGGGGAATCTTCAGGGGATGACACGCGGTAGCGTCTGTGTAGCTTGATTGCCATAAATATATTTTCATAGCTTACTACCTACCTTTACTTGCGTATTGAGCACTGTTGAAGTAAATACTGAAAATTGACGCATAAACAATTATATCTCCTTATAAAATTTGTATGTGGATACATGAAATATATATATATATATATATATATATATATATATATATATATATATATATATATATATATATATATAAGCTCAATTGTATATTGCCCACTTTTCATCAGATCGGTTCAAATGTTTTGGATTTCTACCCTGGGATGTTTACTTTACCTGGATTTATATATATATATATATATATATATATATATATATATATATATAGTATTTACTATTTACTCTATGTGTACAGAGATTATAAATATGGATCAAATCTAAACATTTAGGGGCATATATGTCGCTCTATTTATACCTCTATGCAATATGTTTCTGGATTTGTTTGTTTCCAGTGGTAATAGTCCGTCCTGCCATTCCAATCACAACTGTATTAAACGAGAGTGACAATGTCAATCAGAATTATTTTTAACGTTTGTTTATATGTAAAAGAAGCGAGTTTTAAGCATTTTTATATAATTACCACACTTCTTCATGTAAAACATCATATTGAATTATAATCGACTTGCCGATTACGCAGTCCGCAGATGTAAGCAGGTATATAAGTAGCATTTTTTTAAACGTTATCGTCCCTGGCCTATATTAGCATGTCAATCAAAGTTTCGCTTTTAATAGACAGTTTAATGACTTGAATTTTAGTAGCTATACTTACTTTATGCTATTTAAATTGAATATGTGTACAAAAAAATATACTCATAATATTGACATGTAAGTTTTTATCTTGTATATAAACGTATATAATGTTAATATGAAGCCATTAATTGCATGTTTTGTTCTCTTATGATGCTGGATAAAACATGTCTATTTTTCTTCGTTCATATATATATATATATATATATATATATATATATATATATATATATATAAATATACATATATATATATATATATATATATATATATATATATATATATATATATGTGTGTCTATTATGTATATAAGTTAAGTCTATAATGTGACCTTGCAGTTTTAAATTTAAAAATCCTAATTAAAAGAATATATATGCGCAAGTAGAATATTATTATTATGAAATAACGTGGTATTTAATGTTCTGTTTAGTTTTTATATGCTTGTTAGCGGTAATTAGAATTTTTTATAAGATTATAAAAGGGTTCTGTTTCAACGACAAAAACTAAACAGCAGTTGCACCTCTTCGAAGACTTTCAAAGACTTCTGGTTGCTTCATTAAAACGATTGCTTTCCGCTTACTGTATAGATGGCATAAAAACAAAGAAACCAGAATGACGACGAATATAGTTATGTTCGTGTTCCCGCTTCTTTTTGTGGCTCTAACTGAAAACTTCTGCGGAGCAACGAAAGATTTGGGAAGGGAGACACCCGATAACAATCCCGCCATAGAAAAGTTAGATGTCTGGAATCAAAATATCGAACAAGATCTGCGTAATTCAGTATTCAAAATGGCCACCGCAAACGATGAAGACACTCAAGAGTTCAACAAGAAACATGACATCAAAATCATCTCGACAAATGTCGAATATGACGAAATGCAGGACTCTAAAAAGATTAACAATGGCGACATTGTTTCTGAGAAGGAAGGAAACCATGTCGGTGTAAGTGGTTTGGTTATCACAAGGCTACCACAAGTTGTAGACAATAGAAGAATTCGTCAAAACGAGCAGATGAATAGACGATCTCAACAAGGCGCCAATAAAGCTGCAGGTTGGCACCATAAATATGGTGAGCACAAACGAAGTTATACTATATAGCGTCCTCCCCAATCTCTAAAGATATATTTTGCCCCTTACCTTAGATATGGTATAAACTAAAGAAAAATGTCCCCTTAGAAAAATAAAGAATTTTCTTCTGATTTTTTTTTACCGGAATCGCTTACTGGCTATATGCTTAAAAATGTTAACATGACCTCCACGACAACAACAATAATAAGAGAAATGAAAAAAGTCTTGAACGAAAGTAGTGATCGCATAAGCTACAATGTTTGTAATCTGATCTTAATTTACTACGACAAAGAGAACAAATGGTTTAAAGTTTGTGTTGATCTGTTTTAATAATGGTTCTAATAGTTGAAAATAAAACGACGGATCACGCATAATTATCTCCATAGAAATAGCATTCAGAAAATAGAGACAATTCATTTAAAAATAAAAAAATAAATGCATTCAACAGATAAAAAACAAGAAACCTGAGAGAAAGATATAGTACAAAATAAAATTACAAAACAACAAAAAAAAACAACATTAAAACGATTTCTACTTTTAACGGAGATAATTTAGGAATACTGACACACACAAATGTGTAAAAACAATATAGGAGAGTTAAAATATGAAAAATTAAATCGAATACAAATTCATGGTATAGTGGTTGAACATTGCAAACAACTTGTAAAACTAGTGACACAAATAAAGCTGCATCAAAATATTTCGGTCGATTATTTCGACAATATTGATTTAGTAAGTTGGTCCAGCTTTAATGATGTGTGTGTGTCCTTATTTTACTAGCGTGCTTGTATGCTTATCTTATATTCTATAAACAAATTTATGTATATACACACACAAATATATATATCGTACATGTATTGTATTAGTTTCTGTAAATGTAAATCCGTAGAAACACAAGTGTTTATAAAAAGTGCTCAATAACAAGTAGTATGATATGTATGCACATATGTAACCAATAATGTTTGTATAAATAATAAAAAATGTATACTTATATATATATATATATATATATATATATATATATATATGAATTTTCATGACCTGACGATCGGAAGCGCTTCAAATCGCTCTCGTGAAACAAAATAAATTTTGTAGTCAAAATGAAATAAATTATCTCATATATATATATATATATATATATATATATATATATATATATATATATATATAGTAACATGAATATATATATATATATATATATATATATATATATATATATATATATATATATATATATTGTAACAGGAGCAAACCTTGCAGGCACGAAAAGTTCAATATAATCTGAAAGATAGACTTCTATAACATCAATAAACAATAATATGTGCGCGTGTATAGTATTTACTGTAGTTTCATGATTAACCTAATCATCATCAGTGTAAATGAAAATTTCACACGTTTTTATATTTTATTACAAATCACTAATTTAATTTAGAGTAATATGTATGAAACTGTCAAGAGGTGTATCTATACACTTACGAAAATGGGATGAACTATGAGACTACAGTCAAGTTAAATACAATAAATTATAAAACTTAAAGAATTATGCGCGAGAATCATGTTAGAAATCGTTTCTACTGATTGCCATTTAAAAAAATATTCAACTGTTTGTTTATATTCACATACAACTAAAAGATTTTGACTTACGAACACACAATGTACACTCAGCATGCAACGCACATTACATACAAACACATACGCACACTATATATGATCTATTTATATCTATATCGGTTTATATATATATATATATATATATATATATATATATATATATATATGTATGTATTGATTTACACGTAATTACCTGTTTCTCTTATCCCTGCAGAGTCTTAAAGTGATTTTATAATTTTGCAAATAAACACAAAAAGTGCAACATTCAAGTGACAATAGTTGTTAGAATGAAACAAAATATAAAATGCTTTGAAAAAGGTTACATTTTGTTCTATAAATGCGGTTAATATAACGGTGTGTGATTTAGAACTGTCCGATAATGTGGTTATTGATCAGATGATAATTAACAACAATTCAGAATATATATATATATATATATATATATATATATATATATATATATATATATATATATATATATATATATATGTGTGTGTGGGTGTGTGTATGTATATTATATATATGTATATATATATATATATATAAAAATATATATATGTATATATACATATATATATATATATATATTTATATATATATATATATATATTTATATATATGGGTGTGTGTGTATGTATATTATATATATATGTATATATATATGAATATATATATATATATAAATGTATATATATATATATATATATATATATATATATTTGTGTATATTATTATTACTGGTGTTTGAATACGTTTTGTTGAATTTCTTTGTGGTTATATATTTTCAATGATCTACTGGTCGTATAAATGAAAATTATAATTTCCCAATTGGAAATTCCAAAAAAAGGAAAATAAACTAAAATTATTTAAAAAATATTCCCTTTCATTTTTTCTATTATAGTATACTTGAATATAATCTATTTCATGTGAGTATTCTGGCAATTATTACGTAGATACTGAATTACAATGATGATGAACAATGAGATATACTTGAAAGAGCTCAAGTAAGTATCGATAAACACTATTTATTTATCACAATATTTATTTCAGTACTAAACACTGAACTATTTACATCACCTATTACTATGTTTCCGTGTTTGATAAGTCTCTACCTTCAAAATTTCCTGATCCCATCTACCTTCTTGTTATTGCGATTTTCTAGTTTTTAATTAATAAGAGATTGCAATAACCGATAGTTATTCTACCATTTTTTTTAAGTTGGAGCGGTTAATATATTGGTTTCCCTTTGAATCGGTGAATATTCTTTCCAGATTTTGTTCTATTTTTTTCGACTTATCTGTTGTTGGACAGCGTTTTCTTTGTTTTTTACGTCTATTGGAGGAATCATTGAATTTCCGTAATATTTTAGTTATTGTAATCAGGACCGTGCTATGTATGATTCCGATCGTGATTTTGATTCCAAATTCTCTTAGTCTGTTTACCAGGATTTTCGTAACTGTTTCTTAGTGTTCTACAATCATTGCTACTACAGTATATTTCTCTATGTTTAATATTACTTTTTTTGTATATTTCTTACTTACTTTTTTGCAACCGGGTTCACCCCAACCAAGGCAAGTTACCACTGTAAACGTCAGGGATTACTGATAATTAGGGTGACATTTTAGGGAATCATCCTAAATTGGGAGCTGTACAGCACGATGTGTGTTCACATTAGTTCTAAAGTTCTGCATATCGTTACCGCAATGGAAATCGGGAACAGAGGGTGTGGTTACAATAGGCGGCAGTTATTGGAGTAGAAGGATCTCCAGCAGTTGAGGACCTCTACAGTGAATGGATGGATTTTGCTGATTGTCGGGTTGGTCGAGTGTATTTAAGTCGAGGGGGTACTAAAACAGTAAGCTCATTGGAGTACATTCGATTGCAGTACTTGTGAAACAAGCACAAGGTTGCCACATAGCGGCGATGCGACAGGGGCTGGAGCTTAATTGATCATGGGAGACCTATCAGATTTAGACTCTTTTTGGGACCTTGGAGAGATTAGTGGATAGTGCACCAACCCAGATTTGACAAAAATACTCCATGCATAGGGGGATGGTCGCTTTGTCGAGATATGGGATAATGTCAGGTGTGAGAAGATGTCTAGCACAGTAGAGGGAGCCGACCTTCTTTGCAGCAGCATTGGCAATGTATTCTATGTATTTGTTCCAATTCATGTTACCTGTGAATGTTAGGCCGAAGAGTTCGAACGTTGAGCTCTCAGCTGGGGTGTTATTTGCTATTTGAAGAGGTTTCTTGTAGTTGTTGAATATAAGAAGCCTTATCTTAACAGCATTTAATGTTACCATCCATTATGTTCATGAATTTTATCATTTTTTCTGCCTCATTGATTGTTATTATTTGGGGACGGCTACACTGAAGATTTACCAGTTTTATTTCCTTTCTGGTTGACCATTCTTGACATCTTGCGGGGATGAGTTTTTTTTGTTTGTATTTTCATGCCCAAAAGTATGTTGTACTTTTTATTTTCTACGATTAGATCCGGTTTGTGTCTGTACCATCTGTGTTTAATGTTGAAAGTGTAGACTTTTTTTTTTGCTCCCAGTGTCCTGATATTTATTATGATTCAATCACGGAGAATGTTCAGACAGATTAATATCAATAATTGTATTCTGACACTACAAAGTGGTGTACCCTGGAGTCTGAGTGACAAAAAGTAATCTCAAGATTTCCAGCACTTGAAAACCGTTGAAAATTTGTTTGTGTTATCGCAACGTCCGCTTACTGTTGATTCTGTCGTATCATTGATCATTGATTAATTATTAATAGTCAGTCAATGTAATGGCCAGGTTCTTTTCGCTTTTTTTACTCACTCCGGGTCTTTTCATTTATGTATAGCAAATCATGTATCCCTATTTTGCTTTTGTTCTTCGAGGAATAGACAGCCGTAATGAAGAGAGTTGTAGATTTATAATTATTATTAGTAGTAGTATTAGGAGGTGTAGTAGTAGTAGTAGTAGTAGTAGTAGTAGTAGTAGTAGAACTCACTAAAAATTCACATACAGGTAACTATCTGTGATTGTTCACTGATAATCACCGGTGGTGTTCCCTCGAGGTCTGAGTGACAACAAGTCTCCCTAGGTTTCTATTACTCTATACCTCGTTCGATACCGATTGTAAATCACTTTGCACTATCACAACATACGATTACCATCGATTTCTAGCTGGTAACACCCATTTGTATTCTCTGTGATTTTGATGGCAATAAACCCCTCAAGGGACCAGTTTTCTCCGCACTCTTCCAGTGGAGGTCTGGTTAGTGCTCTCCCTCCTCAGTCATTTAATCCTGCTTGACCCATGATGACTATTCCGTGTGGTATTAGCCGAGACGCGTTCCATCATTTTTTCGAGGGGGGGGGAGTTTATGACGTATTTTTTTTATTTTCTGTACTTTGCTGTAATGTGGTAGTGTTCTTTCTGTGTGTTTGTTTTCTTCCTATTGCAACTGTTTAACATTCGTAACTTATGTGGATTGGTTTCCGCATTCAAGCATTTTTATTAAAATGTAAACTGTATTCATACTTGCCGTCCGCTGTATTATCTCAGCCTTCCCTTTTATTCCACGTATTATTATTATTATTATTATTATTATTATTATTATTATTATTATTATTGGGAGTGTTCACGTAGTCATTACTAGTGATTGATCACTCGAAATAACCAGTAGTGTTCCCCTTGAGTCCGTGTGACAACAAGTATCCTCAGATTTTCAGCACTATTCACTTCTTTCGAAAACCCGCGTAAATTATGTTGCTTCATCCCAACAGTCGTTTACCATTGTTTTATCGCAAGCAACCATCGTTTGTATTGTCTCGAATTTGAGTGATAATAAGCTATCCTCAAGGTTCCACAACTCTTGCAATCTTTCAGTGGATGTCTGGTTTGTGCTTCCCTTCTCGGTCTTTACCCCCTCCTTGAGCTTTCACGGCAATGTTGTGTGGTACAAGCCGATGTCGGTGCCCCCTTTATATGTATCTATATGTGTTAAGCGGCTGTCTGTTATGTGGGTGGGTTTTCGAATTCAATAACTTTTCTTTAATGTATTTTCTGGTTTCATTATTGGCGTTCGTTTTTTGTTTTTTTTTCAGGACTGTTCATAGTACTCCTACTATTATTGGTATTATAGTGATTTTCCAGCAACCTTTATCTTTACACTGTCAACTGCTGGCATAGCGAAATTTAAGATTTGGCAAAAAGTTTTTTCCTTCTCATGAACTATTAACACGTCGGGTCTTTTAGCTTGGATCATTTTGTCTGCTTGTAGTTCTGTATCCAAGAAAAGGTTGTGGTTTTCGTTTTCTAATACTGAGTCTCAGGTGTGTGCGTGCACAATTTGGCTGCGTGTTCAAAGTGCAAGTGTCTGTATAGTTCTCAGTGGTTTCGTTTCCAACACAGTCGCGTCTGTTTTTATAATAATAATAAGAAGAAGAACAAGAAGAAGAAGAAAAAGAAGAAGAAGAAGAAGAAGAAGAAGAAAAAATAAATAATAAATATTATTAGTAGTAAAATGAGGGGATGGAAGAGGAAGAGATGTAGTAGTAGTAGTAGTAGTAGTAGTAGTAGTAGTAGTGGTATTAGGTTTTCTTGAGCAGTGTTAGTACAGTTCTTGTGTGTCATCTTCCACGTTTACCTTGTTTCTACTGCTGTAAAAAATTGTTGAAGTATGTTTGGAAAAATCTTCGGAAAATAATATGATATTTGCAGAAGGGAGTAAGTGACTACGATGTATGAATTTTCATAATTGCTATTGGTAAAAAAGACATCATATTAAGAGTAATTCCAGAGACGGTTTATACACACTTTTTTGACAGATTATAAACAATAACAGTAACTGAGTTTAAAGAATAGTTTCCCGTTATTTTATTCATGTTATATAATATTAATTTCTTTAAATTTGTCAAACGTATAATCACTTACAAAATAGTTTAAGCTGACGTAAAATTAGAAATTGCATATTCACATCTAAAAAAACTACTGATTTAATAATGCGTAGTCTGCCTATTCCTTTTTTGACAAACAATCACATGTTTCTATTTGCGTACGTGTTGCAATAACCAGTAAACCGGGGAATGCGAAAATAGAAAACAAAGCACAAAAAACTGAAGTCACTGCCTGATGTCGCAATTCTATCCTTCTTTCTTTTTCAATTTATAGACTCGTGAACAGGTTGGGTATATACTTTGTTGTTATTAATAAAAGTTATTTGTTCTTTTTTCGTCTGTTTTACTAGAAATTACTCTTTTTTATTTTTTAATTCGACGCCAATTATTTCACGAAAAATTATATGGTATCAGGTGAATAGAATACTGTTTAGTTTTCTTTAAAACTTATGCACTTTCGAACAGGTTTACTATATATGATTTGTTATTAATAAAAGTATTTGATCCTATTTTGACGCCAATTATTTTACAAAAATTTCTCATTGATTCGACGAGTTGAGTAATTTCCCTAGCACCCTATTCAGGTAGGGTTGTGTCGTAATTCTACACCGAAAGTATTTGAGAAAACCCCTGCGGCTTAATTTTTTCCCGATGATCTTCTTTGGCAATACAATTTAAATGTTAACACTAGATCATTCATAGAAAACTATTTGAGATCGCAATATGGGTAGTTTTACTTGCATAAGCTAGCTCACCGAGTCCTAAGCGCTGTTTGATTTTCAATTGACGGCACGAGGCTTTATATCAGGCTTCCTACTCATCTGTCCCCTGTTCGCTTTCATCTCAGCCAGTATTATATATTGCGCCCTTTACTACCTCACTGGTTATTTGGACTTGTCAACTTCCCGGACGTATTTGTTTCCTTCTATCTGAAATTTCATTACCACTGTGTAATTCATGTTCATTTGTTTTTAAACTATGCAGTTTAATTTTTCCTTTTGAACTTGACTTGTTCCCCTTTCTTTTCTTCAACTGTGCACTCTCGCAATTTCTTGCACTCACACTTTCTATTTGTTGTCCGCGAAAGGTGAGTCTATTGATTAGTTCTCCTTATCGCATAAGACAACGGTTTGCACTTATCTGTCGCTTCAAGTCAAAAAGATTTTTTTTCGATGTGTTTTGATTCTATTGACGATTTATTCTGTTCCTAGCCATATTCATTGTTGCTAATGTTCCTTTGACCCTTTCGTTTCCTGTCCTCTACTGTGTCGTTAATAAGACGCGTGAATTGTTATTTTATGTACGGACAGCCAAACTCAAAAATACACCATAACCTTTTATAGTATACAGAAATGTTGTTATTATTATTGTTTGTGTTGTTCATTTTATCTTCTAATTGTATTGTATATTATATTTTTACTAACAACTATCATCTAATATTCTTGTTGCGAATTGTAATATTATTTTCTAGCTCCTCGCAACAACGGTAACCCACTTTTGATTCAAGATTTATTTGATACTAGCGGGGCTACCCGGCGTTGCTCGGGGTCATAAAAACATAATTAAAAAAAAATCGCGTGTGTAACATCTTTATATAAAAACTTTTATTTCTGTCCCTCTCTCTATAGCCGTCTCTTTATCTTTCTACTTTTCTCTTCCCTGGTCGCCCCATTTCACCGCTACTTTCTAATTTTGCCTTTTGCGAAAGCTGTTTCTTCCCCACTATTTCATCCTACGTTTCCCAACTCAATAGTATGACTTATTTCTATAAAAAGTACCACCTCTGTCTGCGCCTTCTATATAGGTACTTATCTCCGCCCCGGTGTTCATAATATATACGTATCTATCGCCACCCCGGTGCGCATACTATATACGTATCTATCGCCACCCCGGTGCGCATACTATATACGTACCTATCGCTGCCCCAGTGCACATAATATATACATACCTTTCGCAACCCCAGTGCAGATACTATATAAGTACCTATCGCCGCCCTGGGTGCAGATACAATATAAGTACCTATCGCCGCCACGGTGCGAATGCTAAATACGTACCTATCCCCGCCGCAGTGCAAATGCTAAATACGTACCTATCGCCACCCCGATGCGAATGCTAAATATGTAGCTATTGCCGCCCCAGTGTGCATACTGCATAAGTACCTATCACTGCCCCAATGCAAATACTAAAAATGTACATATCGCTGCCCTGGTGCGAATGCTAAATACGTACCTATCGCTGCCCCGGTGCGAATGCTAAATACGTACCTTTCGCCGCCATGGTGCCCGTTATACATATATGTACCTATCGCCACCCCGCTGCGCGTGCTGTATACGTACCGATCGCCGCCCCGGAGCGCATGCTAAATACATACCTATCACCGGCCCGGTGCACATGCCATATACATACTTTTTGCCGCTCATGTGCACATGCAATATACGTACCTATCGCCACCCCGTTGCGCGTGCTATATACGTACCTATCGCCGCCCCGTTGCGCATGCTATATACGTACTTATCCCCGCCCCACTGTGCGTGCTATATACGTACCGATCGCCGCCCCGGAATGCATTCTAAATACATACCTATCACCGGCCCGGTGCACATGCTGTATACGTACTTATTGCCGTCCATGTGCACATGCTATATACGTACCTATCGACGACCCAGTGTGCATACTACATATGTACATATCGCCGCCCCAGTGCAAATGCTTAATACGTACCTATCGGCACCCCTATGCACTACTATATACGTACCTATTGCCACTCCAGTGCCCATACTATGTATATACCTATCGCCGGCCCGGTGCGCATACTATATTCGTACATATTGCCGCCCTAGTGCGCACACTATATTTTTTTGCCACCACCCAAGAAAACTTTTTTTTCATCCTCCCACATACTTAGAAATATTTTTAATTTAAAAGAAAAAAAAATTCAACCCCCCTCGAAAGAAAAATTTTTTTTTTACCCTTCCCCATACATAGAAATATTTTCAGTTAAAGAAAGAAAATTTTTTTTTCGAGGTGCCTCGGTCATATCAAAGAACCATACTGCAGAAGCCTCCGCGTCCTATATTGTAGAAGCACCCCTGGTGTTGGGTCCTATACTGTAGAAGAACCCCTGGCCACTATACTGCAGAGCACCCATGGTCCCTATTCTTCATAGGCCTCCGGGTCCTATATTGTAGAAGCACCCCCGGTACTGGGTCCTATATTGTAGAAACACCTCTGGTACTTATACTGGAGAAGCACCCCTAGTCCCTATACTGGAGAAGCACCCATTGTCCTTATTCTGCAGAAGCCTCTGGGTCCTAAATTTAGAAGCACCCCTGGTGCTGGGTCCTATATTGTAGAAGCCCCCTGGTCCCTATACTGGAGAAGCACTCATATTTCTAGGGACCGTCATACTTTAGAAGCATCAACATTTGTGGGGACCGTTATACTGTAGAAGCACCAATATTTCTAGGGATCGTTATACTTTAGAAGCACCAACGTTCCTGGGGAGGGACCGTTATACTTTAGAAGCACCCATATTTCTAGGGACCGTTATACTTTAGAAGCACCAACATTCCTGTTAACCATAATACTTTAGAAGCATCAACATTCCTGGGGACCATTATACTTTAGAAGCAACATTCCTGTGGGACCGTTATACTTTAGAAGCACCAATATTTCTAGGGACCGTTATACTTCAGAAGCACCTACATTACTTTGCAAATCAAGTAGGCCTCCTGAGAACTACTGACATCACTCTTACCGGTTGCTTTCCTATGTTGTTATTGATGCATCCGGACAGAAGTTATGGGATGACCTGATACAACCGGACACAATTTAGGGCAAGACGGGTACATCCGGCAAGGGATTATGGAGCATGTTTAGTGAGTCAGCATTTTTATAAAGTTATTACATAAATACATTGGATAATTTCCAAATTACTACTGATTAACGTTGAAAAAATGGATATGTATCATGGATATATATCATGTATCATGTATATGTATCATGTATATGTATCATGTATATATATCGTGTATCATGTATATGTATCATGTATCATGTATATGTATATGTATCATATGTATGTATCATGTATACGTATATGTATCATGGATATGTATCATATATAGGTATATATATATCATGTATCGTGGATATGTATATGTATCATGTATCATGGATATGTATCATGTATCATGGACATGTATCATGGATATGTATCATGTATCATGGATATGTATCATGTATCATGGACATGTATCATGGATATGTATCATGTATCATGGATATGTATTATGGATATGTATCATGTATCATATCATGTATCATGGATATGTATCATGTATCATGAACATGTATCATGGATATGTATCATGTATCATGGATATGTATTATGGATATGTATCATGTATATGTGTATGTATAATGTGTATGTATCATGTATCATGTGTATGTATCATGTATATTTATATGTATCATGGATATGTATCATGTATCATGGATATGTATCATGTATCATGTATCATGGATATGTATCATAGATATGTATCATGGATATGTATAATGTATCATGGATATGCATTATGGATATGTATCATGTATCATGGATCTGTATCATGGATATGTATCATGGATATTTATCATGTATCATGGATATGTATCATGTATCATGGATATGTATCATGGATATGTATCATGTATCATGGATATGTCTCATGGATGTGTATCATGTATCATGGATATGAATCATGGATATGTATCAGGTATCATTGATATGTATCATGTATCATAGGTATGTATCATGTATACTGTATCATAGATATGTGTTATGTATCATTGATATGAATCATGTATCATGTGTATGTATATGTATCATGGGTATGTATATGTATCATGGGCATGTATCATGGATGTATATCATGGATGTGTATCATCTATCCTTTATATGTATCATGGATATGTGTCATGCATATGTATCATACATATGTATCATGTATCATGTATCATAGATATGTATCATGTATCATGGATATGTATCATGGATATGTATATGTATCATGGATATGTATCATGGATATGCATCTTGTATATGTATCATGAATCTTGGATATGTATCATGTATCATGGATATGTGTCATGGATATGTATCATGTATATGTATCATGTATCATGTATATGTATCATGTAATATGTATCATGTATCATAGATATGTATCATTAATATGTATCATGCATCATGTATCATGGATATGTATCATGTATCATTGATCATGGATATGTATCATGGATATGTATCATGTATCATATATATTTATCATGTATCATAGATATGTGTTATGTACTATAGATATTATCATGTATAATGTATCATGGATATGTATCATGGATATGTATCATGTATCATAGATATGTATCATGTATTTCGGATATGTATCTGGGATATGTATCATGGATATGTATCATAGATATGTATCATGTATCACTGATATGTATATGCATCATTGATATGCATCATATACCATGGATATGTATCATGTATCAAGGATATGTACCATGGATATCTATGATGGATATGTATGATGTATCATAGATATCTATCATATATCATTGATATGTATCATGTATATGTATAATGTATCAATGATATGTATCATGGATATGTATCATGGATATGTATCATGGATATGTATCATGTATCATAGATATGTATCATGTATCAGAGATATGTATCATGTATATATATCATCGATATGTATCATGTATCACGGATATGTATCATGGATATGTATCATTTGTCATTGATATTTATTATAGATATGTATCATGTATCATGTATATGTATCATGTATCATGGATATGTATCATGTATCATGGATATGTATCGTGGATATGTATCATGTATCATGGATATGTATAATGTATCATCGATATGTATCATGTAGAATGGATACGTATCATGTATCAGTGATATGTATCATGTATCATGGATATGTATCATGGATATGTATAATGTATCATGGATATGTATCATGGATATGTATCGTGGATATGTATAATGTATCATGGATATGTATAATGTATCATGGATATGTACCATGTATAATGGATACGTATCATGTATAATGGATATGTATGATGTATCATGGATATGTATCATGTATAATGGATATGTATCATGTATCATGTGTTATATATATGTACCATGTATCATAGATATGTATCATGTATCATAGATATGTATCATGTATATGTATCATAGATATGCATCATGTATCATGTATCATAGATATTCTTAATACTTTTCAATACCCTCATGATTTTCTTCATCATTTTCAATCCCCACATGATGATCTTCATCATTTTCAATCCTCTCATGATGTTCTTCATAATTTGCAATCCCCTAATGATGTTCTTCCTTATTTTCAATCCCCTCATGGTATTTTTCATCATTTTCAATCCCTTCATGATGTTATTCATCATTTTCAATCCTCTCATGATATTCTTCATCATTTTCAATCCTCTAATGATATTCTTCATCATTTTCATTCCCGTCATGGTATTCTTAATCATTTTCAATCCCCTCATAATATTCTTCATCATTTTCAATCCCCTCATGATGTTCTTCATCATTTTCAATCCCCTCATGATGTTCTTCATCATTTTCAATATCCTCATGATGTTCTTCATCATTTTCAATATCCTCATGATGTTCTTCATCATTTTCAATCCACTCATGATATTCTTCATCATTTTCAATCCCCCATAATATTCTTCATGATTTTAAATCCCCTCATGATATTCTTCATCATTTTCAATCCCCTCATGATGTTCTTCATCATTTTCAATCCCCTCATGATGTTCTTCATCATTTTCAATCCCCTCATGATATTCTTCATCATGTTCAATCCTCTCATGATATTCTTCATGATTTTTAATCTCCTCGTGAAATTCTTTATAATTTTCAATCTTCTCATGATATTGTTCATCATTTTCAATCCTCTATTGGTATTCTTAATCATTTTCAATCCTCTCATAATATTCTTCATCATTATCACTCCTCTCATGATGTTCTTCATCATGTTCAATCCCCTCATGGTATTCTTCAGCTATTTCAATCCTCTGATAATATTCTACATCATTTTCAATCCTCTCATGATAATCTTCAGCATTTTCAATCCTCTCATTGTATTCTTCATCATTTTCAACACCCTCATGATGTTCTTCATCATTTTCAATCCTCTCATGATGTTCTTCATCATTTTCAATCCTCTCATGATATTCTTCATCATTTTCAATCCTCTCATGATATTCTTCATCAATTTCAATCATATCATGGTATTCTTCATCATTTCTAATCCTCTCATGATATTCCTTATCATTTTCAATCCTCTCATAATATTCCTCAGCATTCTAAATCCTCTCATAATATTCTACATCATATTCCATCCTCTCATGGTATTCTTTAGCCTTTTCAATCCTCTCATTGTATTCTTCATCATTTACAACCCCCTCATGATATTCTTTATCATTTTCAATCCTCTCAAGATGTTCTTAATCATTTTACATCCTCTCATTATGTTCTTCATCATTTTCAATCCTCTCATGATGTTCTTCATCATTTTCAATCCCCTCATGATATTCTTCATCATTTTCAATCCCATGATGGTATTCTTCATCATTTTCAATCATCTCATAATATTCTTCATCATTTTCAATCCTTATATGGTATTCTTCATAATTTTCAATCCTCTCATGATATTCTTCATCATTTTCAATCATCTCATGATATTCTTCATCATTTTCAATCCTTTCAGGATATTGTTCATCATTTTCAATCCCATGATGGTATTCTTCATCATTTTCAATCCTCTCATGGTATTCTTCATCATTTTCAATCCCCTCATGGTATTTTTCATCCTTTTCAATCCTCTCATGATATTCTTCATCATTTTCAATCCTTTCATAATATTCTTCATCATTTTCAATCCTCTCGTGGTATTCTTCATCAGTTTCAATCCTCTCATGATATTCTTCATCATTTTCTATCCTTTCATAATATTCTTTATCATTTTCAATCCTCTCATGATGTTCTTCATCATTTTCACTCCCCTCATTATATTCTTCAGTATTTTCAATCCTCTCATCGTATTCTTCATCATTTTCAGCCCGCTCATGATATTCTTCATCATTTTCAATCCTTTCATAATATTCTTCATCAGGTTCAATCCCCTCATTATATTCTTCAGCATTTTCAATCCACTCATGGTATTCTTCATCATTTTCAATCCTCTCATGGTATTCTTCATTATTTTCAATCCCATCATCATATTATTCCTCATTTCCAATCCCATCATGGTATTCTTCATCATTTTCAATCCTCTAATGATATTCTTGATCCCTTTTATCAGGGCAATAGTCCGAAAAAAATGCAAAAAAACAATAATAACGTGACGATAGCATAACATAATATCCGAACCTATCACTATGACGTCATGTACCTATCTATGTGACGTCATGTGCACAAGATAACATTAGAAATCGTGATCACATTAAACGAAAAAATGGCTATTTGACCCCTTAAAAATGAATCTTTTTGTTAATTTTTCGATATTATTTTCTCGAGGTTATGCCGGTTAAAATAATACCTAATTCGGAGGTGTTTGTTTAGTATTTTAAAAGCCTTAGCGTTACATACATATCACAGATTTTTGCCTTATATATATTGAGATTTTATTTAGATCGATAGTTACTGGATATTATATTTAGATGGATAGTTGCTGGAAAATGTTTGTTAACAAGATGTATCAATTTATTAGCAAGTTGTATAGTGTCAATCTTCCCATTGATTCTATTTCTTCTAGTCTTATTTTCATGTTTTTGGACTTCTTATGTTGCTGTTGTTGTTATTATATGGATTATATTGTAAATATCTTTTAACTTTACATTTTGGAAATTCTATTGAAATAAAATTAATCAAGATGAATTTCGTGAGATTTAAATAATCTCAGTTTCCAAACGTTACATTACATTTTGCTTTTACTTATTTAAAATTAAAACTACATAAGATTTGAATTAACAATTAAGTTTTGTTTTATATCTATATGAAATATTATTCTGATTTTTAAAGTCAGGAAGTTATCTTAACGTTGGACAATTCCAATTTTCACCGATTTAAAAAAAAATTTGTCATCCTAAGCCTTTACAAAATAATGTTGAGAGACAGGACTGAAATAATATAGTCTAGCTAAAATTAAATTTGAGTTTGACTAAACATTGGACCCGAAGAGGTTAAAAGTTGCCCACAAATCCGGCAATTACTTTACTATATATACACTAGAAACTAGCTCAGATACACGCAAGAAATGTAATATGCGTGAATTTTCGGAATGGCTGTTGTCCTCCCATAATTAAAACCTTTTTGGGGTGGTCAAGCTCAAATATTGGGGAGTGTACACACCGGAAAGTATTTTATTATCGAAAATAAAAAAGGGCATCACTCATTCACTTAACTACAAAGCAGAGTTCACACACATTGCTCCGAGAATGAATGTCAGAAAATTATCCTATGCTGAACCAACTACAATGCATTTATCTTATTTTTCTATTGATAAACATATTAACAACACCTAATTAGTCTGTGTGTACATAACATTTATTAATAGGCAAATAATTATTCATTATCTGTTAATCCAATCTTTATTAAAATCAAGAAGATAAATAGAAAACATAATAAATATTAAACAAAATCATTAAAAAAATCGTCAATATCAGTAAATGCTTATCACGTAACATTTAAGACACACTTTTTATTCGTGTCAGCCGGACATTGAACGTTACTTCAAAGAAAAGGTCCATTATTTCCATATTAACAAACTACTAGACATAATATCGTGAGTCTGTGAATTATTCTCTCATCATACGCAACTTTGTTCAATATACGTCGTATTATTGTTTTTATTTACGATCAATCGAATTAAAAACAAAACTAAAATAAGAAAAAAACCAAACCAAATTACGTACGAACGGGTATACACGTTTTAATGCATGTGTGTGTGTTCCTTATGAAAAAAAGGTTAGAGAATCAGCATAAAAACAAACTATGTATTCATATGTAAAATCTTCCAGGAACTACGATAGAAGTGGTTGAAAATCTATAAATGCACTCCTAAGGGTCTAGTAAAAGAGGATCCATCTTATAATTTGAAATATATCTATTTTGATATAATGTTAATCATATCTCTGGGATTATCTGGTTAAGACAATTAAAGGATTCCTGATTTTTGTTGTGACTTCCTAAAGTGGCAATCAGTGCCGAACCTCACTGAAAACAGCAACTATATCTTATTTTTATAAAATTCTTATCATATGTATATATAAAATTCACGGGGAAGACAATCGAAAGGGGTCCCGTATCTCTACGTGCACATATGTGTGCCGAATCTCCGCCGTGGAATTATGTGGACAGAACCTCCTTAAGACTTCATGTATGTATATCGGATTTAATTCAATTTAGAACATATGTATAATACGCTAATTCAAAGAGTGTTCATAAAATTCCAGTTTCTATTTTATATATTAAACTCTAAACAGGAGGTGGCAGTAAAAACGAAAGTAATATGGTGTTATGAGCATAATGAAAAGGGGACATCGTAGTGTTCCTCATTCAATCCCGAGCAATGTCGGGTATTAGTCGTTGATAAAATTAACAACCTTTTCTGCAATAAATTCATATTTGGCAGGAATATCTGCTCCAAATGTGCACTTATGCGTTGGAAGCATACCTGGATAGGATGTGCAAAATTGTCAATAAGTCTGACGCATTCCGCTTTTGATTTTGGCTGCGATAGCTTTCTTCAATTCAGGAATAATTTACGATGATTTTGATAGACGTTATTTTTTTAATAACCCCACAGATCAGATAATAGGTTGAGCGTAAAGACCATCAGGATCACACTTCCTTCCGATGAGACGATCATCAAAGTGTCCCTTAAATATAATTCAACATTCATGACGAGTCAAGCATAGACACGAATTCATTTGTACCAAATAATGTTGAATTATTGAAATGATTGTGTATTTTATATTAAAGGCGGGATATTTTTACGTTCTCTTTATACCTTAAACAAGACACACACATGATTTATATGAGAAATTAATTTCCTCAAGATCACAACGTAGAAATATGTATCCACCCGTAAAGCGCCAGACAAATGAAGTTATTTGTAACAGCGAAAATATCTTATATGTCTCCACCCGAACAACACCGGATAAAATGTAGTATTATATAATAGTATAAAAGAGTGGCAAAGAGTAGAATTAATGAGGAGAACATGTTAAGATGTTCGAAGCAGCAGCGGCAGAGAATGTTGTTTACACTTATTGATTCCGATTGGACAAAATCCCAAATTAGCAGTTTATCATCAAAACGGAAGAGATATTCATTCCAAAATATTGCGCGTAGTATAAAAACCAAACACTGCGCTTTTCCCCCCTCTCTTACCTAACCTTCTATCGACGGACAACGCACGCGGAAAGGTGCTCAACACCTTATCTCGACAAACGCAACGAGAGACACTCACGAACCCCTGTACAGCTAAGGAAATCACGTTCACCGAACGCATATATACAGTTCGTTCATACAATCTCTCACTGAAAAATATATACACACATCTACATACATATCCAATGTACACACACTGTAACACACAAACGCACGCGGCGCCAGCCGAAATAAAAACGTGTATAACATTTATCTTAATAGACAAATCAGCTTTTCTCTCACCTAGAACGTTCCTTGGAGGTTTTTAATTCTCATGTATTACTTTATATAATGTTTGGTTGCCACAAAAGTTGTATATAATGAATTAACTTATTTTCGTCCCCAAATACAATACACAACAAAGGCAGCTCATTTAACACAAACAAGTCTATGGTATTTTGCTTAGAAATTAAGTTGTTACTATACGTTATTTAAATACAGAAAACACCGACCTTCTTCAAAGATACAGATAAAAACGTAAACAAATTTTTTAAAAACTATTGAAGTAAGCTTGTGATTTTAAAAAATCGCTTCGCTTATATCATTGAAAAATTAATAAGACATGGATTATAAATTAATTTTTGCAGTCACGAATTTAATTTCAGATGATTTTAAAATATTCTTTGATAGAATTAACGACATTATTAGTCGCATCGATATTTCTTTCATATGACGTTTAATACCGTTGGCGTGCGATACATTTCACGTGTATAATTGACGTTGCTGTTCTTAATTAGTGTCGTCTGTTAGGAGCGAAGTGCGGTTCATTTTCTTTCTTGTGTCTTTACTCTATTGTTTATTGGTCGTTCAGGTTATAATGTGGTCTGGAGTTTATGACAGAATCATGACGATATCACTTTCTTACTTAAGTTAGGTATATTTATGTGTTTGTATATTTGTATGCGCAGGATTAGCTCCTGAACTAACAATCTGTTCATTACTGATTTGGGAACAAAGCTGCTAGGTGTAACTAGTCTAAATATGGCATATATTAAAGTTAATTTTGTTTATATTCTAATGAAGGTAAGCAGGGTTTGAAAGTCGTTAATGAAAATTCATATATCTGCGATTTTAGTGAAATTGTAACATTCATTTAAACATTTAAACATTTTCGAGGAAAGTTTAAATTATCTACTAGACACTGTTTTTGAGTCTCTTCGGTATTTCTGTACAAGTGTTTGTCAGGACCACCTGATATGAAGATACTTCACCTTATAAGTAAACCCTGACCAAATATCCAAAATAACATAGTATTCAAAGCCCAAATAAGATCCCCTCAACACACCTATACATTAGCTCATACGAGGAATGAAGCACCCTCCCAAAATAATGTTAATTCAAGTAACAACACTTAGCTGGATACTCCACCAGACTAAATGTAGTTTTATCCTGGAATCCGGTAAAACCAAGTAACCAAACGAAACATATACTTTAACATAATCAACTGGTTAATTGGAGTGAGGAAATTAATGTTCTTAACTTTTTTATAAACTCAACCTTTGAGAGATCAAAGAGAACTTTAATAGAATATTCGAATATCTATGTATCTCATATAGAGATCAAGTGTTAGCCCCATGTAGATGCCTTTTTATTTCTGAGAACTTCGACTGAAGTAAAATGAAACAAAACGTTAAGACATTCTTTTTGATTGGCAGGACGTCGTGTAAATTCTACAGTGTTTTCGACATCAATCTGTATAATTTAATGTTAAAAATAATACTCTTTTTGGAATAAAAAATGTATGTTAGGATTAATAATATTTCGTATACATATTTGTTATTGTAGGCTAACTATTTTTACATAAATACAACGAATGTGTCTATTTTTTTTCTCTATTTAAAATTATAGAAATTTAATTATTTTTAAACATTAAATAGTCTCTTTCTTTTCAGCGAAAAATGATCGTCAGCTTAATATTCTATAAATGAATGACACGAATGCCACTGTTTTAAATAGACTTCTTTAAAAGTGTACTGTATTAATCAACGGTACGGCATGATTTGATTTTGGAACAATTAATTTTAAAATAAGTAAATTCGGAATTGTTTTCTTTAGCGACATCAGCTTAATCACCAAACACTGGACGATCTCATTTTATTATTATTATTGGGAAGCTGATTCGTGTCTACGAACATTAAATGCCTTACCGTATTATTATATCGACCTACGGGACCCGTGGATATACCGTTATTGTATTATTCGTATGTTGCATATTAATGCCCCGCTTAAAAATGTGTCCATTCTATAAACGCCCCGCGTGAATTCAGAATCCACGATATAATTGTATCATCTTTGTTAAAACTGAAACAGGCTTATCTAACTACTCTAGTTAATGTATTTTCAGAATATATCTGATTATGAGGTCACACTTCAAAACTATTTTACTGGTACTACCAGATCAGGATGTCTAAAGATACCAACTACCTGGCCTAAAATGCACCGAACATTGAGGTTATTGTTTTTTCCTTTACTTTTGCAAAACTCAGAGCCGGACACAAAAGCAACAATTTTCCTCTACAGAACAACCAAACAAAATAGCATAAATAAATACTTGAAGATATAAAGAACTTAAAGCATAAAAACTTTTACCCCCCCCCCCCCCAAGAAAAAACGGATTCGGTATTAAACAACCCGAAGAGGTGTTTTATGCTGTAAAACGGGACAACCAAACGACCAGATGAATAAATATTTTAATATATAAATAACTGGAAGCATACAAACTTTTAACAAAATGACCGGATTCGGCATTAAATAACCCTAAAAAGGTTGAGATGCCGTAAAACAAACCAAACCAAACAACCTGTAGGAGTAGGTGACATATTTCCATTTTTACGGATGTTCGGTGCGAACGCAGAGCGAAGGGTATTATTGTACCATCTTTGAACAGAACATATACTACACTTTCATCCTAGCCTATACGAGGTTTACTAGTGAACTAGCATGATATTTTAGAAATGCTTTTTTATTGCATCTTCGGCGATCGAGTGATCTCATCTTTTTAAAAAAGTGTGGTAGGAGATAACGTACGAATGAACATAAAATTGGCCTAGTGTATTATTATATAGATAACTTAAAATAATGTCCCATTTTTTTCATTAATTACTTACTTAGTGTTTTTACACGCGTCATTATCATTAATTGCTTACTTAACAGAACCAGTGGTGTTTCGTCGTATTTGAGTCACAAAAACCTCCTAAAATTTCCAGCACTCCTGCTGATCATTTTACGTTATCGTTTCAGCCGTTTACCATTGAATTATCGGTAGCAGCGACCGTTAGTCTTTTAAAGACTAAGTGGCAATTAGCCTTCTAAATGTTACCATATCCTCCGCGACATTACAGAGGAGTTATGTTTAGTGCACTCTTTTCTCTAAATTTCCATCACCTATGCACATCACCATCATTTGCTGGGATATCGGCCGAAGCTAGTGCAATCACATGGGTATGTGTATTTTTTTAATGATGTCAGTTTATGGGGTATCTGACGGTTTCAGTTCTCTTAGACTCGTGTGATGTTCTTTATGTGACACTATGGATGCCACAAAGGTCGGGGCTCGGTCAGGAATAGGAAATGACTCATGAACGCACACAAAAGAAAATACAGGATAGGAAGTGACTAATCGACAGAGACAAAAGAAATACGGGAGTGGTCAATTACCATTGTTCAGGACAGGTTACTATGAAATTAATACCGGACACGACATTTTAGGAGTGACGGCGTTTTACGACAGTTTGACGACAGTGGTGTAGTAAACTTTATGACAAAAAAGTTAACGAGTTTAGGTTTCGGAGAGAAGACGAACAGTTAGGATCGAACCTGGACAGAGAGCGGATCGGGACAGATCGGACCGACAACTGACCAGAGAGATAGCGACGCCCACGACTTGGGTACCTATTTTCGCGCGGACTGAGAAAAAGCACACCTCCCAAAATCAATCAAGATATACGAACATTTGTCTTGTGCTGATTTATTTTAGCGTGAACCTAGGCGATCACATTTGGCCACATTTATATACTTTTGTTCTATTTCTATTTCAACTTTACTATGGCTTGATTGCGTTTGTTGTTTATATCAATATGTTTCTGCATTCGAAGATTTTCTTAAAATTTCGTCAGTTTTCCTCATGGTTGTGCATTTTATTGTCTCAATCTATCATTTTGTTTAAAATGTTTCCGAGTCCTTTTTTCATGTTTTCAGGACTATTCCTAGTGCTCCTAAATTATTGGTATTATCATGATTTTCTTGATTTTCCATATCCTATACGCTTTTCCGACAAGTCCTCTTTATTTGCTTCGTTTATTCTGCTACTTTAGTATTTAATGTGTGACCTGCTAGGACAGACACATCTACTATTTGACAGTTTTTATTTCTTTTTTAGTATTATACCGTCAGGTCTCCTAGCTTGGATGAGTGTGTCTGTTGTAATCTCCATGCTCTACAGGAGTATATGATTTTAATTTTTCAATAATGTCTCTCGTCTGTATCTGTACTATTTGCACGCATGTTCAAAGTAATGCATAGTTTGCATAGTTCCTAGTGGATTTTCTTTTCATACGCAGTCCTCTTTGTTTTTAGTATCACTCATTGGCTGGTATCCCGCTTTCTCTTATTATGTGATTTACAGAATCATGTCTTAGTCTACAGACTCTACATTTACTGTGTTGATATAGTTCGTTCTGATCGCGTTGTTTTCTGTGGCTGTCAATAGTGATTGACTTTCTCTGTTAAGATGACATTTTCGTAACAAAGTCTAAAGATGTATGTGCGTTTCTTCTCTGGTCAGCCATATTAATAGTCAGTGTACTTTTTTCTTTTCTATTTTTCCAGTTTCTCGAGTCAATGTATTTGTCATTTGTCATTGCCTTTTACTGCTATGTGACACCGTTGTGTGATCTGGTTTATGTATTTTCGTATTCATTTTGTCGCATACACACATCTTCTATACTTACTAATACTTCACCCCTTTTCTCCATTTTCTAGTATGTTCGATCATTACCATACTTCGGGTATAGTACATTGTGAATGGTAATTAGTATTCTAGTCTTCTGACGCAGATGCCTGTGTTCTTTGTTTGTCCAGCTTATAGAGGCTCCACAATATCTTACTAAGAACACTGTCCGAGTATGTATTGCTTTCATCAGGTGTGTATTATATAACTTGGGTTCTTCTCTTTTTCATATGTTCTTTTCCAAGATTCTCTTTAATTTCTGGTAATTTGATAGTGGTTCGCTTCCAGGACTTCCAGATATTTATAGATGACATGTTTCACCAGTTTGTTTCTCTACTCTTTCTTTGGTAGATTCATGCCCGACACTGTCTCGAGTATTTTTAAAAATCTCAATTGCTTGTGTTTATTAGCTTTTCTAGTCCTATTCTTGCAAAGAACGTCACGTTGTCCATACGCATAGGGTTATTTATTCTTTCGTTCTGTATCTGTAAACTTATATCCGTCGTTCAGTGTCATCTAAATTTGGCTGAGATGCATCATTGCTATGATAAACATTAGTGGTTCTTCTATTTCTTCTTTAGTGCGAATAAGATTATAATGTTGTTGGCATTAGTTTTTCCGATGTTTTTCTAGTTAGAAATCTTTCTGGAAAGACATCGGGTACTTACGGGAAGGACCACAAGAAGGTTGGCAACATCTCTAAGTTACAGTGGTACTGTGGAAGCGACTAGATCGAACTTGGAACGTCCAGGTCTACAGTCTGCGTCGATATCACCTTAACCACCTCAAACAGTAGTGTTGATAATAATTATATATCAGGCTGGTGATGCCTTGCAGCTGTTAGTTTTAGTCTCTAGTTTTCATATAATGAGATACACCTGAGCGCATATGCATGCATGTATTTTTAAATGTAAAAGATGTTCAAGTAATATTTCAAATAAAGAGAACATGCAATCATATTGCATTTATGTACAGCTTTTTTCAGTTAAAAATATAGTAATATTTTTAAACAGTGTCTGACTTTAGAATGGGGTTTGGAGGGCATTTTTAAAAAAAACAATAACAATATCTGAGAAATGTATCAGGTTGGAAAGAAAGTAATGTCGGTTTTTGTCCAATACATTTATTTCATCTGAAACATTCCCATCAGGGCATATGTTATCTTTACAATAATTTGCCCCATTTTCTATGACTTCTGGTCAACAATCAACTAGCTTATTGATGCCTTCTTCAAAAAATGTCCGTGATTTTTTAGAGAAAAATAAATTTAAGTCATTTTTGAGTGTATCACCATCTTCATATTTGTTTGTTTAAGTGATGCGGAAACGACTGGAAAAGATGGTAGCCGGATGTAGCAATGTCAGGTGAATAAGGCGGGTGAGGCAAAACATCCCAATTAAAACTCATGACCTTTTTCTGAGTGAGTTTTGTTGTGTGAGGTTTCGCGTTATCATGCTGAAGCACTACACCCTTCCTATTGAGTAATGATGATCGTTTTTTTTGATAGAGCAATTCTTATATCATCAAGCTGTGAAAACTATTTTACTGCTGTGATTGTTTGATTAGGCTCTAGTAACTCACAATGAATCAGTCCTCTCATGTCCCACCATAAAGAGAGCATAACTTTCTTTGGGTGTAGTCCTTGGTTTGGGACAGGCTATGATCTTTGGTTTCGGTCTAACCATTGTCATTTGCGTTGGCTATTCATTTATCATCTCATGACACAATTCCTTGCAAGAATGGTTCTCGATGATTCCTGGAAATCAAAGATATGCAAACAGTCAATCTTTGATTTCGGTGAGTGTCGATCAAATCGTGGGGAACCTAGAGTTCATGTTTTTAAACTTTTCCTAACTCGTGAAGGCATGCAATAATTGTGGTATGGGTTGTATTGAACTGTTGAGTTAATTATCTGCTGGTTAAATTTGGAGTGGCCTCCACAGCGTCTTTAATGGCGTCTTTATCTATTGATTATGACCTTCCCGAACGTCGCCGATCTGACAGGTTTAAGTCTCCAGAAGAAAATTTTGCAAATCTCAGTTGACATTTTCAATCATTAAGAACATTTATCCCATAATATTTCAATACTCCTTGTAGCTTCTGAAGCTGAGTTTCTATTTCTGAATTCATAAAGCATGCACTGTCTCATATGCTCCTCACTAATATCAATTTTTTAACGACTAAGAACCTTAAACTTAATATTTTCAAAAAAAGTATTATATCTTATAAACAAAGAAAGATATTAAGACACCAATTCACCAAACAATCTAAAACTGTGTACAACTTAGGAGGCTGGAAAGCGATGAAGCAAACAATACGACATTACTTTCTTTACAACCTGATATCTTAAACGAATACAACACAACAACTACAAGTGTAGACCCAATAATAAATACCTCGTCAAAATATACAAGTATATACAAATTATAATGCATATTGATAGAGTGTCAAAGCGGTCTATATTCAGATCATGTAAATCATGGTAATAGGCCGAGGGGCGTCACTCTTATTTACTAAGTCCTTATAAAAGGGGATGGTTAAGCTTTTCTTTTAATTTTTCATATAATTACTCCTTTTGTCGTCTTATATATATATATATATATATATATATATATATATATATATATATACATATATATATATATATATATATATATATATATATATATATATATATATATGCATGCGTGTATATTACATTTATTTAGGCGGCAAACATTATTCTATACATAACATTGTATAGCTTATCAGGAAACGCCTTTGTGTGTGTTTTCCTATTTTAGCTTGTGGTTTCACATGATTTAATATGTGTTTGGGGACGAAATAAAGATACTTTCCCATTTTTGGCGTAATAGTTTTATTTTAAATATGGCGTCGGTAAGGTTTCGCTGGCTATTCCTTTGAACCCAATAGAATATCCTGTCATCAGCTTGTTGACAGAAACAGCTGCATACTCTTTGATGCGTTCTAGGTAGTAGGTCCAACGGTTAGTGACGTCTTATTCTTTATTTTCCTTCTTTTCCGACGGTATTACAAGCCGTTGTGAAGATAACGCAGTAGACGTTTATTGGTTTTCATCTTCTTGTGGTTATTTAATGGGGTAATCTATGAAATAATGTACTTTAGTTGCTTTATTTAATGATATCACTAGTTGGATATTACATAAGACTACTATCCTCGACTAATCCTTAGGTGGTGCAGAAAAAGATCTCCGAAAAGCCGTCTGAATCCAATCAGCTCAACCACCAAAGAGAAGGATATTGACATTTTTCTCTACATGTCACTTTTGATTTTCTGTCTATTATTACATGTCTAGGTATAATTCTAATATTAAAGTTCTAATGGATATTTTCGCTTTTCTGCTCAATCTGATCTCACGTGGAAGAGATTTTTTTAACACAGCCACATCACATATGGCTGCAATTTGATGGATCCCTTTCGGACATATTATTAACCGTTAAAGTTCGAACATCTTTTTACTACAGGTCATATTTAATAGCCACTGTCTTGGTAAATGCATCTTAAATCTGGATATGTTTTTATTACGCCTTGCGAAAACATTTTTTATTCAACACCCATTTGTATGTTCGTAATTACAGATTCAGATCAAAATTTAACTGCCCCCCCCCCCCAGGGAAACGTTAATAAGATTAGCAATCCCCTCACTACCATCCGACCATATTTGGTAAAAATAATCTTCAGATTATACTTGACATTTCCACCAAGTTTCTGTAATGGATATCGAACAGTATTGATTTTATTACTGTTCGAGTTGCATAAAAGGTGCATCACTTCGTTGCAAGCACATCTGGATCTAACAGATCTTTGGTGTCTTAATTTTCGGAATAGTCTAGGAGATGGTTTTGATGGATAATACACCAAAAAAATGAGTTAATACAGTATTTGAGGGGTTAATATCCTGTGAGTGTGACGTTTATTCAGAATCACACTTCCTAATGATGTGAGAATCACCAAAGTCTCCCCGCATATCATTGAACGGTGATGAAACACCCATTCCTAAAAAGTACTGGTTAAGTTAAGCATACAATCAAATTTATTTGTATCAAAGATGGTTTGATTAAACACAGAGGATTCCACGAGTGGCATTTGGGGGCAGGGAGATGTACATTCTATTTTACAGAAACGAATGTGTCAATTACTGTCCACTTCTGTATTCGGTAATTATACCATATTTTCGGATATTTTATTAGCCCTTATCACTTCCGGAAAACGAGTGTTTTATTTAAGACCACTTCCTTCTTGGTAAGTACAGCTGTACGCTGTATACTTATTGTACACATTGTGTATAATAGAGTTACGCGACCGGATATGTACTAGTTTAATTTTATAGTGGTAGCTCTGTTAATGCAGGGGGTGCTTATTTTGGTATAGATTGACCCACACATGAATAATTTGGAAAGTTAAGGTCCTATGAGTACAAAGCCTGCTAAGGATCACATCTCAAGAATGCGTATTTGCAGCTAGCTAAACGAATACATTGAAAAATAGGGAGATGTCCTATGTGGTTAAAACTAGTGTTCATGCATCAAAACACATGTTATTCTGTCTCAGGTTGTCAATGTGTTTGTAACGATTACTCGGTAGCGCTTAGTGTTTTTTTTTATATCAGAGGTGAACATTTGTTTCTTATAATTGAACAATGATAGAGCAATGACGGATACATATTATCGCTTCAAATGTTATGGCTTTTGAAACAGTGTCCTTATCGAATCATCAGGAGAAATTATACTCCTAAATATGCGTTCTACTCTCCGAAACTAAACTACGCTATGTGAGATTATATCATAGAAGGACACATCTATTAACACAATCCCAATACTATTACTTATAGTAAGATTGCAATCAGAGCTCAAATTAATGTGCTGGCAGAGATAGGTGTGTCAGAGTTATTTAGCATTTTTTATGTCGTATCCTAATGTGATTGCAAAGCAAAAGTCTATATTTGCAGTATATCATTGAATGACTATATAAGAAAAACCGTTGGACATTAATGAGGTAAACCATGTGCACAAGTCAGACAAAGGTGGAAAATGATTTATACCAAATATAGTTGAATTGCAATTAGGGTTGTGAATTTTATGAACCGTTCCAATTTTTTGCGGTCACCCTTTAATCGTTAAAAATCGGTGTTCATGAAATAGATTGATCTTCTCTGTCTTGGATAAACAGTTTCAGTATGACTACATTTTGAACACAGCTGGTGTATCAACGGTGCTCGTCTTTAATTAAACATTGAATAATCTGGCAGAATGAGATAGTAATGAGGTTCCTAAGTGAGGATCAAGATGATTAAACCATCTAAAATCCACAATCCACCCGTCCAAACGTTAACGCCGAACGTGTACAATTATCAATATTGCCGTCCAGCGCCTTAGTGACAATCGGCTATTAGCGAGATGCGAGTCGGTGGCCACATCCTTTCCAGCTGGTCAAATAATGATGGATTGGGGCTTGGCGAGTCTAATGAGTTGACAATTTGCGTCCGGCAACTTTTGATTACAGCCACGACTATTTACGTGTTGCAGATGCGATCCGTGTCGTTAATAGCTAATCTATCTCGGGTGTAATCCGTGATGCTGATCGTTCAATTGTGGAAATAAATGAGTGTTTTATATAGAAGGAGAAGAGAACTGTGTTAGAAGTTTGGAAAATAGAACACACTTTACGACGCTGGAAAAGGCACCGAAAACATATGTGCCGCATCTAAAAGCTGATATGAAAATATGAGTAAAATTGTTTAGAATAGACACGTTTAATGTAAGGTAAATTTTACATTCATATAATCTAATAAATATATATATATATATATATATATATATATATATATATATATATATATACATACATATAAATGTATAAATACATATAAATATAAATACATATGTATATATATATATATATATATATATATATATATATATATATAATGGACTCTACCGTCGATTTCGACGTATGAGTGCCCGCGCTTGAATTTGTAATTGCAAGGGTTGCGCAATCCCCAACAACCGCTCTCCTGAGTTGATTCCAATGGCAAGTAGTAGTACAAGACGACTGGAAACAATGCCGAGATGAGCAGAGAGCACATACAGCACCTGGTATTCCTAAATAGTCACCCATTTAGTACTTGCCAGGATCGACGTCGCTTAACTTCGGTATATATATACCATTTAGGAATACCAGGTGCTGTATGTGCTCTCTGCTTATCTCGGCATTGTTTCCAGTCGTCTTGTACTACTACTTGCCATTGGAATCAACTCAGGATAGCGGTTGTTTTCGATTGCGCAACCCTTGCAATTACAAATTCAAGCGCGGGCACTCATACGTCGAAATCGACGGGAGAGTCCATTATATATATATATATATATATATATATATATATATATATATATATATATATATATATATATATACATATGTATTTATATTTGTATGTATTTATATATATATATATATGTATTTATATATATATATATATATATGTATTTATATATATATAAATACATATATATATATATATATATATATATGTATATATGTATATATGTATATATATATATATATATATATATATATATATAGTGGTTGTCTACTTTATTTCGAATATGAACACTTTTTACATATCGATGTGATATTAGTGTTAAGGTTCCATGGAGAGGCGCGGACGTGGCTCTTCAAACCTGCTAGACTTTTACAGACCTACTACATATGGGGAAGGTATTGTCATCATCTGAGAGGGATGCCATGAAGCCAGCTCTTGTCCGTGCTTGATTTTGCAACACATGCACTCGTTGGTGATTCAACAAACCTGCACATTACATAGTTACCATCTAAGGTGTTCCATATGTCTTTAAAGTGCAGGAGGTGTAACGCCCTGTCTCTTCCCCGCTGCTCTCTTCTGCTGCTGGTGTTTCAGTCCATTCCTTTCAAAAAGCTTGCTGCCTTTATAAAGCTGTTTCATCCACCATGATCTATGTACAACCACCTTTCCCATTCACAGACACACACACACACACATATATATATATATATATATATATATATATATATATATATATATATATATATATATATATAAAATAAAAATAAAAATTAATTAAATATCCATCTACGTTTCACCTTTTATTGGCAGGTGTTATCTAGACGGGAGATAGAAGAAAAAGAAAAAAATATAGCAACAAGTACCAAAGTCTGAAAAATAAGGAGGTGCACCCTCCCAGGCTTTGCCTCCCCTCTTTGGGGAGGAGTAAGTTTATTGCTTACTGTCTGAGGCGCATCTACTGCCGACGGGGCTGCCCAGGCAATTTTAAAATGGCCAGAATGCTCACCTTTCAGGCGCTGGCTTATCTAATCCCACTTTCCCGACCTTGTGTCACATCTTACCTTGTGGGAGGTAGATACATAACGTAGTATGTTTTAGTATATACAGGGAGTCGCAGCAACACAATTGAGAAAAAATATGAAATGGGTGATAAAAACAAAAGTAGTATATGCAGAGACATAACACTTTGTTTATAAACAATTAGAGTTACATACTGCATTATTTTCAATGTAACCGCTGTAGACAGAGATGATCATATCAAGACGGATGCGAAATGACTTACACGCTACGGCGATCATATTTTTTGTCTAGAGCAGCGAACAATTCATCGATGGCAGCCTTGAGAGAGTCGATCGTGTTGTGGGCGTGCTTATTAGTCGAAACTAGTCAATGGGGGTTGCAGTCGAGTGTTGAGGATAGTTGGCAGTTTTGTATCGAGTGGCGAGGAACATTGCTGAACAGACACACCAAGGTAGTATTGGCCTTGTGTGCAGGGCAAATACATACTGGAAGACGTAGAGGCGTCCGGCATAATTGCCGGCTTCACCATGCTACTTAGAATCTTATGGGATTTCGTTTACTTATTACTGCAACTCTCTCTCTCTCTCTCTCTCTCTCTCTCTCTCTCTCTATATATATATATATATATATATATATATATACATCTAAAATATGGCAAATTCATCAGCCAATTCCCCTCCGAAACTAAGATCTTGATTCGGACTATGGAAAAGATCTACCAAAGGATATCTAGACATGTGTTGTCTTCTGTATTCAACATCGGTGTCTGCAAGAGAAGATGCTGCCTATATATATATATATATATATATATATATTTATATATATATATATATATATATATATATATATATATATATATATATATATATAAATATATATATATATATATATACAGGGTGTCCCAAAATAATATATACACCCTTTGAATTGTTATAAGTCGTTCAATTGACTGATTTTTATTTGCAAGATTGATAAACAAGATTGAGTAAGAATATTCATTTAAAAATACTGACAGTAAAATTAACAAACACATAGAAAATTAACTTTTAACAAAGATAAAGGCTACTTAGGGTAATTTCAGAATGTTCATAAAATGAACCCTCATCCTAACCCCAACCCGTTCTGCTCAATACACTTTCCATATAGTGAAGACGTGAAGAATTGTACCTACAAACGTCCTGCGACATTTACTCCGGTATTTGAGCACATTCTACTACAATTACTACTCCCATTTGTTTGCAATTACTTCAGGTTTCTTTCTTTAAACATTGTAGCCTTTACGTTTATTAAAAGTTAATCTTCTATGTTTTTGTTAATTTTACTTTCAGTATTTTTAAATGTTTATCTTACTGTTCTACTCTTTATCAATTTTGTTTGCAAATCAAACTCGGTAAATTGAACGAGTTATAACGATTCAAACGATGTATACATTATTTTGGGACACCCTGTATATATATATATATATATATATATATATATATATATATATATATATATATATATAAGTATATATATATATACATATATATATATATAGATATATTGATAGATAGAAAGATTGATATAATTATTTTTAAAATGTATACAGACGTGTACATGATCTGCAACACTGACATTTCGATGTTACTGAGATCTCATCAGGTAGAATGGAAATCTGATATTTCGTTTAGGTCATTTTTCAAAATATGATCTAAGGGACGGATCGAATGTTCATTCTCCCTGATGATATCTACGTTTCAAACAGCTGTTGTTCGATAAAATCTACATGACAGTGTCTCAGATTATGTAAATGTTTGTATGACTATGGCTTAAGCATAAAAGGTATTCACAAGAAATAGAAATTCAAGGTAATCTTGCTCAGTTAGTGCCTCATGACAACGCATCTCATTCAATGATATTTTGAATATTTGATTTTTTTAATGGAAGGTTGTGCCTTTATTATGTCTTCCAACCCTTTTGCGGAATATTTATTAATTAAATCTAATAACAATTATTATTATTTCACCACAACTGAAGTTATCTGAATGTTGACGAAGGGCCTGCAATTCCTATTTTTCGAAATTAAATATAACGCACACAAAAAACCCCTACTCCTCCAGTGTTTTAAAATTGATAATGATTAATTAATTCATTTAGGAGTAAACCCTCTACAAACGCAAAAACAAATATATATATATATATATATATATATATATATATATATATATATACTTAACCCCCTATTATATTTTTGTATTCATGAATTTTTCAACGAATGTTCAGTCTGCAATATTTCGGATTTAGTTAGTTTCTCTGGGCATTTAAACTGCATTTTCCTTATTTTTTTTTCTTAAAAAAAAAAAACATAACGCAAAGCTTCTTTAGATTATATATTGGGCAATTAGATCTGTATGGCTAGGTTTCCTTCCTCTTATCTACTTGCCTTTCTGGTACATAAGGTACTTAACTTGTTTGTTTTATTTTATTTTATTTTTTTAATTTTTTTTAATGCCTATATAATTTTATTGCTAGCTAGCATATCGCAGAATGGTTCTTGGGTGTAGTGTTTGGATAGTATTATTATTATTATTATTATTATTATTATTATTATTATTATTATTATTATTAGTAATGTATTTGATATGCAAATTACCATATCACACGGTAGTCTTACGGGTAATATATTATTATTATTATTATTTTATTATTATTATTTATTTATGTATATATTTGTAAAAGTGTAAGCTGAATTATTTCGACACTTGATTATTGGGGAAATGGTAGTTTATCAGTACCATTGGAGAGTCATGAATATTATAATTGTCCTGTTTTTAAATCTCCGACACAGTACATGGTAAACAGCTGATGATCCCCGTGTTAATATTAGACACTTACGTTAAGGTCTCCTGTTTTGTTTCACTGTTAGATACTTTATCCCCTTGTGTTTATTTTATTTACTAACTATTATATATTTTTATTTATGAGTTTTGCAACGAATGTTCACTCTGCAATATTTCGGATTTAGTTAGTTTCTCTGGGAATTTAAACTGCATTTTCTTTTTTTTCTTTTTTTTTCTTTTTTTTTTAAATAACGCAAAGCTTTTTTAGACTATATATATATATATATATATATATATATATATATATAAATAAACGTATCTTAACCTTATATCATATTTGGAAAGCTTTCCGATACGATCTAATGTTAAGATCGGATTCTAACTCTTCCTGATGAGATCTCAGTTTATGATAGCTGCTGATCGATAACATTGACATGCCAGTGTCGCAGATTTTGTACATGTCTTGGTAAATAAAAATAATCATATATAAAAGCTCTATTTGATATTGAGCACTTTTTATAAACCGGTTGAAATTATTTGGATTACTAACCTGCAGATATTTTACCTGGATTATTAGTATTATTATGATTATTATTATTATTATTATTATTATTATTATTATGATTATTATTATTATTATTATTATTATGATTATATATATATATATATATATATATATATATATATATATATATATATATATATATATATATATATAAAGCAATCCAACAAAAGATATAAGCGTCAACTAATATCTCATAATTAGTGAAACATCCGGATAAAAACTGAAGCTCAATATACTGGATAGAGCATTAATATTATAACATAAATGAAGTAATAAAATAAGGGGTCAATCAAATTTTATTGGAATTCAAAGTTCCAGCAAAGTATCTTTAAGTCCTTAGCTCATGAGTTTTCAAAGATAATTCTTCTCTTCAGAGGACCATTACCGCAGTTATACTTCTACAGGTAATAAAATTACGCTTTGAAAATATATAAAATTATATACACAAATACATAAAAATACATAGCATCAAACATATCAACCCAAAAACATACTTTTTGTTGAATCCATACAATGCATCCAGGTCATACAAATTGAGAAACATAATCAGGAAAGACATTACTCCATGTTACTAACAGCAGTCTATATACGTGAAATTGAAGAAGCTGACAAAGTTATCCAGTCTCGAAATGTGCCAATATTCAATGTTAATGATAAATAAATCAAATAATATAGAAAGTCCAATTAAAATTTCAAAACCCCGATATGCGCAACCCAAATCAAATCAAAGTTCGTTGTTCAATTAGAAAACCCGTTAAATCCGAACTGAGCAAAATGAGACTGAATCCCGGTCGCATCTAGCCAGCAGAGCGAAAAAATAAGTAATCTTCTCTCCTCAGCGATTCAACCAGACATGACAAAACCCTAACGAACAGAAGGCGATATTAAATTGTCTACATCTCTGAATGACTTTAATAGATAGGAAATCATGTCTGTGTTACATCCTGTTTAAGCCCGCTTGATGAACTCAACGAAGAAAGCAACATACAACCCCTCCATCCACCGCACCAAGATTGGATGCTACCTGTCTGGGTCGAATGAGAATATTCTATGTCTGTTTGTAACTTGGAGTAATGTCTTTCCTGATTATGTTTCTCAATTTGTATGACCTGGATGCATTGTATGGATTCAACAAAAAGTATGTGTTTGGGTTGATATGTTTGATGTTATGTATTTTTATGTATTTGTGTATATAATGTTATATATTTTCAAAGCGTAATTTTATTACCTGTAGTAGTATAACTGCGGTAATGGTCCTCTGAAGAGAAAAATTATCTTTGAAAACTCATAAGCTAAAGACTTAAGGATACTTTGCTTGAACTTTGAATTCCAATAAAATTTGATTGACACCTTATTTTATTACTTCATTTTATATTATAATATATATATATATATATATATATATATATATATATATATATATATATATATATATATGTGT
The DNA here is from genome assembly GCA_963556195.1 of Sepiola atlantica. NCBI lineage: Eukaryota > Metazoa > Mollusca > Cephalopoda > Sepiida > Sepiolidae > Sepiola > Sepiola atlantica. Next base: position 31,900,008 of record OY744525.1, read on the forward strand.
GTGGGTTTATATAAAGAATATATATTTTTAAGGAAGGTATTCTTTATTATATTATCCAAATTGTTTCAGATTACAAGCTCAATGAAATCATGTGATTGGCTTCAGGGGCATACATATTTTCCTTTTACCTATGTTTATCTTTCTTATTTTTTGCTTTGCGCCAGTGTGTTTATTTCTGTTTACAGGTTGCGAAACATTCGTAAATCACAAAAAAATAAGCATTTGCCGAAATAAAACAATAAATAAAAATGATGATTGTGGACTGGGGTTTTCATTGATCAGTGGAATCCAACCAATCTGTCTCTCTTTCTCTCTCTCCCTCTCTGCCTCTCTCTGTCGCTCTCTCTCTCTCTCTAGCTATGTTTGGATGTTATTATTATTTACTCACTAGGAGTTATCACACTGGTCATCGTCAGTGATCGCCCACTGCCAACAACCTGTGGTATTCCCTGGAGTCTGAGTGACAACAAGTCTCCTCAGACTTCCAGTATGCTCCACTTCTTTTCGCTCATCACCGCTGATGACCTTGCGGTATCTCAACAGCCACCTACCATCGATTTCCCGGTGATAAGAGCAATTGTTCCCCTCTGGGGCTCGAGTGGCAACAAGCTCCCCCCCCCAAGGTCCCAGAGCTGTCCGCGCTCTTCCAGTGGAGGTCTGGTTTGCGCTTTCCCTCCTCGACCCTCTGTCCATAATTTTCGTGGTGTCAGACTATGCTTGTTCCTCTTTCGTGCGGTTGTATTTTCCCAGGTTCTGTTATCTTGTGCTTCCATGTGTTTGTTCTCCATTCGTTGCTTATGAAGGTTGGTTTCTATTATTATTATTATTATTATTATTATTATTATTATTATTATTATTATTTATTTATTTATTTATGTATATTTTAGTAACATCTAAGCTGAATTATTTCTACACTTGATTATTGGGGAATGGTCGTTTTATCAGTTCAATTGGAGAGCAATGAATATTATAACTGTCCTGTTTTTTTAAATCGCCAAAACAGTTACATGGTAAACAGCTGCTGATCCCAGTTTTAATATTTCAGACTTAAGTTAAAGCCCCTGGTTTTTGTTTCACTGTTAGATACTTGAATCCCCTTTTTATTTATGAATTTTCCCACGAATGCTAAGTCTGCGATATCTTGGATTAAGTGAGTTGCTCTGGGAATTTAAACTGCATTTTCCTTTTTTTTCTTTTGTTTAAAATGACTCAAAGCTTCTTTAGCCTATATATATATATATATATATATATATATATATATATATATATATATATATATATATATATATATTTACTTACTTAAACTTATAATAAAAAGCCTCTTTAAGAAATTAAATTCGAGCTCTCACGGGGATCTTAAGAATTGACTAGCAAACAGCTACAAACCAACACTCTCGACAAGGCTTCTGCCTGCTTCCCGTTTCTAACGCACATATAGATTTTACTTTCCTTTTATCACGTGACAGTTTCCTGTGGCCGGGAGAGTAAGTCAACTGTTTGCATATTTTAGGTTATTAACCAGGTTCGCGCCTCCCGACCATCTGTAATTGTTACTTTTTTTGCACTGATGAGAGTTATAAGATCGAAACGCTAGCGTAAATAATTGAATATGTATTTATAAAATATATATATATATATATATATATATATATATATATATATGAATATAGTGAATATCGAATAGTTATATATATATATATATATATATATATATTTTTTTATTTTTAAATACAGATTTTAATCAGACATGGACCAGTGGTTTCTGACAAGAAACGGGTTGAATTCCCGATTCACGTCGTCTTCAGCATAGTCTGAAATAGTAAATGATGGAATTTCTTCAAAAAACATCCAACTGTTATGAAACGCTGTGTACACCGAATTTTGAAATGGAGAGCCGACGAGGAACGCTTAGGACAGAAAAGCCGTTAAAAGATTCTATATTTAGAAGTAAAGCAAGAAAGAAAGAAAGAAAGAAAGAAAGAAAGGAGTGGAAAAGTAAAAAAATTAAATTTATAATAATAAAATATTACTTTTATATTTATATATATTATTTTCATATATATATATGTAGAAAAATAATTAATTAAGGTACGCAACTCTAATTAATTAAATAATCTAAAAAAAGGGGAGGTAACTATTTATCATTATATAAAATGTATATATATGTTTTTATGAATTACGATCATTTCAATTAATAATTCTCAATTCAAAGTAAAAACATAAATATAGATAAATATATAAATAAAAAATATAAATATAGATAAATATATAAATACATAAATAAAAAATCAATATATACATAAAAAATCAATCAATATATAATTAAAATATCAATATATAAATGAAAAATCAATATATAAATAAATCAATATATAGATAACAAATATAAATAAAAATTCTATATAAATAGTAAAATATATATAAATAATAAGATATATATAAATAAAAAATCAATATATAAATAAAAAATCTCTATATAGAAAAAATATAAAAAATATAAAAAAATCAAAATCAATATATAAATGAAAAATTCAATATATAAATATAATCATAATATGTAAATAAAGAATCAAAAGTCAAAATGTAAATAAAAATATAAATAAAAATATAAATATATAAAAATATAAAGATATAAAAATATAAATAAAAAAATATATATAAATATAAATATATAATATATATGAAAATAATAAATAAAAAATAAATAAAAATAAAAATAAATGTAAATATAAAAATCGAAATATAAATAAATCAATATATAAATAAATAAAAATCATATAAAAAATCATATAAAAATTCAAAAATAAAAATATAAATAAAAAGTCAATATATAAAAAATCAATATATAAAAAAATTCATATGTAAATGAGAATTCAAAATTCATATATAGATAAAAAAATGTATATATATAGATAAAAAAATATATATACATATACATAAATAAAAAATCAATATATAAATATATATAAAAAGTAAATATATAACCATAAATAATCAATCAATATATATATAAATAAATAAATAAATAAATACATAGATAAAAAATCAAAAATAAATAAATATACACATACACATGTACACTTACACACATGCATACGCACACACTCACATACTTATATGCATGTGCATACATATACATATATATATATATATATATATATATATACATTATATACACACTCACACACACACAAACACATGCATGTGTAAATAAAAAATTATCAATATATAAATATAAATAAAAAATTAAAAGATCAATATATAAATAAAAATCAATATATAAATTTCTATATAAATAATAAATAATTAAATAAATAAATAAAGATTTGAGAAATAAAATTTAAAAATTAAAAATTTAAAAATATTAAAAAATATTAAAAAATATATAAAAAAATAATATATAAAAAAATATAATATATAAAAAATATTATATAAAAAAATAATAATAAATAAAAATAATATATAAAAAATAATATATGAAAAAATAATAATATATAAAAAAATATAAAGTTATAAAAAAATTATTATATTAAAAAAATTATTATATTAAAAAAATGTAAAAATATAAAAAATATATAAAAAAATTAAAAATTTAAATAAGAAAGAGGGAAAAAATGGAGAAAGGAAAAAGGGTTGTGATCAGGTTCGTAGAACGAGAAGTCTGCAGTGGAAGTGTGTAAGTGTCTGAAAAATGTATGTAGGGTTCTAAGAAGGCTTAAGTCACTCGATCCATCCAATAGATAAGGAGTGCTTGTTTACGATGTATACAGCCCTTAAAAACCTCATCGCGTACATTTAAACATCTGGTGTTTGGGTTCATGATGGCCTTAAAAATATGGAACTTCTCAGCATTACACAAATGGCAAACATTAGATATAGGTGAATGAATGGGTTTTCTCTCTATGATTTTCCAATTTATAGAAAAGGGAGTTCCTTCTTCTTTTAGTTCCCAAATTCGTTTAGCCAAAGATGTGTTTGCGCGATCTTTGTATCTAAAGGAATATAGGTGTGAATAATACCTTTGTTTAAAGGAACCTTGTGTCATGCCGTAGTATACATCTGTACTGTTATCAGTTTGACTCGTAACCGCAGCTTTGTATACAACTGAGTCAACTTTACAATTTCCCTCGAGGGGGCAAGAATTTTTATTTTGGCATGAGCATCCGGTGTCGACTGCCGTGCTTTGTTCTTTGGTGATGTAACTCCTTATAGGCCGCATGGTTGAGTAGCTGACCTTGATGGTGTTTTTATTGAAAAACTTATGTAAACTGTTTGTTGGAGGGAAATGTTTGTTTAATAATGAGAGAAAAATATGACCTACTCTTGATTTTGTTCTGCTGGAGAAGGGTGGCGAAAACCAGATAATCGATCTCCTCCTTTTGCGGTTGTTGTTCTGTGGAAAATTCTGGTTTGGGATGTATGAGATTCCATCGTGGAATCCGCTGTCGCGGAGGGCTTTATTATAATATGGAGCGGCCTGTGTGAAAACTTCATAATTGGAGGAGAGGTTTGAAATTATATCTATATTTATATTTTTTATTTATATATTTATCTATATTTATGTTTTTACTTTGAATTGAGAATTATTAATTGAAATGATCGTAATTCATAAAAACATATATATACATTTTATATAATGATAAATAGTTACCTCCCCTTTTTTTAGATTATTTAATTAATTAGAGTTGCGTACCTTAATTAATTATTTTTCTACATATATATATATGAAAATAATATATATAAATATAAAAGTAATATTTTATTATTATAAATTTAATTTTTTTACTTTTCCACTCCTTTCTTTCTTTCTTTCTTTCTTTCTTGCTTTACTTCTAAATATAGAATCTTTTAACGGCTTTTCTGTCCTAAGCGTTCCTCGTCGGCTCTCCATTTCAAAATTCGGTGTACACAGCGTTTCATAACAGTTGGATGTTTTTTGAAGAAATTCCATCATTTACTATTTCAGACTATGCTGAAGACGACGTGAATCGGGAATTCAACCCGTTTCTTGTCAGAAACCACTGGTCCATGTCTGATTAAAATCTGTATTTAAAAATAAAAATATTACGCTCTTAATTTAATTTAATTGAGCACTCTACTGGTATTTCCCTTTTATTCTTTATTGAGTATATCTTTATTGAGTATTCCTTTATACTTTATATATATATATATATATATATATATATATATATATATATATATATATATATATATATATATCCATGCTGGAGAGTCCCGATTAAAAAGGACGAAACGTACACGTACGCAGATAATAAACAACGCAGATAGTTATCATTTGTAGCCACTAGGAAACCCTGTGCATGGCCACCGTTAGTGTAGTATTACCACAGCTTGACGTCGCTAGCTATAAATGCATAGTTCTTTTCATTAAATAGAACGCTCTGTTGACGTAAAATCTGCCGAATAAAGTGTTAAATTTATCGCTGTATATTTAGCTATTCGGCGTTGGTCGAGTGGTTGTAGATGTCGGGAGTTGAGTTGGAAAATACTCTGAATCTAGGGTGTTGAATCGCGCGACCAGTAGTGAATAGTTATATCTCTATGCTTACGAGTCCTGATTAAAACTGACGAAACGTAAACACAACAAAGATCATATATATATATATATATATATATATATATATATATATATATATATATATATATATATATATATATATATATGTATATATATATATATATATATATATATATATATATATATATATATATATATATATATATATATATTGTTTTTTATATGAATAGGCTACCAACATTTAAAAAAAGTTTTTTCAACATTTGTTTATTATTTTGTAATTTTATCATTTTATAATTCCATATAACGCGTTTCAAGCGGTGGTCCGCTCTCATCAGATATGCAAATCCATTTGAAGCAATGTCTTTCGATTTGAAAGAGTGTTGTTTCATTTGGGAAAATGTGTTATTGTTTGGCGTGTTTGCGCATGGGTGGGTTAGCGGGTGTGTGTGTACGTGTTTTGATATTTTTATACCTTGTATTTTTATTTTTTATTTATTTATATTTTCTGCTTATATATTAATCTGGAACAAAGAGAAAAAGTTCTCTGCGCGTTTCTTTCGCTGTGATTTAAAAAATTCTCATCTTTTTCCAGCTTTTTTTATCATGATACCTAAGGATGATTTGACGAATAATCGAAAACGTTCGTGAAACCTATGAAAAATATGGAACATTTATTATTATTTTTTATCATTTTAACACACAAAAGACGATCAGAAAACATAAAAAAAATAAAAGAAGGTCTAATTAAACGGACGAATTTTCTGTTATTTTTAACAATAATGTGTCCATAAATATTTATAAATATTTATAAATATAAAGAATACCTAACTTTTAAATTGAGATTCAATGGATTTGGTGTTTAGCTGATTACGTATTCGTGTTATATATTATATATAATTAATATTCAGTTTTAAATTATCTTACAATAATAAAAATGTGTGGTATTTAATGAAATAATACATCGTCTTTTGTGTAATTGCAGCTGTAAAAGTTCCATTACTCCTTTTTAAAACTTAATATATACTTGTAAAAGACAGGGACGATGAGTTTTACTTAAAATATATTACATCTGTCCTTTTACTTAAAATATATTACTTGTGCCCTTTTACTTGTGCCCTTTTACTCAAAATATATTACTTGTGCTCTTTTACTCAAAATATATTACTTGTGTCCTTTTTCGTCCACTCAATATTGTTTTAACCCACGCAATTTCCTTCCTGGCAGAAGTTTTAAAGAGAATACTTCATTAAGTGGTTTATTAATGCACGAACCAATAAATGAGTGTACGACGAAATGGAAACAACTATTAAAGATTTAGTTAACTTTTACTCGATGTAAACATAAAAAGGCTTATGTTTTTATTGCTATCTGTTAATCCGTTTTAGCGTTAGTTTTCAGATTTTTGCAAAATGTCTATTATTAGGATCGAATGTTATTCTTTTGGATGAAATATAAGTTAAAATATGAGGTGATTGATAGAGAGTACAACGTCTCAAACAAGAAGCACATATGTTGGGTGACAATGTCCTTCTAAGTAGACCGAGCGTCGCATTTTATCAATATGGCACCAATTATTCATAAATAGTAGATCACAGTAGCATTAAACATACATAAAAATACGTATTAGTTATATGACGATTCTAACATGTGTCTCGATTCTAATATGTTTCTCGATTCTGATATAATTACCGATTCTTTTCAAAGTCTTGATTCCGATAC
>OY744525.1:31912268-31919768 GCA_963556195.1 Sepiola atlantica
TCTTTATCGCGTAATAGACTTTGTTCGATTATACAACGTATCTGTCACTGGATACTTGTCACGAAAACCTATCTGACAACACCGTATTCAATCTAACAGCTATCTACAGCTGTATCTTAATTGCCTCGTGGACTTTTCTTTAAAAACACCATATTATTAATAATTGTTATTACTTAATGAAATGAGGTATTCGACTGCAAACACGCCTTCTGTCTTTAATAGATTGCAAAGTTCGCCCGTCGTCTGTTATCGATACATATAAATACTCTAATTCCAGCGTGTACTTGTTCTTGCGCCTTTAAGCTTCTACACGATAGACAAAGGATGGCTTTTTGACAACTGCGAGGTGCTTTCACAAAGTAGGGCCGATGCTAACTGACCACGTCGTTAGGGTCAGGGTCGGGGTCAGGGTCAGGGTCAGGGTGGAGATTGTGAGTAGCGTTGGAGTTATTGTTTAGAGTTAGAGTTAACGTTAGGGTCAAAGTTAGCGTAGGTCCTAATCTGTTAAAGTACCGGTGGCGATAAGGTAAGTATCGACAAATGTTAACACCCTATCCAGGTTCTGTCGATCTAGGTTCTGACGTGTCACGTGGTTATAGTGCTGGTATTGGTTCTTCTCCTTTTTTCAGGAAGATCACACAATCTTTGTAGCACTCAGCTGTCAGCGCAGTATTGACAGGATTTCACCAGCGCCCCGTCCATCCGTAATAGCTCGTAGTGTCCCCAAGCGCCACATGACTGGCATATGGGAATACATCGATTAGTTTGGATCGGAACAGAGACTTTCCATGAAATTCCTTCAATTAATCTTTGGACAGAAGTCAACAGATGTTCGCTCCAAAGCCGCTGGACAAGAGTGAATATTTGTTCCGGTACCGATTGCATACTTATACGGAGGCACCGGCCCAGCAATCGCCGGTCGGAGTCACGCCTTATGGAATTGCGTAATCTCAATCAGATTTCGAGAAGACAATTTATGTTAATCTCTAACAGAGCATTGCGTTTACACATACTGGACAATGCACGACCTCTTGTACAAAGAGAAAGATTGTTTTATATACAATTATTCAGCTCTTTATTGTAAAGTCCGTATTTCATTGACTAATGTTGTATATATTTGTTTTATACTTTTTTCAGGACTGTTCATTTTGTGGTACAGACCTTAAAAAAGAATCACACATGGAAGTATTTCCTTTACGGTTATTTTGTGTGGTATCAGCCGAGGCTGGTGCCATTAATTTAAGAGGACAGTTTATGGGATTTCTTGCAGTATCTGTTCCTTGGTTTTTGCGGTGGTGTTATTCCTCTGGTTTTCCTTTCTTCCTATTGTAACTTCCATGTGGCTGGTTACTATTAGTAACTTATACGGTGTGGTTTCTGTATTTGAGGATGTTCCTTAAGATTTCGCATTTCATAAGGTGAGGGAAAAACAACGGTTTTTGAAAAAGAAAAAAAAATATTAATACGTAAATACAATTGTGCAAAAATGCAGGAGGTAAAGATCATAAATAACAGTGAGTTTCACACTTTAATCGAGTTGTTTTTATTTTTATGTTTCTCAAATAGCCATGCTTGTATTTAGCTTAAATAGACATGCATATGCAGACCGACCCAGCAAACGGACTACAACGTATGACAGACCTCATTTCTAAATTTCATAAAAACGTTAAATAAAACTTTTTTGATAACTGTTTTTGGTTTTTAAAACATCGTATTTACACATAAAAGTAGTTTGATTTATTTTTGTTCTAAAGAATGTGTTCGAAATTACCTCCATTTTTTGTACATTTCGTGTGATGCGACACTAATTTGTACTTGAAATCTTAAGAGACCGAACGAAGTATAGCTCTGACATATTTTCTGATTGTTTCGTTTATTTCTGTGATATTCTCCATGCATAGGGTTGTCTCATGGAACGTTTCTCTATTAAAGATATATATATATTTTGAAACCTTCCGAATATATCTACAACCACAGAATGTTTTATTAATCACATACATCTTCAGTTTTTTTTTTTATTTTGACGAAATTTGCAGCTCGGTAAAATACAAAAAGAAACTCGATTTTTTTCCAGATTTAACATGTGATTTTAATAATAGGTTGCGCCATTTTTCGTATAACGATGTATACTTCCTATATTCCTGATTATTCCACTATTGTTCTCATCTTTTATGTCATTTCCATAATGTTCAGGCTGATGTAACTTACGACATTCTTCAGATTCCTATTGTCGAACTTGGAAATCTGTACGGAATTTCGAACGGACATATTTATTTAATTTACGCTGGTAACCTGCTCTAACATCGTCTGTTATCGATACATATAAATACTCTAATTCCAGCGTGTACTTGTTCTTGCGCCTTTAAGCTTCTACACGATAGACAAAGGATGGCTCTTTGACAACTGCGAGGTGCTTTCACAAAGTAGGACCGACGCTAACTGACCACGTCGTTAGGGTCAGGGTCGGGGTCAGGGTCAGGGTCAGGGTCAGGGTCAGGGTCAGGGTCAGGGTCAGGGTCAGGGTCAGGGTGGAGATTGTGGTTAGCGTTGGAGTTATTGTTTAGAGTTAGAGTTAACGTTAGGGTCAAAGTTAGCGTAGGTCCTAATCTGTTAAAGTACCGGTGGCAATAAGGTAAGTATCGACAAATGTTAACACCCTATCCAGGTTCTGTCGATCTAGGTTCTGACGTGTCACGTGGTTACAGTGCTGGTATTGGTATTTCTCCTTTTTTCAGGAAGATCACACAATCTTTGTAGCACTCAGCTGTCAGCGCAGTATTGACAGGATTTCACCAGCGCCCCGTCCATCCGTAATAGCTCGTAGTGTCCCCAAGCGCCACATGACTGGCATATGGGAATACATCGATTAGTTTGGATCGGAACAGAGACTTTCCATGAAATTCCTTCAATTAATCTTTGGACAGAAGTCAACAGATGTTCGCTCCAAAGCCGCTGGACAAGAGTGAATATTTGTTCCGGTACCGATTGCATACTTATACAGAGGCACCGGCCCAGCAATCGCCGGTCGGAGTCACGCCTTATGGAATTGCGTAATCTCAATCAGATTTCGAGAAGACAATTTATGTTAATCTCTAACAGAGCATTGTGTTTACACATACTGGACAATGCACGACCTCTTGTACAAAGAGAAAGATTGTTTTATATACAATTATTCAGCTCTTTATTGTAAAGTCCGTATTTCATTGACTAATGTTGTATATATTTGTTTTATACTTTTTTCAGGACTGTTCATTTTGTGGGACAGACCTTAAAAAAAGAATCACACATGGAAGTATTTTCTTTACGGTTATTTTGTGTGGTATCAGCCGAGGCTGGTGACATTAATTTAAGAGGACAGTTTATGGGATTTCTTGCAGTTTCTGTTCCTTGGTTTTTGCGGTGGTGTTATTCCTGTGGTTTTCCTTTCTTCCTAGTGTAACTTCCATGTGGCTGGTTACTATTAGTAACTTATACGGTTTGGTTTCCGTATTTGAGGATGTTCCTTAAGATTTCGCATTTCATAATGTGCGTGAAAAACAACGGTTTTTAAAAAAGAAAAAAAAATATTAATACGTAAATACAATTGTGCAAAAATGCAGGAGGTAAAAATCATAAATAACAGTGAGTTTCACACTTTAATCGAGTTGTTTTTATTTTTATGTTTCGCAAATAGCAATGCTTGTATTTAGCTTAAATAGACTTGCATATGCAGACCGACCCAGCAAACGGACTACAACGTATGACAGACCACATTTCTAAATTTCATAAAAACGTTAAATGAAACTTTTTTGATAACTGTTTTTGGTTTTAAAAATATCATATTAACACATGAAAGTATTCGAAATTACCTCCATTTATTTTTGTACATTTCGTGTGATGCGACACTAATTTGTACTTGAAAACTTAAGCGGCCGAAGGAAGTATAGCTCTGACATATTTTTTTTATTGTTTCGTTTATTTATGTGATATTCCTGGGTCTCCATGCATAGGGTTGTCTCATGCAACGTTTCTCTATTAAAGATATATATATTTTGAAACGCTCCGAAAATATCTACCACCACAGAATGTTTTATTAATCACATACATCTTCAGTTTTTTTTTTTACTTTGACGAAATTTGCAGCTCGGTCAAATACAAAAAGAAACTCATTTTTTTCCAAATTTAACATGTGATTTTAATAATATATTAATATACATATATATATATATATATATATATATATATATATATATATATATATATATATATAATCAAATATGACACTAAAAGTAAACTTTTAGTAGATAGAACCTATAATGAAATGGTTTAAGCTCAATGTACGATATAGAGCAATTATTAAGGTAGATGGACGAGGAGTGATAAACATGTGCGAATGTCCAGATTTATTTCAAACTTCGATTGTTCAATGCAAGGTACATTCTGTAATAGAATTATGTTTTTCACTCTCCATTACTTTATAATATTTTGTCAAATGCGGAATTTTGGCTTTTCCACTGCCAACTTATTAATCTGTATAATTCTTCTGATGATAAGATTTCCATCTTTGAAAAACCTTGGCTTAAGGAAAGAATGAACAACATAATTTTATTACAGAATATACCTTGCGGTGAACAATCGAAGTTTGAAATAAATCTGGACATTCGTACATGTTTATCATTCTTCTTTCTTCTATCATATATATATATATATATATATATATATATATATATATATATATATATAATTAACTTGTTACAAATATTAAGGGGGGAATGAATCCGAAGGAAGTTGAAACCGGGTTTATATATATATATATATATATATATATATATATATATATATATATATATATATATATATATGTTGTTATTATATCGTCCCTATTAGGATACAAAATTGACCGTTCCGATACTACTTTGCCTATCATTTAATCAGGGAGTCGAGTAACACAAGCTAATCTCAGCACCTGAAATTACTGTAATACAATAATTGTTTTCTTTAAAGTAGCATATTCAGTGTCAAATCACACCCCATCCATCATTTGACTTTTTGATAAAAAGGCTTACATACACATTGTGGTGATTATATATCATCTTCTACTAATCTATTGTTGTTCAAGGAAAAGACGTACATTTTCCGGTTTTCAACTGCTTGGATAAAGTTGTCTTTCCTGTAACGTAAAGTTCTAATTTTTAATTCTTTGGTTATCTCTTTTTGTTATTGATTTTAAACTCCCTGATATTATCTTTTTTCTTTAACAATATCTATGTATTTATATCGTTTACCAATTCTTCCCCAGTGGAAAACGAAGTGGCAACTTTTTACTAGTTAATGAGTGTATATGTGAACAAGCATCTACCTTATCAACTCCGAATTTAGTATGGTCTCCTAAACTTTAACCCTAATTCTCAGTAGCCATTACGTCTGCAGTAATAACTTGTTTGGGGTGAACTAAATTAAGATATAAATAAAAAATAATATATTAAAGCATGTGTAAGAAGAAAAGGTAAGCAAATAATACATATGTACATATATATGTATATATATATATATAAGCATGCTTTGTTAAATAACACGCGTTTTTTGCGTGTGTATAGCTTTGTGGTGAGGTTTTAGAATCGTCGATCAATCTTTTCGGTTTCGGGTGATAGCTTATATAGCATCTCGCCGATTGTTCGTAATTCGGCTATTTCTCTAGCGCTCTCGACCTTTTTGATCGTTTTCAGGATTAGTTATTTATTATAAATGAGAAGACTTGAGTTATTAGCATTAGTACAGAGTTCCACTGAATAAAATTAATTAAATTTTGTAATTGAAACGGTTTTGTAAAACCAGTAAAATGCAGAGGATTTAAAATAAAATAAACATATTATTTATTTGAATTAACAGTTTCGATTCACACAGAAATCTTCATCAGGATAATAGACAATATTAGTTCTTCTATTTTTTAAACGCCATGGTGTCGTTTGATCTGGTTCTTCAGATGTTAACGAAGCCCGTTATGTAATAATGTTTAAATGGTGTCTGCTCAGGTAGCCCGTTATAAGTATTAGTACATAGTTCCACTGTATAGAATGCATTTAAATTCTGTAATTGAAACGTTTTGTTTTTTAACAGTTACACGCAGAGGCTTCTTTTTAATGAAATATTATTTATTTATATTCAAATTTTCGATTGACACACGAATCTTTATCAGGATAATAGACAATATTTTTGGCTTCCTTTTTTTTCAACGACAAGGTGTCGTTTGATCTTCAGATGTTAACAAAGCTCGTTGTGTAATCATGTCCAAGTGATGTGTGCTCTAGTAGCACGTTATACGTATTAGTAAAGAGTGCCACTACATTGAAGGGTGAATGAAGGAAAAGAGGGTGTGTGGTTGAGTTGATTTTTATTGCATGATTACTTTTGACTCGTTATATGATATTTTATTGTATTGGTTTGTTTGTTTATATGGTTTTATCATTTACGTATTTATTTATTTATTTAACTTTATACTATTATTGTTATTTATTTATTTATATATTTATTTATTATCTTATTTTCATTGCATTAGGAAATACGTTTAGTATGTTAATTCTGATGTTGAAAGCTATTTTGTTAATGTTGGGTTGTTTGGTTTTAATTAATTTTGCTTATTGTATTACACACAGAACAAAATACTACAGTCGGCCGATATACGGAAAATATTAACATCTAACACCAAAATCATACACAAAAATAATTGCATAAACTGACTTCAAATACTAGTATGTAGAAGGTTTTACTCCTAAATTAATTAATTAATCATTATGAGAAATACGCTGCTCGACCGAACGACGTTCATATGTGAGCTACATTTAGTTTAATTTAGTGTTCTGCAATGGACGTAAAAAGGAAGTAGAAACCCTTTGTTTAAATACAGATATTTTAGATATTTGTGAAATTTTAACACTAAGTATTACTCATAGAATAATGGATATTCTTAAATGTCTGTTTCTTTGGAGAATATTGATGAGATTATCACACAACCTCAAATTTGAAAAGTCAAATATATCACATTTACATCGTGTTTGATCCATAGTCATTCGACTGCAATATCGCTATATTCGCTGAATTTCAATTTCTTCTTAAAATCTCTTAAGCTTAAGCCTTAACTTGTAAACATTTTCTCGAATCAAAAATAAGTAATAGATTGTGATCCAGATTCAAATAAATATTCAACACATGATGTGTAGTAGTATTATATAAAAAAAAAAATAACTGTCGTAAGTGTACATGAAATTGAAGGGGACACTGTTCTGTTCGGTGGAATGAATTTTACTCGTCTTAGGGCCTGTATTATTTTAGATATAGATTAAAGAAGTTCTATGTTATTATGTTTTTAGCATCTTTTTTTACAGAAGTCTAACCCAACACATGTAAAAATACCCCGAGAAAAATACATATAAAAATACCTCCATTCAGACATAGATGAATTGTTCATTGTCATATTTCTGTTTCAAAATATTTCAAAGTCTTTTTACCATCGAATCCGAGAAC
>OY744525.1:31922268-32074768 GCA_963556195.1 Sepiola atlantica
TATGAAATATATGAAAATATCACGATTTTCTTTTTGTTTCGATTAAGGTTATATTTTATTGACTCCGTTCTGTCACTAAAATGAAAGATGCAATAAATACTGTTTAAATACCTATTACAAGCATAACTATTTTATTTTCATTCTAATAAACAAGTGCTTTTGTATTCATCTAATAATTCATTGATATTCTAAACTAGTGCCGATGTATATGATAGTGTCACTCCCATCTAGTGTTACCATCAAAAGGGCAATGCAATGAATATTGATTATTCTACAACCTGTCGCGGGCTGTCCAGTATACTATCCTGAGTAAAATTTATATGAGATCTATTATGATTAATTACGCATCCATATTGTTGAGAAACGGTAAGACAATAGGCTGGTCATTGTCGACAACTGAATACCCATACGCTGATATATGCTGTTGTTTTCTGTTCCTCTTCATATCTCGTCGTTATTGTTCTTGTCGTGTCATCTTTTTCTCTGGTTTACAAGTATAGAAAAACAAAACAATGCAAACTCACAAGAGAAAATGCAAACTCAGATACATTGTGTATAAATCAGTTGTACTCTGGTGTGTGTGTGTGTGTGTGTGTGTGTGTGTGATGCCACCATATATATAGATCAGTTGTTCTCGGGGTTTGTGTGATACCGTTGCGGAAAAAGGACCATTTAAACGCTAACGTGAACATTTATTTAACCGAGATTAACTTGTCTGTCGAGGCCATCATCGTTGTCACTCGTCAGCTTATCTCATCACCTGCACGTCTACTCCGAGCTACTCTCGCACAACTTTGACTCTAATCTAATCGTGCCCTCTCTGAGCCGAAAACTGTCGTAAACTAACGTGAGCTGTCGTGAAAACTTTTAAAAACTGTCACAAACAACTCTGACTCTTAAATATATTTAGTTTTCACCGGTAAACAATAAGTTCGGCCTTTTGTTTTAGTCACAGACCTATAATGGGAAAATTACTCAGCCACTCCTAGCTGACTACCCATCCTATTTCAGATTGCATTTGTGTGGCGTGGTTACTCATTTCCTCTCATTTTTCGGTGTCTCAGCTAATGGGAGGGATACAGTCGGTAATATCACAAATGCAACGATCAAACTATGACCGCAATTAACTATGTTTGTTCGATTAATCACATCACTGAAACCCTTAGAATAATTCATGTGTTTTGGTACAAAAAAAAAATTCTAAAATATTATATATGTTGTAAAAGCCCTTATAATTTTGATGGAAGAATTATCCCAACTCAAAGCGTATACTGCTTAGGCTCTTCAACACTAGTTTAAAATATAACTAAAACTCTTTATTTATCTTCTGGTAAGATGTGGCACAAGGTCGAGAAAGTGGGATTTCAAAAGCAAGCGCCCGAGAAGGTGAGCATTCTGGCCATTTAAATAATTGCCTGGGCAGCCCCGTCAGCATTCCCTGGTAGGGGCGCCTCAGGCAGTAAGCAATAAACTTACTCCTTCCCAAAGAATGGAAGGCAAAGTCTGGGAGGGTGGGCCTCATAGAACTGCACAGGACAGTCCCATAGACCGACGTAAATCAACCCCCGAAGGCCAAGACAATACCAGTCTATGGGGTGCAGTATCCATAGAACAGACACTCCACTTAACTAAAACTCTTTAATTTCTCTCAGTATAAATGTGACAAATGTATACGCTTAGAATAAGGTAGAGTCTTGGTAGAGTTATTAACAATAGTATTGACGCTATTAATTCATATACATTGTTTTAGTAACTTTTGTATATTCCTCAATCAGCAATGGTACTCAATGTTTATGTAGAATTCAGTCTAATATATATATATATATATATATATATATATATATATATATATATATATATATATACATTTAAAAAGAATACGCGGAAATCTCTCTAAGGCCCTTTCGACTATCATCTCGTCAGGAGAAAATCGATAGTTTTAATTAATAATAACGTCGAAAGAAAGAGCAAATGGGGAAATTGAGTGTGCCAAAATTTCCCCATTTGCTCTTTCTTTCGACGTTATTATTAATTAAAACTATCGATTTTCTCCTGACGAGATGATAGTCGAAAGGGCCTTAGAGAGATTTCCGCGTATTCTTTTTAAATGTATCTATAAATTTTATACCTCAAAACATTTATTTATATATATATATATATATATATATATATATATATATATATATAAACGCTGTGAATGAGCAAGGAAGAGGAAGAAGAAGAAGAAGAAGAAGAAGATGAAGAAGAAGAATAAGAAGAAGAGCAAGAAGAAGAAGAAGAAAGAGAAAAAATCGGCAGTTACCTTATGAACGCCGATTGGAAACGCTGTGAGTGGGTTAGGAAGATTAGTATTTATTTGAGGTTGATGACAACGGGGAGTTGGACAACAAAGGAGGAGGAGAAGAGGGGCTAAAAGTATATATATGTATATATATATATTTTTTATTTTTTTAAATAATTTGATATGTTGATATTTTTTATATTTTTAATATGAAACTAAACTTAAAAATACATTAATCACCTAAAAAGTAGTGTAATGGATTCGTCCAAACACTTTAAAATGCAGCAATTTTTTGTAAGTAACGGATAAATTTTATTAGACAGACGAACAACACAGGTAAGGAAGAATTCTTTTTTTTAACAACTAATATAAGTCAGCAAAACATTTATATGAAAAAAACTTAGATTTAGTATACGGAACGTTATGTTTTTTGTCTTTTATATGAAGTGGGGCCTGATCAACCCTGCTGGCAAGCCATGAAATTAAATACTGTCTTGTTTTAAATTCCCGAAACAGTTTTTCATGATAAACCACTTATGATCCCTTAAATAATGTTAGAAGCAAACTAATATAATAATAGTAAAAAATAAATTGACTTACATGAGTAATTTTCCACTGATCGACTTGGGACTAAAAGTTCTTTTTTTTTTTTAATATAGTTTTAATGGTTGAGAAACTTCCGAGACTATATATATATATATATATATATATATATATATATATATATATATATATATATATATATATATATATATATATATGATAATTTTATTTACACAGACATGTACAAAATCTGCGACACTGGCATGTCGATGTTATCGATCAACAGTTACTATAATACAGTTACTATATATATATATATATATATATATATATATATATATATATATATATATACTGTTTCAATATTAATACGACCCATTTACTCATTACTCGTTCTTTACTTATAGTCAAGGCGAAGAGAAGATTTGAAAGAAATAGGTGAATCGTACAAAGAATAGAAAAAGCAGATCAAAAGCTGAATAAACAGAAGTTTGCCCTCCTGTTTAATAAAACATGTATAAAAGAAAGAATGCTGCCCAATTATCCAAATGCTATATATATATATATATATATATATATATATATATATATATATATATATATATATATATATATATATATATATATATTCATTTATTTATCAACACTTATTCAATGTTCTCGCAAGATTTAGCACTTTAACTATTTATAAGTATTTTGTAAAATTTAGTGTTCGTTCAGGCAAGTTTGCATAGAAAATATTTGTATATCTCTGTAAAATCTACGATCGAACACTGTTGTTTTTCCAACCGACTTGTAACAAATGATATATCTATCTATCTATCTATCTATCTATATATGTATATATATATATATATGCGTGTGTGTCTGTGCATATACATGTGTATACATATGCATATACTTGTATATATATATATATATATTTATATATATATATATGTATATATATGTGTGTATATATGCATATATATACGCACATATATATAATGTATAAATATGTGTGCGTATATATGCATATATATATGCATATACATGTATATACATATGTATATACTTGTGTATGTATATACATATATATATATGCGTGTGTATATGCATATATATATATATATATATATATATATATATATATATGAGTAGATGTGGAAAAAGCTAATTATCTTTTTAAAAATATAGCGAGCTATTTAAACATAATTTTATAAAGTTTTCTGTTGGTAATTAATTTTTACTTAAGGGCATTATATATATATATGTATATATATATATATATATATATATATATAGATATAGATATATATATATATATATATAGAGAGAGAGAGAGAGATATGTGTGTGTGCGTTTGTGTACAAGTATTTCATGACATTATAGGAAAACAGTGTTTCATCTTTTTTTCACATTAATTTCATCTTATCGACTGTCCACATTCTGTCCGAGAAGACCACTTAATTTATCAGTTCATCACTCATCGATTTGACTCGGCCAACCAGAATTAATTGATTACTGACTTACGTTTCGAGTGGCAACTTTTCGACCATTCCCCCGAGTCTAGGTGTATTAGTTCGCTTGATTTTCAGTTTGTAATTGTTTAAATTTCGTTTCTTATCTGATCTTTTAGTGAAAAGATAAAAACGAACTGGGGAAGTTTAACAACGAAAAACTGAAAGTAAAATCACCACTTGGGAACTGTAAAAGATAAATAGTTTTTCAATAGGAGTAAAAGAGAATCACTCTGATTAAAGGGATTCTATAAAAAAGCGAGGGTGTTTGTGTAACGCAGGCTCTTGTATTACGAGTACTAGCAATCAGGTGAAACGTATATTGTATTAACTATAAATACATACGGGTGATATAAGAAGTCTAGAGAGATAGAGATAGAGGGGAAAGGTTGAAGAGAGAAAGAGCTCTGAGTCGATGATCAAGAATCTACTGAGGTGACGGTGTTTTAGTGGATATCGACACGGACTGAAGACCTGGGTGTTCCAACATCGAATACAGTCGCTTTCACAGCACAACTTCAACTTAAGGATTTTGGCAACCTTCTCGTTGTCCTTCCCGTAAGTACCCGATGTCTTTCAAGAAATATTTCTACCTAGAAAAACATCGGGGAAACTTATGACAACACCAGAATCGTCTGATTCACACGAAATATGAAGAAGAAGAATCTACTGATTCGTATATTTTACGTGAGGAATACCCGTCCGATGACTGGTAAAATAATTTTGCGAGCAGAAAAGTTTCGCACCATTATTCTCTCCCCTTATGAAGATTAAACTTAAGTAAACCTTAGTTTTCGTTCTTTCAATTTTGATCAAATCAGTTACACAATGTTGATTGTAAAACATTTCTAAAAGTAAAATCTTACACAATAATTCGAAATCCAGGGAATTTTGCTTGATAAGTGTCTAATAACTATCGATCAAATGTAATGCAGATCGGAAATATTTATATTTCAAATGAGAAGTTGTGCCTAAACACCGTTTTTACAGAAGCTGTTATAAGGTAATACTTATTTATTGATGTCTAATGTCTATTCCTATAATGTCACACATTTCTTAGGTATCTAAACTTTTATGAAGGGATTACCTTCAATTCAACTGAAATTAAATTTAACAAAATATCACCTATATTCTGTCCCTTTACACCTTACAGCTGTGTTTGAAAATTGGTAATGATTTGTTAATTTGTTTGGGAGTACATCCTGTACATAGCAATAGATAAACACACAAACATACCTAACTTTATATGAATTGTGTTTTGGGGAGTGTTCAGAGAATCAGAGAGAAAGGGAGACAGGGGAAGGGTACTTTGAGTCGATATACTAAAACAGCTTTTAATAAAATGGGTATACTTTTTCTGTTCGACGCGATATTAAACGATCCGATGGATAAACAAGTCATTCGAGGATCCAATATATACATCGGTAGTCGGTATTAATGAGAAGGATTGAACAAGGCATGCGGGAATATCACACGAAGTCTCATTTACTTCGTACCAACAACTGGATATGTCGCATGAATTAACAGTTATACAACACGCCTGATAGGTTACTGAATATGCCGACATAGAGTAGAAAGTGCACATTGAATTAAACACCATAATTTGTAAAAACAAAAAAAGAAGAATCACAACAACAGTCACGTGTATTTATATACATGAACCGACAATCAGTATGCAGAATAAATCTATTTATCTTGGTATATAACGTATATTCAACATTTTGATTATATCTATCTATATTTATGTCCATTCCAGTCTTCCATTTGGTGTGTATCTCTCTACCTGCGTATCTATTTATATCAGATCTTACACGATGAGATTTACCTTTCTATGTAAGTATCTTCTAATTTTAACACGGGCTGGCTAAACTATACATTGCTTAGCCATTTATAAAGACTCAGACACCATTATTTACGAAGTGACCTAAAATCATCACTGCTAATCATGTAATTGTTTTCTCTCTGGTATAATTATAGTTTTAAAGTGTATCAATAAAATGGGTAAACTAACACTTTCCAACTTCAAAGCGTATTAGATGTTTTTTCGTGCAAGCCCATTGTTTTCCAGAGAGAAAAGAAGTCGTGTTTATTATAACAAATATTCATGTGTCGAACTAATTTGCATGCCTTGGTAACACATTTCTATGTGTAGAGACAAATTGAGTTTAAAAAATACGGATTAAAAGCAAACGCCTTAATATATTTCTCTTAATATATGTTTTCTTTCTTTTACATTTTTTGATTCTTCACTCCTTATTTAATCTAGGTGTTTGGACCTTTGACAATTTCATTTCATCATTTATATCATTTTTATTTCAGGAATTGTTATCTAAAAATGAGGATCGAATGAGTAAATTCAAATTGTACTTAAAAAGTTTTTATTGTGAAAATGTGTAATGGTTAGATTATAGAGAAGACATTAATATTTGCTGTCAGCTGAGAAAAGGCGTTTGTGTTGGAGACTTTGTAGGGTCGTGACGGTGGTTGGTGAAAACGAGTTCCTTCTGAAGACCGCCATTATTACCTTTGTTACGACTACACATGCATATCTGTTTCTCACAAAAAACATATAAACGTGGACGTTTTCAAAACAGATGAGGTTGTATTAAGATAAGTACTGATCAAGTGAATATTATATCAATACACGTGAGCTTAAGCTGCGATGACCACATACGTTACATCGCATTATAAATCGCCTTGGTCCCACGCTGTATTGAAAAGTGCAACTGCGTTCTGAAGATGACGCAATTCATTCTGAGCAATTTATCTGGCTTGGTCTGACGTCAGTACGACAGCTGTCTTTATTTATTACTAAGCTGTTTTGTTGTGCTGTCTGGCTTGATCGGGGGTCAAGTTATATATAATAAATGTTCATGTATAACACACAAATGCATGTTTCTCTTTCACGCTTCTTTGCACGCTTTTGTTCATGAATTCTACGTTTCTGATCTAACTTGTTCTTGAAGCGCGTTTGTTCAAGTTGAGCTAACTTCCTTAAATACACATAATAGAGGCAAAACGTATTGATCGATGTTGCTGACTGTCACATAAACACATATAATTGGTCAAATCAAAATATATAAGGATTAATAAATGTTGTATTTGTTGTATGAAATAGTCACTTTATTAGTCCTTCATTAACATTATGAATCAATTCTATACCTTAATTATAAGATGTTCCTTATTTATTTGCTCCTCGCCAAGGAAGCAGAGTTAGAGACAAGATCAGGTTTTTAATGTAGGGAATATACCACTACCCTAAAAACGTTAGTTCGGATCGTGTAAAAACTAGATATAAATAGTGTATCACTCTACAAATATTTCTACTTGACTGACAGAGTTCAAGCAGTTGATGTGTGGTATCAAGAGAGATTATGAACCCCTCTCCGTGCCGATCGTCGTGGCAATAAAAAATAGATTCATGTTCCTCTAGGCCGGGATGGCGACGATGATGATGACGTTACTGATCTGGTCGTCTCGTCCAGCTACAAACACACTCCCACGTTGAAACTGTTTATATCAGCGAGCGATCACTGGGAAAACAGTAACCGTTTTTTTTTCGGTGGGGGCGAAGGATCATTCAAAGCAGAACAAAAAGGAAAAAAACAATGTTCAATAACTCGGTCTGTTTTTTTTGGTAGAAGAGTAATTATAAATAAAATAAAATAATTGAATTTGCATTAGTCAATGGTAAGATTAATGTCTACTGTACTCGTAAATGTGTTTAGCAAAGGTGGTTCTTTTTCTCTAAGTTATTTCGCTAGTTCTGCGTGTGTGCGAATACTTTACACAAGTGGTTGTTTAAGTCACAAATTAACGGGAGAAGGCGGTGGCTAGAATTTCGTCCGGTTTGTTTTCTTCGACGCACGCCACTTAAGCGCACGTACGGGCGTCCGTTCAACTGTTCCGGGCGTAACTCCAACTTATTTTTTTTATTGAAGATGCCTATGGTCGTACACACCCCTTCTCCACCATCTAACTTCCTGCGTGACTTCCTCTCTCAAAAGGGTAGGGACGGGGGCCTGACTCATTTTTCATAAAATAAATAGGATTTTCTGTTTAGCCATCGTTATCGTTAAAAGCAAACGCTTTTTCATCCTGGGACACAGCTAGAGGTGCTCTGTGCCCAGCTTGTAATTAACGATGACGGGCCCAAATAAATTTCTGTCCAGTGGACTCACCCAGGTCGTGAGGTTTTCAGAACAACTGGCACAGTATTGTGGTTCTAAAACTCGCCATTCACCCCAAACAATAATATCGCTTTGTTGATATTTCAGAATTAAATTTGCGATATAGAATTTTCTAATCTTTACCTCCCATCTGAGAACTGTGTCTTCGCCTCCGGTGGTTATTGATTTTGAATATCTTGCACGATTCCGTGAGACTAGCTTGCGCCTCGCTCTGTCGTTCGAATACATTAATTTCTACGTAAAATATATATTGTGTTTATGTCTCCTTCGTCTCGTCGTAGGGTCTTCAGTCGGGGTAGCATCACCACCAAGATGCATACTAGCGCGTCACCAGGATACCCGATCCCCATGGGGCTCCGGATACTTTGTCACATCATAGTACATATGTGATCTTAACCAAAATGCCAAAATGCCAAAATGCCATTCCCTCACATGTAATTCCATTCAGCT
The DNA here is from genome assembly GCA_963556195.1 of Sepiola atlantica. Taxonomy (NCBI): domain Eukaryota; kingdom Metazoa; phylum Mollusca; class Cephalopoda; order Sepiida; family Sepiolidae; genus Sepiola; species Sepiola atlantica. Next base: position 31,931,232 of record OY744525.1, read on the forward strand.
GCTCTTCTACATCACACATACTTTTACATCATGTGAGTAATCCCGAGCCAGGTGCGAAACCGTAACGATAGACGAAAAGTTTCTACTAATGTTGTTAGTTAGGTTAGAATTTCATCTCAAAAGTCTTCAAATTTCTGTAACTCCGAAGTGGTTTGCACTTATCGACCTACAGGTATCCGAGACACAAACTTTACCTTTAAACGTTTACGAATAAAAATTAAATATTGTTTGGTTTAGATAATTCAACATAAGCCATCATTAACCTTAGACGTCACAAAACGAATCTGGCTGAAACGTTGCTGGACGAAGGAATGGCAGCAAGTAGATAAATCAAGGTTGCACAGATTTGTGGATGACTCAGATAACCTAACAGGCATGGACCTCCTTCGTCGGCAGTGGGCAATGCTCAACCGCCTCAGGATAGGTGTCGGCCGTTTTCCCGCGACCATGAAAGAATAGACTCTTAGGGACTCGGCTGTCTGCGACTGTGGTCACTCTGAACAGACAGTAGCCCACATTATCGAGTCATGCCTTAAATATCGACCACCCAACGGCGAAGCCGACCTAGCTGTGCAAGACAGCACAATATTAGCATGGCTTTTCTCAACCGAGTTGGTGATCTAACAGTGACATGACGTGAAGCAAACGAAAGAAGAAGAACCTTAGAATTACAACCTTTGCCTGCGATCAATATAAAGCTTCCAAATATGTTAAACGACGCTGACACCTCAAATCCTCAGTTTTAAATGACAAAACCGATAAACATATTTGTCTACACTTCACACTCTAAAATGTGTTCACATTCTTAATATCTAAGTCCCATAATTTATTTAAGCTAATGTTAATTTTCACAGTCAATATTCCGTACTAATCCTGTTGGCATACAGATACATCCATATATTTATGCAATAAAATATTGCCTGACATGTGTTAAATTGTAAAAAAAGTGGAGATTCTCATGATAAATAAGATTATGTATGGATAAAAAATTGCATCATAAGTTAATGTTAGAATATGTTTGAGGAAGTGACGTTAAGAACAGAAAGTCGACGCGGAAAAATAAGCTAGTGTAATTTATCTTTTGTTTTAACTGCGACCAGAATAGATGTATTTCAGTAATCTGCTTTCTATCTCTCATGTGGAATGTACTGATGGGCGACTAACGTGGTATTATGTAACATCAATGCATACTGTATGTTGTAAAGGAAATTCACACGCAGAATAAATATTATTAAAGTTATCCGAAATTAATTGTTGTGATTATATAGCCGAGGTAAAAGCTTATACGAAGACACACCGTCGTATTATTCAAGAAGCGCAACACAGCTGAGAGAAAAGAAGAAGGGAGATATACAGAAGAGAGAGCGAGAGAGAGAGTAAGCTACAAAAACAGTAAACAGAACACAGCTGCTACAAGATGATGCCGACGATATTTGTGACGCTCGAAGACAAATAAATCTGAGAATAGTTCTGCATTTCTCATGATATATTTATGAATGTCGATATATATATATATATATATATATATATATATATATATATATTTCAGAGGAAACATTTTTTAACCAATGAAACGGGCGGGTGGAAAAAAAATAAAATTGCTAAAATTGTCTTTCAGGCCTTATCGTCTGACCCTCTAAGAGGAAACGTCAGAATGATAAATTAAAAACTAAGCAAATCGAATGAGATATGAGGGGGAAAATTGTTTAAGTTGGAGAAAACGATTGAATTTATAAAGTACAGAATTCTGGATATCCCATCAACATCATTAAAAGCACCATTGCACGCAAAGTTGCTATATTTAATGGTGGTAAATTTATTGGCCCGTCACGTTGCCCTATTTATTTGAAACTCCCTGAAATTATCTGAGATATTTTTTGTTTAATTTCATTTTTGTTATATGACACGAACGAAAATCTATTAAAAAAATAAATATCCGTTCCTTACATTCTAATATATTTCAGTTATTTAATAGACCTAACCGATAATGACCCGTCGTTTACCTTGATGGTATCGATGGAAAATATAAATTGTGTGTTTTGATTTTGTAAATCATCGAACCTTTATTGACACTTATTTAATTGTTCTAACTTTTAAATATAAAGAAGATATATAAGGGATACATCGTTAGACACTCAAAAATAGTTCGACAATTGCAAAAGTTCTTCAACTTAATATAATGTACGTGTGTATGTGTTAGTTTAATTACATCCTGATGCATACACTTATTTACTTTAGATGGTTCTGTATTTGATATCGGGATGTTTTATGTACTACACCTTACGGAAACTATTACATTCTAATCTCGCATCAAGATAGCATCCGAGAGATGATGTTCATCTCAGCAAGGGAAACTTCCTTTAATTCACCAAAGATCCGATCAGCACATTCTAAAGCGATATTTCCCCCAGCCGTCGGAAATAACCAGATGAACATGATCAGTCGGATTATCAACATTTACCCGGAAGGCTCCATTACACCCGTCCGCCCATCTCATACACGCAAATCAATTTCACTCATGTAAACCCCGTGCATCGTTCTGCCAACTGAACTTATTATCTTTGGCAAAGTAGCGTTGCGAAACAGAATTTCGCTACGGGCAGAATAACACAGAAAACTCCCATCATTGAAACGGTAAGTACTACAACCCGATCCAATATCTTTTCCCTAAGGTGTTTGGAATAGAATCTAAGGCACTTGAAGAAATTTAGTTTAGGATCCGGATGGTGAAGATGGCATATAGATGAGTGTGTTGGTGCGAAGCGGAGTTGATTTCTATCAAAGGGGATTGATGTGCGGCTATTCCGCTGTTAGAATAATCAGGTTACAGAAAAACAGATGTGATTTAAAAATTATTTGCAGAAAAGAAGACGTTAGCAGATATATTCTAAAACTAAGAACATTACGTGTATAAATAATTACAAATAAAGACGATTGCATAAACGTATTAGAAATAATAGGAATTAGTCTAGAACACACCAGATACATACTAACACTTTTTTGCGAAAAGCTAAAAGTAAGCTGAGACCTTCTAAAATTAGCAAACATACTAGAATTAAAGGAAGACATGACAGAACCTTGCATTAATGGACTTGAAGTAATAGGGAACGGCTAGAACTGGCTGGAAGACTATAACCTATTTTCGAAAGACTAGAAGTAAGTATTGATTTACTCCTCTCCAGGAGTTAGGCACAAGGCCAGTTTTTATCTTACTCCCACAAGTAAGATGTGACCCAAGGTCGGGTTGCGAAATGGGGTTTGAAAATTGCCTGGGCAGCCCATCGACATTCCTCGGTAAGGGCGCCTCAGGAAGTAAGCAATAAACTTACTCCTCCCCAAAGAGGGGAGGCGAAGCCTGGGAGGGTTAACCTCCTAGAACTGCACAAGACAGACCCATAGACTGGCGTAAATCAAGCCCCGAAGGCCAAGACAATACCAGTCTATGGGGTGCAGTATCCATCGGAACATATACTACACTTTGATTTTAGCCAAAAGGCCAAGAACCTGCCAACCAAACTAGTATTAATAATAAAAATACAATGATTTTCCGTAAACAGACTAGAAATAATAAGGTTCTATGACGAAATAACCAGAATAAAGCTAGAACTGATTAGCATAAATCAATTGAAGCTGAAAAAGACAGAAACAAACCAGAAAATTCTATACGTAACATGGAAACACCGGGAAATAGCCAGAATAAGATCCGAACCTATTGGAAAAAGACTATAACAAGCCCCTAAAAAGAAAAGAACCAACTAGAAAATACTAGAAACAACAAATAACAGTGCGATTATATTTACAAAATACTAGAATAAACAAGGAAGGAAGAGAATTTATCAAAATAAGAACAAAATATTCCAGGAAAATACAAAAACAACAAGGCAAATCTGTACCTTACCATGAAAAATCAAGACATTATTAGAATAACATTACAAAACAAAACAGAAACAAAAACACAATAAACTGAGAAATATATAATTATTCAGCGGAAATGTAGCTGACTAGATCACTTCTAGAGTTAACTAGAAAACGACAAAAACTCATTGAAAATACTAGAAGTATCATGAAAAACACAATAAATAAATAATAGCACTTATCAAAGACAAAAGAAAATATTCTTGAGAAAACTACAACTTAAAAGATAAGATTTTAACTAAAGTACTTAAAATATCTAGATAAGCAACTCATCCGAAGAAATGCAAGTACTAAGCAAAATATAACTAGAAATATCCAGGCAAATAATAGAACTAGATCAGTAAAGACAAGAAGAAACAAAACTATTCAGTAAACCTGGTAACGTACTTGAATTACTAGGGAAATGTTATAACACACATTCTAATAATAGAACAAAACAGAAAACGAGTTACAGAAAAATGGTAAAACTAACATTAAAATACTAGAACAAAACAGAAAACGAGTTAAAGAAAAATGGTAAAATAAACATTAAAATACTAGAATAAAACAGAAAACGAGTTAAAGAAAAATGGTAAAACTAACATTAAAATACTAGAACAAAACAGTAAACGAGTTAAAGAAAAATTGTAAAACTAACATTAGATACTAGAACAAAACAGAAAACGAGTTAAAGAAAAATGGTAAAATAAACATTAAAATACCAGAACAAAACAGAAAACGAGTTTAAGAAAATGGTAAAACTAACATTAAAATACTAGAACAAAACAGAAAACGAGTTACAGAAAAATGGTAAAACTAACATTAAAATACTAGAACAAAACAGAAAACGAGTTAAAGAAAAATGGTAAAACTAACATTAAAATACTAGAACACAACAGAAAACGACTATAATTATCTAGTAATCTACTGTATCCAAGAAACGGAAAAAGACACACGCAAACTTAAAACAATTCTATTAAAGCAACTTCCCTATGAAACCTATTAAAGCTATCATAGAAAGATAGCAGCATTAGACAGACAACACTACTTTATATATATATGAGAAACCGACTGCAAACTATTACAGGTTAATAGTGTTTACTACACACATTAACTTACATATTTTCTAACTAGAGATTTTACAAGTCTAAGTGTTCACCTCACAAATATTTCCATTCTTAAAGAACCACTCATTTATGCTAAACATGAGCGCCTAATTAATAAAGTAAGCTAACTACACTGACAAAACGCACAACATGATTAGTATACCTGCAATAAACCTAGATGTCTAGTAGTCAGTCAGAATCTAATCACAGACTTGTTAAATTTCCAAATACACGCATCCCAATACAACCGCCACATCTGAGATGTGATAGTCCCAAGGTGATATACCGCATTCTTTGAAAAACACTGACTAAATAGTGAATAGATAGGCGATACAAAATTACCTTTAAGGTGAAGATTAAACAACAACAAACTACTTATTATAAGAAACACATAAGACTTTGAAATAGTTACACATTTCAACAGAAAAGAGTATACACTCAAACACATCAAATGTATTTTAATAGACACCTATTTATCGTCTATATATGCACGTAAACAAGCAGAAATAAATTGATTGTGAAACTTAATACACACAAAAAACGTCTTAACTTCGATGTTAAAGTCTTGGATATGTATAAATATTTTACAGACAAAAAAAGTTTTTGTTTTGGAATTAAATATTTTTCACTGAAGGAATCAGTTGTTTTTAACTGTAATTCACGACAAGATGAATGCGCACAGGTGCATTTTTAAAATGAGAACACCTTTTTTATATCGGCAAAGAGATTTGGTATGAAACGATTTGCATGTTGAGATAAAGAAAGAACGCTGCTCAAAATTTTTTAAAATCCAGTTCACCTCAACGGTTTCATTTTAATTCATTACAAAAACAGGAAGCTCGAAATATCAAAATTATAATTACACACATACCTTTACATGCTTTTACATATTCCGTAGGGCTATATTACTGGGAGCAAATGGGAAGAAATATACGGATTATACACACAGAAAAACACACAGATATTTTTTCTAAAGTATATATATATATATATATATATATATATATATATATATACATATATATATACATAAACACAGACACACACACACACACGCATATATATATATATATATATATATATATATATATAAATATATCATGGAAATCGCTATAGACAAGGGATAACGTCACTTGATGTAAGGAGCTGGAAAATTCTACTTCAATGTCAAAACTAGCCAACGATAAGTCGTAGACGGATAGATTCTGACCCAGAAAACAGCAATACTTCCCCCTTTGTCAGAAGCATCTCTCATGTAACGTGAGAACTAAATTACAAACAAGAAAAAGCGAGAGTTACAAGGCTGCCGAAAAATAAACCCAAGATTCACTTTCTGCTTACCTAATATATATATATATATACATATATATATATATATATATACATATATATATATATATATATACATATATATATATATATATATATATATATATATATATATATAAGAGAGATTATGTCAATGTAGATCTTATATTTTATTTGCATCGTGCCTGACTTTGGACTCTTTGAGCATTTTTCATAACCATTGTTAAATCCTCTTTTTGAAATGAAGGATAAACACACTTCTGATTCTGCTTATTTCTCTATATAGAAAACTTTCAATTCTCTATACTACACTTTGCCGCAGAGTTCTAAAGATAATAATGTGTGTTCATAGTAAACTATGAAAGCCTGTGGGGGGGCGTTACCCGGAGACAATGGAAAATAATTATTTAACTTTAAAAAAGGTAAATTCTAGAGGTTTAAGGAACACATATGAGTCATGTTGATGCTTTTATATTGCTTAGTTGATTATTCTGCTTAGACCAAAGTGAGTGTGTTCTCTTCTTAAGCATTGCGCATACGGTCCCTTGCCCTGTCTGACTCCACCTCTCCAAGTAAATGTAGCCTCTTAGCTAGTTAAGTTAATGAGTTACTCCCTATTATAATAGAACTCCTATAAGATGCCTACTCCCCACTTTATTTGTTGTTCTCAGCCTCTTCCAAATTGCATTTATCTTTGGAATGGTACCACCAATTCTCCAAAATCGATAACCTGTTTTCTTTTTTCTTCTTCTTAACAACCACTCTCATTTGGACAATGATATACTTGGGAAACAGTTTGCAGTATGTTGTTAAAAATTAGCTGAAACAGAGAGAGACAGACACAAAGAAAGTGGGTTTCAATGATAGCATAGAGATTATTATGAAAATATCGCGTATCAACTACACCTGTATTGTACATAACGGCAACAACATAGGTGTTGCGGTAAGTTTAAACTGAAAAAGAAAGGGAAATAAGGTAGGGAAGTGGTAGAGAGTGAGAGACAGACAACCAGAAAGCGAAAGGGAGGGTGTGCCAATCCTATCATTGAAACCATGAACAAATATGGCAATCAGATAGGAATAAATCCTTGCAACACCTCACAATAAATAGGGGATGTATTTCCTTCACAAAAACAAAAAAAAATTGAAAATATCATTAAGGAAAACAAATATGTAAGTGTTCGTGCGATAAATAATTCGTACAATTCTACAATAGTGACATTTCACATTTTCATGATCAGACTTATATTTTTTTGTATTGTGATCAAATACAGCTGTAATTTACTTGGTAAATACGTAAAGATCGAACATTAATTAAGTGTTTATTTTTTTGTATAATTCTTGAATAAATCTCATGAAATTTTGGAAATTTGATAATGAAAATATAAGTAGTAATGTTTACGTGCGATAAATAATTTGTTCCATTCTAAATAACTTCAAATAACTAACATCATGAAAATAAGACAAAGCAAATAATTAATGACTTCCCGAATACTTATATTCTGCCTGAAAAGAACACCACTGTTATTCTATTTTCAGAGCTTAATTTCCTACAGAGAGTAACTTCCTAGCAACACATTTGTGACCCATTTGTCTTAAAAAATGATTATAAAATATAAATCGCTGGAGTTAACAAATATGAATTTAAATAATGTATACAACGTATCTCAAACTGAAGAATCAATAAGATGTTGTATCTTTAGTCGTGTAAGAAGAAATCCTTCTTGAGCAAGGCAATATTAGATTTGTTTGGATAGCAGGATTTTCAACTAGTGTATTTTAAATAATAAAAAATGTAACCCGTTCCCTTTAATCGGAGATGTAGTATTTTCTCCTCTGCCAAATAATCTCAGCAAACATTTATATTACATCGTAATAATCTATTTTACATTCATCATGATATATTATTGTTTTTAGAATAACGTAGGATCCAATACAGAATATTCGCGAAAAAATTTATTCAACCTAAGAATGACTACCTTGTTTTGAGGCATGAATTACCACAAGTCGTACCTTGATAGCTACGTATTTGTGATCTGTTGTATTATTATAAAAAAACATATCGTACAAAAATAAATCCTAAACGATGAAAAAAAGGCCAGTATCGAAAATGTGATCAAAATTAAATTTAAAAAAACCAACGTAACAGATGTGCTTGCCTGTGACGGGAATATGGCCTGCGACGATGTGTGTTGTTAAAACCTTGTTCGGTCCCCCAAAACATAAGTTTACAAACAGTCAGAAAAACTAAATTATATTCCCTAAATATATCTGGAATGTACTGGTGTGTTCACAGTATTTCCCTGTTATTAACAAAGAACATGGTGCGTTGAGTGGTGGTTAGAGTAGATAAGTTGAAGTCGGTAAAACATGTAGCTACTCTCTTTATGGAAGTTTTATTTGTGAGAGTAAGATTACCCGAATAAAATATAAAATATAACAAATATTGAAAGTATGGAAAATGAATGCAGCATTTGTGGAAACATTCACGAGGAGTTAAACTACTTGCTTGGCTGTGCAGTTTAACATATGAAGTGGTCCGTTATGTCTGAGGTTGCATGAGAATAACGACTTCATTTTATTATATAGACAACCTAAATAGTTTGTTTAATGTACATATATATTGAAATAATTGTAAATCCAATGAATCGGTTAATGTATAAATTATTATAAAATAATATAATATTGAATCTTTAGATAAATTAATGTATATATATATATATATATATATATATATATATATATATATATATATATATATATATATATATATATATAGCAATACATGAAGTGAAAGAATAAAATAAGGTGCGAATCAAATTTTGTTACAGACAAAGTACATTAAAGTCCTTAATTGGCATACACATTGAATACACTTTTCACTGTTATCTACTGCATCAATAGCAAACAAATCTCCCGCCTGGATAACTTCTTTCGCTTTTGGACCACCATTCAACACTTGGATTATTTTTTAATCAACCTATTAGATAACTTTCCTGGAGCTATTTTAAACTTTTTGACTTGGATGACCTGTATAGATTTACAAAAAAGTATGTTTTGCGCTGATATATTTGATGTTTTATATACTTTTATGTATTTTCATATATATTGTTTTATGTATTTTCAAAGTTTAATTTTTATTACCTGCAGTAATGTCATTGCGGTAAGGGTCGTCTGAAGAGAAGATTTTCTTTGAAAACTCATGAGTTAAAGACATTAAAGTACTTTGCCTGAACATTGAACTGTAATAAAATTTGATTCGCACCTTATTTTATTCTTTAACTTCATCTATTGCTGTTAATGCTCTATCCAGTATATTGAGCTTCTCTTTATCCGGATGTTCACTAATTAAAGATATTAGTTGCCTCTTATGTGTTTTGTTGTGTTAATCTTATATATATATATATATATATATATATATATATATATATATATATATATATATATATATATATATATATATATATATATATATATATCGGGGGTAGAAAAAGTGCGATTTAAAAAGAAATGACTCTTGTTTGTCAGAGACTTTTGGTGTTCATTGCCATCAGCAATATTCGTCAATTGTAGACACTTGTCCTTGAAGTGCTTGAAAAAGTTGTTGTCGAACGGGGAAAGTGGAAAGACAAGTTAAAGCGTACCACAACGTCGAGCAAATACTGGCGTTGTAGTGTCCGAGGGGGTCTATTAAGTAGACTGTTTTCTCTATAAAAAGACAAAATAGTATTAAACCAAGTGGGAAATGTTGGATTTGGTTTTTCGTCTTAAAATGTCTCTATAAAATTTAAGAAGATGATTGGGCGATTCGGATTTTGTAGTAAACATAGTGTGTGTAATAAAGGTTACATTTATAAGATGAAAAGTTATCATTTAAAGTGCATAGGTTGTTTAAGAAAGAGTTCTGTAATCAGATATGAAGCATACATCTATAACACCCAGGTTCTAAGGAAGACAGCTCGTATTTATTCTTTTTATGAATGGTTAACCACTAACAAGGCCGACATCTACTCCAGATAAGAGTTATTCAGTTGGATGATAGAAGAGTACTATGAACAGATTGAGAACTATGATTGATTCAGAGTACGATTCGACACATATGCGTGTACATTTGACATGAAAACGGACATGTTTTATTCTGTAAAGAAACATTATTGTGGTAAAGTGTTCCATGGGGGAGAAGTTCTTCGATAAAAAAACTTTATTATTGCTAGTTTCGTTTGATTTTAGATACACAGATTAATACAATTAAGTTATTCGTAGCATTAGAATATAGCCGAGTTCTTGTTGAAATAATCTAATAGTTGGGTAACTTGAGCTTGGAACCATAGTTTATGAATTTTCAAATTGAAGCAAAGTGAAATAACTAATGGTAGCGGTTGTGGCTCAACGGGCCACAGGTATATATAGTATTATAATACAAATATATATATATATATATATATATATATATATATATATATATATATATATGTACATATATATAAATTGAAATAGTATGTATATATTAAAAATCATAACATATATATATATATATATATATACAGGTAATTTGCATATATATATATATATACATGATTTTATATAAGCATACACATGTTAGTAATTGTATGTGACTAGTTCGCATGTAATTAACAATTAATAATTATTAAAAATTAATTGTATTTATATGTGAATACTTAGTACTTTTATATAGTGAATTAGCATGCGTATGTTACTAATTATCTATTAGACATAATTAATTTAGATATATTTCTTAAAAATTATTAAGTATATCAAATAATTAACATGTTCATAATAATAATTTGTACTTTTTATAATAAATTGCATTCATATCTAAATAATACTTTAATTATATATATATATATATATATATATATTAAATAAGCATATGTATATAACTAATTACTAATTACATCTATTAATAATGTAGATTATGTAACTATGTCTGTCTGTCTGAAGCCGAAACTCCATCAGAGTAATATTTCTATTTACTTAGTCCGCCAGCCTCTTTATATACTACTACAAAAACCGCCGTAAACACTATGCGCATTTCTCAATTTACATAATTAATAGCTTGTAAACTTCTAATTAATTAGTATTCGCAAATGTATACTCATGATTGTTTTCTTCAGATTTCCACGTGTATTTACGCTATTTTTCTCGCTAATAATCTTACTTATAAATTATAATTATTATTTTTTTTTTATATATATACATACATGAAATGAGTTACGTAGTTAATATATCTATTGCGAAACTAATTGAACTGCCGTCGTTACTCCATTGAATTGGTTACCTCCCTCTAGTTATTCAGTATTGACGCAAGATGTGCGCGTTATTTAAAATGTAAACAAAACGCTGGTATTTACAGTGTTACTATTACTCTGATTTTTTTATGAAAACGTTCTGAGTTTGTTAATTTTCTTAATCTTATTAGTCATTATGTTTTAAAACACAAATTCACTGAATCAAATTGTTTAATTAAAATAATAATTGATTTAAAAACACGCACACACACATTATTATGTATTTAGTGTAGGTTATCTTTTTCTTTTCGAGAGCATTTAAAAAACTATTCGTGTTTACTGTATTTGATGTTTTAATACTTTCATTATACCTTTTTTTCCAATATTATCATCTTTTTACAACCTTTACTGTGTTCATGATTTAAGCTTTTATTTACAAACTGTTTTGATTATTCCGTGTTTTATTTATTAAAACAAAAGATGTGTATGTTTTCTTTTCTGTCAACAAAAAATCTAACACATTGTACTGGAAAGCTATACAACTGATATTAGAATAAAATTGTGTAATTAAATAATGTCATTAAAAATAACACACACACACATTCTAATGAATTTAATTTAGGTAAACGTTCTTTCCGAGGGCATTTACATAACTAATCGTGTTCACTGTATTTGATTTTTGTGTGCTCTTACACTGTAGGACCCGCGCTAACATTGACCCCGTCGTTAGGGTTAGGGTCAGGGTCAAAGTGTGGGTTAGGATTAGGCTTTAGAGTTAGGATAAGGGTCATGGTCAAAGTTAGCGCGGGTCCTACAATAAAAGAGTTGCGATTTTTTATTGTTTTATTTTAGGTACACCTTTTTTCCGATTTGAAATATACTGTTCGCTGTATTTAGTTTTTTAAATTGTTTATTTTAACAATGTTATTTAATCAAATTGTTTAATTAAAATAATAATTGATTTAAAAATTAGTATTTAAATAAAACACACACACACATTCTAATGAATTTAATTTAGGTAAAACTTTTCGAGAGCATTTAAATAATAAATCGTTCACTGTATTTGATTTTTTTACTTTTTTTCTTTTCTTTTATTTCCTTAAATAAAAGTATTTCTATGTATGGGAGAGAGTAAAATAAAAAATTTGGGCATAAACAAAGAAAATCAATATATAACACCCAAGAAATATGAGTGGGGATCCATCGGTTTACGCGTGAGCTTTCATTTCTGACGCCGCAGCCTAGCAAAAATATGCGACCGGAGTGAGCATATATTTGCTAGTATAATTAATTAGCATATATGTGATGATAATATGTGAATACTTAGCATGTTTATATCAATAACAATTAGTAATTATTTATAATTAATTACATGTATATATAAATAATTACTAATTATATATAAAAATAGCATGCGTATCGTACAAATTATGAATTAGATATAATGTCTTGATATATATTTCTTAATAATTATTAAGAATATGGAAATAATTTTCATGCACCCCATAGACTGGGATTGTCTTGGCCTTCGGGACTTGATTTACACCGGTCTATGGGATTGTCCTGTGCAGTTCTAAGAGGTCCACCCTCCCAAGTTTTGCCTCCCCTCTTTGGGGAGGAGTAAGTTAATTGCTTACTGCTTGTGGCGCCCCTACCGGGGAATGCTGACGGGGCTGCCCAGGCAATTTTTGATGGTCAGAGTGCTCACCTCTCGGGCGCTGGCTTTTCAACCCCCACTTTCCGACCCGACCTTGGGTCACATCTTACTTGTGGGAGTAGGATAAAACTGGCCTTCTGCCTAACTCCTGGAGAGGAGTAAATAATACATTAAACGGGTTTGTTACAGCTGATGATGTGTGCTCGTCATGGGAAGACACGGTGACAATATTAGCAGACACTGAGACACCGGCTGGAGATTACGAGGTATATTTTTAGTAAATAATTGTATGTTATATGTACATGGTCACATGTGAATGTGAGAAGATACATGTATCGTGTACATGTTACACGTCAGATTTACGCTAAATATGAAATTATATGCTATTATATTACTTATTGATCAATAAATTCTTTAGCAAAGAAATACAAATGAAAACACAATATGGATTCATTCACGTGTAATCTAAGTATTCTAACATAACTTCTAATTGCTTTTTCAATATTAGATCAGTAAATTTGGTAGTAATTTTGACCAAACGCCTCTTCAGTTTTAAATCTCATAAAACAACAAACTACATTAATTTATTTAAAATATTTACTTGTCAAGAATATTATGTGGAATGTATCTCCTAATATTCAACACTAATATCCTGGAACTTCATACTAAAGCAAGACTTACGCAATCAAACTCCGATATTGCTTAAATACTTAAAAAATAAAAGAAAAAGGACGCCTGGAAATAATGCTATTTCGAAGTTGGCTTGGTCTTTGAATAGCAACAGCACAAAGTACATGGATTCATATTTTGTTTAAAATGCAGGAATCATCCGGAAGTACGATTACAATGTAAGCAGAGTCAAAACATTATAAACGAACAGAGCTTAAAATTTTTGAATTATCGAAACTCAGATTAGAATTATTTGGTTAGATTATCCCCACATTTTAAGATTATACGTTTCCATTTAGTGTATGTTTGCATATCTATGTGTGTGTGGCGTGTGTTAGAATACATATTTATATACATGTGTATGCATGCGTGTACCTGTCTATTCATATGCGGCTCTTATATGTGCATTGGGTATAACTATGTTAATATTGGCTTTTATATTTTTCGATATATATATATATATATATATATATATATATATATATATATATATATATATATAGAGAGAGAGAGAGAGAGAGAGAGAGTAAGAGAGAGAGAGAGATAACGAATACTTTTGGTGCCGCTATATAAAGGAAGCCGGCTGGTTCTGGACTATATATTCTCTCGGAGTTGTTCTTCCTTCGGATAAAAGAAAAACGTAGGTGCATTGTTCTCTAGTTAGCTGTTCAATGTAAGTATTATAATTAGCAATAGATATTCGGAGAAAGTAGTACATCGATGTATTTAAAAAAGATACATACGTTGAATAATGAAAAATTTGAGGACCACTCCAAATGCCCGATTCATGTTAAAAATAGCATAGAAGCTCCCGAAAATGAAGGTTGTTGATTCCAAGGTTAGTACTATTGTCGTTATTTTCCTTTTTTAAGCATCATTACGAATACTTTATAGGTCATGGACCGCTTTTCTCCTGTTTCCACAGAGAAAGTGTCCCCACGATTCATAAAAATTCGGTTATTTACAATTTTCGTTGTCGGATGTGAAGCCGACTATGTAGGGTGTACTATAGTTATTAACATGCAGCAATCATCTTCGTGGGGCAAAAATAGTACTATGTACGTATGTTAGTATATTCCTTCTTTTTTTTTAATTTTCTAATATTTTTATTTTTGTTGTGATGCAAAATATTCACGCGCTATTTCATAAACTCTAACTAAGAGATTTTCTTAAGATTTGAATTG
This sequence comes from Sepiola atlantica, assembly GCA_963556195.1. NCBI lineage: Eukaryota > Metazoa > Mollusca > Cephalopoda > Sepiida > Sepiolidae > Sepiola > Sepiola atlantica. The sequence goes on from OY744525.1 coordinate 31,946,299, forward strand.
TCCATTTAAGTGCAATTGTTTGTATCGCTTTTGCACTTGGTTCTTGAGGTATATTTGTCAGGTAGTTTTTGAAATCATATTTTGTGAGACCAGTTGCTCCTATATATACTAAGTTGATGAGGATCTTTCTAAGAGTATTGTGCTTTTTTTATTTCGTACACATGCGCAAGTGTGTATTGGTAGATATCTGGTCATAAAAGTATGCGCCGATATATATATGGATCGATAATTACAAGGATGTCTTTATTATGTGTGCATTCGGGGATTTAGGTTTGTATAATAAGTAAATATATATTTCTGTGTAGATTGTGTGCACTTATGGGGGTGCACTTATGTATCGGTATATAAATGTGCGTCTGTATTATATATACATACATATACACACATATATATATATATATATATATATATATATATATATATATATATATATATGAATATATACACACACAGAGAGTGAGAGAGAGAGAGCGAAGATATATATTAATTTATCAATTTCTAATATGTTAATAAAATAAACATCAAACCAATATTTTCAAAAGTGCTCAAAACAAGTAGAGCATTTATAAAATCACATAAACAATATCAAAGTCTTGCGTGAATCAACCAACGTTTCGATGCTATCACATCTCTTCAAAGACTTCAAGTCTTTACAAAGATGGGATAGTATCGAAACGTTGATTTAATTACGTAAGGCTGTAATATTGTTTATGTGGTATATATATATATATATATATATATATAGAGAGAGAGAGAGAGAGAAAGAGAGAGAGAGAAAGAAAGAGAGAGAGAGAGAAAGAGAGAGAGAGAAAGAGAGAGAGAAAGAGAGAAATAGAGAAAGAGAGAGAGTGTGAGTAGGAGGGAAAGCGAGAGAGAGACGGATTTTTATATTTTTTTTATATATATGCGCATATGTACAAGTATATGTTTTGGATTACTTCAAAATGTTTATGAATGTTTATGAAATATTATTATAATTATTTAGAATTGTTTATTGCAAGTTCGATCTCTGATTTTTATATTCATTTCTTTTTAATTTATCATCTTAATGGCGTGTATATGTTAGTATGCATTTCTGTCTAAAACTAAATTTATATTTTAGCACGGATGTGTATGTGTGTATTCGCATTCCTGTGTATCTTTACCTGTTGATATGTTTATAAATGGATTTTTTTGTCATTTTCCATATATAAATATCTATGCATATACATACATTAATATATGTATATACATATACAGCTATTTATACATGTGTGTAGGTTTGTTTACATTGGATGTGTGTGTATATTTGCATAGTTATATATGTGTCTAGGCATACAACCGCGCATGGCGATATTTACGTTGGCGTATCAATAAATATGCATCTTTTTATTGATGTATGCTAGATTAATGTTATGTCTTTATTTACGTAAATTGACGTGTGCATATTTTTATCATTGTTCTATTTATATTCCAGTGTAAATGTATGTGTTAGAACATTTATATATCTCAGTGTGCAAGAAAACGCATGTGTGGATACAAGTCGAAAAATTCACTAATTTTTGATAGCGTTCGTAGGAACAATTTACTTATTTAATATATATCATATAATATGTTTTTCATTTCATTTCATGAATTCATCTCAACTTGTTTTGTCAATATGTTGTTTTCCGCTGGTTTTAGTTAAGGGATACTAGGTACTTTAATATAAATATTAACACATTTAATAAACAGTCCAAGTAAAATAAGTCTAAGTAAAAAACTAAACCCAAATAATAATATATAATGTAATATATATATATATATATATATATATATATATATATATATATATATGTATATATATATACGTATTTATGTATTTATGTATTTATGTATATATATATACATATATATGTATTTATGTATTTATATATATATATATATATATATATATATATATAGTGATAAGTGAAGCAAAGAGAAAGTATACATATATATATATATATATATATATATATGTATTTATGTATTTATATATATATATATATATGTGTATTTATATATATATATATATATATATATATATATATATATATATATATATATATATATATATAGTGATAGGTGAAGCAAAGAGAAAGTATACATAGATAACCAAAATACGCATTCATACACAGAAACTAAACACTCGCAATTTCAGGAAAATCTATAATAATGTAGTGAACAATGGTCAATCAACAATTACCCTGCTATCAACCCACAATGATGTTTTTTGCACGGCAGCTGATGATGATAAACTACTTGCCGAGCGTTTCGACATTAACTCCACTTTGGACTCGGCAAACCACCCCCTCCCTAAATTCCCATTCTGAACCGAAGCCACGCTTGAAAACCTGGTAATCACCCCATCTCAGGTCAAGGCCATCAGAATAAATATAGACACCTCCAAAGCATGTGGGTCTGATCTTATGCCGGTAATTGTAATAAAGAAATACCCTGCAGAACTGGCCCGTGTCTTCTATAAACTTAACAACAACCAACGTAATATATCAGTTCCTATACTCTTGTGAGAAAATATCTCCCCGAATAATAATAATAATAATAATAATAATAATAATAATAATAATAATAATAATAATAATAATAATATACAATTATTAAATTTAATTAACAGGTCAAGTAAAGAGTCAAGAAAGTCTAAGTAAAAAAAGTAAATCTAAATAGTATATGCTTTCATATATTCGCCGTTTTCAAGAGTCTTTTTTACACTTCATAGAAGGCTACAAGAAGGGAATGGTTCCAAACAATTTCTTACAGACAACCCCCCTAAAAAAACTTAAATTGGGATTAACTTTACTTTCATTTAAACTCGTATAATAAATGTGACACGTTTATTTTTGTGTATTCATTCTCACTGTTTTATTCACTATTATTATACCTTTTTTCTCTTACTTGTGCGCTTATGATTTTCCGGGGAATGACATGCGGGAGTCTCTGTGTAGCTTAATTGCCATAAATATATTTTCATAACTTACTTACTATATATATATATATATATATATATATATATATATATATATATATATATAATCAGGTTGGAAAGAACATACATATTAGGGCATATTCGATCTATACAATAAGTTCCCTTGTTTTCTATGACTTGTCCAACGATCAACTAGCTTCTTGATGCCTTCTTCAGAAAAATTATCTTATTTTTGAGAAAAACACAAATTTAGGTCATTTTTGAGTTGGTTGTCATTTTCATCAATTGTATTGTTTAAGTGATGCTGCAAGGACCGGTAAAGATGGTAGTCGGATTGTGCTATTTCAGGTCAATTAGGCGAATAAGGCAAAACTTCCTAATTGAAACTCATGACCTGTTCCTGAATGAGTTTATCTGTGTGAGGTTTCGCGTTATCATTCTAAAGCACTACACCCTACTTATTGAGTAATGCTGGCCGTTTTATTATATAGCAATTGGTAGAGCATCCAGTTGCGAACAATATTTTACTTCTGTGATTGTTGTATTATACTCTAGTAACTCATAATGAATCAGTTCTCTCATGTCCCACTATAAAGAGGGCATAACCTTCTTTAGGTGTAGTCCTAGTTTTGGAACACGCTGGGGACTTTGGTTTCGGGCTAACCATTGTATTTTCGTTGTGTATTCTTTTAAAGAACTCATTATTCATTTCCAGTCACAATTCTTCGCAAAAAACGGTTCTCGATGATTACTGAGAAAGCAAATATGTGTTATCACGCAATCGTTGATTTCGTTGAACGTCTGTCTAATTATGGGGAACTCAGAGTCCAAGTATTTAAACTTTTCCTAAGTCGTGAAGTCAAGAAATAATTGTGGTATGGGTTGTATTGAATTTTTTAGCTAATTCTCTGCTGGTTAACTTTGGATTGGCATACACAGCGTCTTTAATGGCGTCTTTATCAATTGATTTTGGCCTTCCCAACTTCGCCGATCTGACAGATAAAAGTCTCTAGAAGAAAATTTTGGAAACCACTGTTGATATTTTAGATCATTCAGAACATTTATCACATAGACAGTTCCAATATCCTTTGTAGCTTCTGCAGCTGAGTTTTTTTTTAATTCATAGAGCATGCAATGCCTCAGATGCTCTTCACTAATATCCATTTTTTGACGGTTGAGACCATAACACTTAATATTTACCAACTACTTACTATATCTACAAGGCAAAGCAAGATATTAAGACACCAATTCACGAGAAAATCTTGAACTGTGTACGCATTAGGAGGCTACAGAGTCATGAAGTATAAAATACGACATTACTTTCTTTCTAACCTGATATATATATATATATATATATATATATATATATATATATATTATATATATACATATTTTAATGACTATTTTTATTTTCACAGACATGTACAAAATCTGCGACACTGGCATGTCGATGTTATCGATCAACAGTTATTATAAACTGAGATCTCATCAGGCAGAGTCAGAATCCGATCTTAACCTTAGATTATATTTGAGAAGATTCTTTCCAGTGTTAAAGTCGTGCCTAATCAAGTAAGAGTTGCTATGTAAACATTCTTATATATATATATATATATATATATATATATATATATATATATATATATATATATATATATATATATATATATATACATATATATAAATCACTTGTTTTTTTCTTACTTCTTAACGCCGACATCTTTTTATTTCTTGCATTTTGGTAGCCTTTTAATACTTCTCTATATGCGTATAACACATAATGCGTAAAGCAAACTACGTCTCTTCATTAAATAACATTCAGATCTATAGAATCTGTGTGTTTATTATTTCTAATACTTATGAGTTACAGTTTCAGATGAACGTGTTAAGTAAATATCCACACAAAACTTCGCATCGCAGAACCGGATGTAAGGAATAACTGATGCAAATTATACATCATTTTACTACGTATTTTAGATGGTAAGTGTTGTATGTCACCACCATAAGCAACTAAGGAAATCGAATCAAAATGATAAATGTCTTTATTATATATATATATATATATATATATATATATATATATATATATATATATATATATATATATATATACATATTGTAATATATACTTATATATTTTATACAATACTTAAAGAATATCCAACAAAAAAGTGTTATATCATAAGACTTATGCCTAGAAAAATCAAACCTATTTGCTCGATATCAATTAGATAATTTTAATTCAAAATTATGTGTCAATTCTAAGGCTTAAGCACAAGGAGTCTTAAGATTAAATTGAACTTACGGGAATCTTTAATAATTGAGGGCGAATGGCTAAGGATCAAATTAAAAATATGAAATATTTTAATGTTCAAATTGGATGTAGTGCACATATTAAGCCTCTAATTATAATGTTAAATGATCAAAAGAAAATTATATTTGATGATCATTTATTAACTGATGTCAAATCACTATTATTCCAGTTTCAAAAAGACCGGCGGTAACTAAATTTGAAAGACGGGACTTCACATCTTCTTTGCCACCTTTTTATAGACGTTAATTAAGCATAGCTCACATTACACACTTTTTTCGAATAAAAGCTGTGTTCCAAATTCTATAATAGTTGTGTAATTAGTTTAGAGGGAAATCTTATAAATACAAAGATATACGCCTACACGCATACCTAACATTTTAGAGATAGAGATATAAGGCAGTATATCGCTATGTAGTTAGTATTTTAAAACCTAACACAGCACACCGATCAGAAAAATTATCTATGTTTAATAAGTATACCATTTTTACGGGTAATATGGTATTATTATAATACTTCTTGGCTTTTTGGCCAAGATCAAAGTGTAGTATATGTTCAGATGGATACTACACCCTATAAACCGGTATCGCCTTGGCCTTCTGGTCTTGATTCCGCCGGTCTGTGTGATTAATTATGTGCAGTTCCAGGAGGTCCACCCTCCCAGACCTTGCCTCCCCTTTTTGGCGTAGAGTAAGTTTATCGCTTACTGCCTGAGGCGACCCTACCAGGGAATACTGACGGGCCTGCCCAGGAATTTTTTGTAGGCCAGATTGATCACCTTCTTGGGCGCTGGCTTTTCAAATCCCACGTTGCTGACCTTGTGTCACTTCTTACCGCTGTGGGAGGATGATAAATAGAATGCTATCATCATGATATATATATATATATATATATATATATATATATATATATATATATATATATATATATATATAATGCAATACACCTAAAACTAAAAGTGGATGTTTCTTTAGCTTTTCAATGTAGAGAAGGATCTTGAGCGTTGCATTATTCAGTAACACAGAACAGAAATCAATAAAGAAAAAGAAAATGGCTTCGAATTAAAGTCGGTGCTTGTGGTGACATGAAATTATTTCTGCTAATTTACGAAGGGGAGCAAATTTATTTCCGCAATTCGATGACTGTATACAGATTTACAGAATGAGGGGATGCCATAATCGAAATCTTCGATCCGAATTTGGCTAAAGTCAAACGGATGATTGAATCCTTAGCTTTCCAATATAGTTTTATGCCAATGCAAAATAGAGAGAAACTCTTGGGATAGAGTACCTCTTAACAGTACGATTATTATACATACATACACACGCACCCCCCACACACATATATATATTTATATATATATATGTGTGTGTATATATATATATATATATATATATATTTGTGAGTTCTTATGAAAATTATTTGTTTGTTAGTGCAGTAGTTAAGTTGGTTAGTAGGTCGTTCAGTATTTCAGTCGGTTAGTTGTTAGTTCGGTATTTTAGTTGGTTAGTTGTTAGTTTAGTAGTTAGTTAGTTCAGTGCAGCTCAGAATCATATGTGTTAATAGAGACGTTTTGCAAATTCGTTTCAAATTCCAGAAGGTTTTAGAGAGCGTGTTACCTATTTTTTGTCATCATACTTCATATGAGACTGTCTTATTATCTATAAAAGCTGTGTAGTATTAACTTTTTTTCTAATATATACGATTGCACTTCCACTATACCGTGTATTGCATGTAATAACTATTACACAGAGTAAATGACAAGAAGATATACGAATACAAAATATGTATTAACCGCACATGATTGATTACAACAACCAACTAGATTTCAAAAAGGCTGAGAGAAAATAGAATGCACAACTTCTAAGCGAATGCTTTGTTGAACGAGATTTGATTGAACACTCTAACACAACAATCAAATACAGTTTAGTTCCTTCCTAATAATTCCTATTCTTCCCCCCAAAACTGTCTGCAAAAATTATATTTTTTGTGATAATAATGTTTATGCCACCAGATTTTCCTTTCTCTATATCCACTTTTTACTGCATTCTTCATTTTTTACTTTCTAAAACATGTTCTTGATTCCTACAACTATTTTCCCAACCTATTTTTCTTGCCATTACATATGAGCCAACCATATTTCGTCTATGCTACGTTCTATTTCACTCAAGTTATCCCCCAAAACCTCACGGCTATCATATTTTATTTTTTCGATATCAACTTAGTTTTATAGCTTTTGTCAAAGAATACAATAAAACAATATAAGAACATGCTGAGAATACTTATTCCAATCTAAATCAAAATCCAGTACATTATTTTGATTGTAGAATATATCAGAAAATTTTAGTTCAATGCATTAGTAAAATAAATTAAAATTCAGGAAATCTGGATCAATTTGTGTTTAATGATTATGGATATAATTTAATGCAAATCTGACATATTTGACTTTTCAAATAAAAAGGTGTCTTCATTAATCACCTTAACACCGTTTAAAATACACAAAAGAAAATGAAATCGTAGTTATCTGAATTTTCATGAAAGGAATCCCCTACTTTTTCCCCCTTTGTATGAAACTAAATTAAACTAAATATAGTCCACAATAATAACAATTTTCCCTACCTGTTCCCAAATATGTACTTCTCAGTAAATTATTCTGGGTTAAACCCTGTACATAGAAAGTTATAAACATATGCACATACCAATTATATATATATATATACATATATATATATATATATATATATATATATATATATATATATAAAACTGTTACTGTCTTGCATTGACGAGAGCAATAAGCTTGAAACGCTAGCGTCTGTAATTTAATATTTATTTATAAATATTATACTAAGCCTCTTTAAGAAATCCAGTATGTTAAATATAGACTGTCAAAAAGCTTTCATGCAAAGTTCCGAATACGTTCGTCGAACACTCTCGCTTAGTCTTCTATATGTTCTCGCTTATAGGCACATGTAGATCTTAATTTTCCCTTAGTTACATAAAAGTTTCCGTTGGCTGATTGGATATGGCGACTACTTGCAGATTCTAGGCTGACTCTGTAAACCGGGTCCGCGCCCCCCGACCGTCTGAATGTGTTACTTTCCTGCACTGATGAGAGCAATACGCTTTACACGCTAGCGTCTGTAGGTATTAATAATTTAATATTTATTCATCTACGACTTGAACTCAATTTTCACCATTGGATTTACTTCATTTTGAACGCCTTTCTGTGATGCCTCCACGAAACTTTTTCTTCTCAATCGAAACTTTCTTCCATTAGACACCTTATCAGCGGACAATTATCACCTGGACAAACCCAATATCTTTTTGCACGAACTTTTTTCACCTATCATTTTTAAAAATATTTTTTCAAATGTTGAATTTTGGCTTTTCTATTGGCAACTTATCTATCTGTATACTTCCTCTGATGATAAGATCTCGATCTGTGAAAAGCCTTGGCTTAAGGAAAGAATAATAAACATAATTTTATTACAGAATATACCTTGCATTGAACAATCGAAGTTTGATATAAATTTGGGCATTCGTACATGTTTATCACTCTTCGTCCATCTATCTTTATATATATATATATATATATATATATATATATATATATATATATAAATATATATACATGTGTGTGTGTGTGTGTGTATATATATGTGTTTGCGTATATATGTGTGTTAATATATCGACATGCATTTTATATTCGATTTCTTTTTCGTTTATGCTAACTTTATGTTTTTTATATCTTTATTTCTCCATACTTTATTTCGCTTTCTGATCACCTATGTCTCTATGTAATTTGGCCTCCAGTTTAATTGTTTCAACTTGATACACATATAAATTGTCTGCTTCTTTTGTTCTGGCTTCACTCAGGTCGATTTTAGTTTTGATTTTGTTTTCGATTTTGTGTCGTTTGTGTAGTTGGAATGTCATTATTGCCTGTGATTATTGATTAAATAATGGAGTCTGAGTTGATTCTGTATTTAATTTACTCTTATTTTAAGTTGCTATATTTCATTTTACATATTTTATTTAATTATTGTTTTCGGTATTCGAGTTTATTTTATATTATTTGTGTTTTGTTTGTGTCTGGCTTGCTTACACGATGTATGAAGATTAGATTAATGTTTCTGCTGACTAATCTATTTATATTATTGATGTGAATTAGTGCATTTGTTTGGCTTTTATAATAGTTTTTATACAATAGATTCAATGTAATTATTTCTGGTAAGTGTTTTTAATGTAAGTTTGACCACGATGGCTTTTGTTATGATAATCATTGGCTTAATATATTATTTGTGATATAATATGTGTCGTTTGTTGCATATTTATACACATTTGTATGAATAATTTCCTTGGCGTATTAATGCAACCGTGTACGTTTGTGGATGTATTTAAGTGTAGTTTGTTGGTAGTCCTGTGTGTGTGCGTCAATATGTATGGTTGACGTTACTTAAGCATTTAAGAAAAGTGTTAAGTTATCATTTGTCGTTGGCTTGTTCGTAATCTTACATATATTATAAGCAAATAAAGATACTAATTTTACTTTATATTTAATGTACATTTGATGAGTGAGTCAATTTAAATTAGAAAGTTGGATGTTAAAACTTGATAAGAGATATTTTGTTTTGTTTTCTCTCATGTAGAGAAACGCGCCGATGCAAGGGGAATAACTGTAGTCGACTAAGGGATGCATAACATTAATGAACACCAGTAATGTGTTTAAAACAACAACACGAAATATATTGCTACGATAGTTGCAGGGAATTTGTATTGTTGTTAAAGATACTGCGACGATTTTCTAAGTGGTCGTAACTTAGATGAATTTTATATGTATAAAATTAATGAAAAAATAAAATGAAACTAGCTGACACCAGAAGATATTGTTGTTTGGAAGAAACAGCTTACCTTGTGGGTTTGTACATATATACATATATATATATATATATATATATATATAGTCATGCACATACAGACTGTTTCGCAGCTCATCAGTGCGGCTAGACCTATTAGAGTCTCAAGCTGGAATCGAAACGCAACCGTCGAGTTAACAGTCAGCGACGCTAACCCCTACGCCATCATGCGACACTGACTGAATGTAAGAGATATCTCAATTTAACGAAATGTAAACATTGCAATGCCTGAGCTCGAAATTAGTTTTACCTAATGAGCATTGCCTTAAAGCTAATGGCTGTTGACGATACCCTTACAAAAATAAGCTCTACCCGGAGGGAGCTTTTTATAGTCATCCACATACAGACTGTTTCGCTGTTTCACAGCTCATTAGTGCGGCTATATATATATATATATATATTCTGGGTTGTCTTACTGGTGGTATACACCATTTTAGCCTCCAGACAATGTCGGTTCGTCAGGAGAGAATATGCATTGTTTTAGGGCCTTTCTCCCTACGTTTTTTTTTTGCGCATCGGCCCCCTCACTGATGTGATACAACATTATTTGAATTGCATTTCTATCTACGTGTACAATGAAATCAAAACAACAGACGTTTCAACGGCTTAGCGTCTCACGTGTCGTTTGATGACTCAGCGTCTCGTCTGTTTTTGTTTCTAACGGCTGAGCGTCTTACGTCTTTGTTGTATGAAAACGTTCTCTAATATCGAAGAGAACATTCTTTTTAAATAAAATAAAATAAATAAAATAAAAGAAATAGCTAAATAAATAAATAAAATAAATATAAATCAATACCTAAATAAATAACATTCCTAAATTATCCAAATTGTCTAAGGGAGATAATTCATTAATAATTTTAGTAACAAAAATATTTCCCTTTCACTGAGATAATTATACAGTGGACACTTTCTGTTATATCATCATATGATATGCTTTTTCGCCCAGTGTTCTTAAGTTTTCTATCTCCCTCTGTCGTCTGTTTTACAATGCCAAATAAATCCGGTAGATCACATGACTACATTTATCCAACCGTTGATCATATTACTTTCTATCTAATTATTTATGTAGTGCATTGCTTATTGTATAGCAGGAACCATTCTTTTGAACTGTTGGCCGGTAGGAATTTTAGTCTGGGAAGTTTTATTTCACTATCTGTCGCAACTGCATGGATATCCTCGGCACTGTGGCTTGCGTCCTAGCCTTGGTTTTCCGACGTCTTATCTATGATAATAGAGCGCTGCTTATGTGTGATTAGGTGAGAAGCACACTCCATTTTGCTTTGATGCATCTGTATTCTTGTTTGACTGTTAAATATCCGTCCACTAACGCATTGAAAGTCCGTGTATTGTTTTATATTCATTATCCCTTGGTTTATCTGAGTCGTTTTCCAATAGTTTCGTTTTGATCCATCATCCTCCCTACCTTTCGGTGGATCTTGAGGGCATTTTCCTGTATTTTCTTCTGCATGTGTGCTCTGCATTTCTGGCCCAATGAATTCATTTTATCTTTACCACTGTTCTTTGTCTTTCCAAGTTCCGCTGGTCTATTCCCATTCGCCATTCAGTCTGTTCCTGAAAGTCAAAGGACAAGTTATGCCTCTATAAAATGGAACTAGTTATCAATACGTATATAAATGACTGTTAAGTCATTTATATACATTTAAACTCAGGAAGTATTTTACAAAAGGGCCCGGTGTCTCATGTTAATTCCGTTTAAGTGGTCTACATCTACGATTTGAACTCAACATCTAACTATTGGTCTTACTTCATTTTGAACGCTTTTCCATGCTACCTCTACGAAAAACTTTTTCTTCTACATCTAAATGTCCTTTCACTGGACACCTTATCATCGGCAATTACAACCTAGACAATCCCCATATCTTTCAGACGAACTTTTTTTCACTCTTAATTTCTTAATAATAATTTTAAAAATGTTGAATTTTGGCTTTTCCACTGCCAACTTATCTATCTGTAAAATTCCTCTGATAATACGATTTCGATCTTTGAAAAGCGGTGTCTTAAGGAAAAAATATATGTTATTACAGAATATCCTTTGCATTGAACAATCGAAGTTTAAATTAAGTCTGAACATTCGTTCATGTGTATCACTCTTCTTTCTTCTATCTTTATAATTGCTCTATCTCGTATATTTAGATTAAACCATTTCACTATAGGTTCTATCTACTAAAAGTTAACTTTTAGTTTCATATTTGATTCTATAAATGTATATATATATATATATATATATATATATACATATACATATATACATATAGATATATACAGATATATAAATATATATATGTGTTATATACACATACATATATACATATATATACATATACATATATATACATATATATATACATATACATATATATACACACATATACATACCCACATATACATATATACACACATATACATATACACATATATATATATACATATACATATATATATATATATTAATGCATATTCATAGATATAGATATATACACATATATATGCATACATATACATATATATGTATATACATATATATATATATATATACACATACATATATATGCATATATATACGTATATATACATATATACATATATATACATATATATACACATATATATACACATATATATACATATATATATACATATATATACATACATATATATTTATACATATATATATATACATATATATACATATATATAAATACATATATAGTTATACATATATATACATATATATTTATACATATGTATATACATATATACATATATATATATTTGTACATATATATATATATATATATATATATACAATAATATTTTAATAAATAAATATTAATTATTTAAATACCTAGAGACATCGATGTTTCATGTAAACGCAATCTTCAGTCTAGGAACTAATTCCCGACGGTATATATATATATATATATATATATATATATATATATATATATATATATATATATATATATATATATATATATATTAGAAAGGAAGAATGAAAGAAAGCCAATGTGATGGGAAATGAAAAAGTAAAAACCAAAAACATGTGTTTTTATATATTCATCAATATCGCGAACCCTGAACACAAATCGCCACTGATTCGTAGTCGGTGATCTTATCCAAACGGCCATCGTCAATTAGTAAATATAGAGTCACTTTAACTGTAAATAGCGACAAGCGGCTGCTATTTACCAGGCAGATAGAATGATCTTATATATATATATATATATATATATATATATTAGAAAGGAAGAATGAAAGTAAGCCAATGTGATGGGAAATGAAAAAGTAAAAACCAAAAACATGTTTTTTTTATATATTCATCAACGTTTTGTCTTTATTTTTAGATATCTTCAGGATGATTATATTAAGAAACATGTCATGCTAGTACGTGAAACTATTGGGTTTACATACTGGGTTAATGGAGAGAAGTAGTAGCCACTACTGGCAGCAGTAGGACCGGGGTCCGGGCTTAGTGACGTCAGTGGCATGTAGAAATAAATGTGGATGGTTCTGAGTTTTAAAAGTGGAAGGGTGGGGATAAGCGGGAATAATATTGATGGCAGTGACTAAAGAAGTATATATATATATACATATATATATATATACATATATATATATATATATATATATACATATATTTATACATATATATATATATATACATATATACACATATTTATACATATATATATACATATATATATATATATATATATATACACATATATATATATATAAATATATATATATATACATATAAGAATGAACCATGTCCTTGTGTAATTTACTTCTTCACAAAAATGTTAATAGGGTGTATCAATGCTTTGACGTTGACCAGGATGCATATGAAATTATAATTTTATTTAATAAAAAATGTAAGAGTATAGATTTAAAGTCAAATCATTGAATAAACTATTTAACTAAATAAGTTAAGTTGTAAAAATAACAGTTGTTATATAAGTATTCACTGTTTTAAATCATGCGAAATAGATGTCTCTACGTTTTCGGTTACTGCTCTTCCCGTCTATAGTCTTAAGTAAGTAAGTATAATTACATCGTATTCTAATCTCTTAAATTACAGTGAAATCAGCTCGGCCTTCAATTCCGGTAAATAAGCAACTATCAATCCTCATCTTGAAATGAGTGTAAAATATCATTCTAACAATAATACTACTGCATACGAATTAAAAAAAAAAATAATTTGCCAAAATCTATCGTGAAGCTTCGGAAAGTGTGATTGTGTTCACATCGAATACCCATCTGTTTTGGAGCGCAGAAATACTAATTTCCCTATTTTGTTTTCGTTTTATTTTAATTGCATTACTATTTACATCTGTTTCGTATTTGTGCTGTGAAAAGGGTATCATTCTAGACTGAGGCAAGTGTTAGTATGTTTTAATCGAGTGTACCTGATTTGTGAGCTACAGTTCAAATTCTCAAGAAGTGCATTTAATATTGTGATATATCTTATAAGTATTCAGTTAATATTATATAAAAAAGTAATGTTTAATGCATATATCATATAAGGACGAGAAACATACCCCCGACAAAATAAAATATATATACTCATGTTTACATTTTCTTTTTTGAGTCTTCCGTTATTTCTTTTTTATTTCTATAAATAGTACATATTGCTTGCTTCCTGGCGAGGGGAGAGTTATACATGAGGTCGACTTTTAATAAGTTTTTGTCTTGGCGAGAAAAACCATATCCTGTCAGGAAATTTAACGTGCACTATTAGATAAATTAAATGAAACTAATATTGTAGTGCTTTCACAATAAGAGCGATACATTAAAATAACATGTTGTTACACATTTCGCAATAGTATAAAATAAATGAAGTTAAGTTATAGATACTTCTACGCAATACAAACCAAATTGTGCTTTTAACCTCACATTAGATTAAACATAAACTAATTAATGGAAAAGTGTTTGGTTTAGTTCCAAAAAATTTAGTAAATATATATGTATTTTAAAAGTGTTCGTAGTTCGTTAGACAAAGAGTATTTTAATATACACACTAAATTATTTAAGTAATATTTAATTATAGATATTTTTAAGAGTTCGTTACAAAATAAATTAAGTAAATTTATATTTAATCAAATATACGTTTTAAATTGTTTGTTCAAAAAAGAGTAATTTGCATGTCTTCATCAGTTTGGTAATCAATTTATTCATTTATTTCCGAAACTCATAACTTGTGTGTTTATATTAAGGGCGAAATCTTATGATATCAATTGAATTGTTTTCTGTTTTCGCTTGTTCATTTTTTAAAATCTGTTAAAACAAATTGATAATAGTGCACGATTATGTTAAGGACGTGTCAATGTTTTTCTTACCAAGGACAAAAATAATATCGCGTGATCAACCATACTTTAAGGCAAGAAATGTCTATAAAGCAATTACACCGAACGTTAACAAAGCTAATAACCTTCGATGCACGTTCGTTATTAAAAGCATAGAAACCAATGAATAATTTTTAGCGAAAAGTATGTTTTTTAAAAAAGTATACAGGAAACTAATGTTCGAAGCGTTTAACGTATTGTAATAATTTGTTATCTATTTCCGATACTAGGTGCATATCTAATGGCTTACGTAGCGAAACAATAATGTATGTCTTATTGTTGAAAAATCAGCAATGTGATATTAAGCAAGTATAAATTCGTAATAATTTATTGCGCAAAAGCCGTTAGTAAAATCCACCATATGTAATAGATGTTCGTTAAAAAGTACACCTCTATTCTGGAAGGTGTTATAAATAAAATACAGCATTGTCGATTTAGATTGTCAATCCAAATAAATAGTGCATGTCTTTGTTTAACAAAAATATATTAAAGAATATAAGAATAAAATGTTAAAAGAGCAGTAAAATAATGAAAAATAACAGTCGCAGAGAGGCCTTGCTGACTACAAATGACGGTCCGTTTAAATGACATACACTCCGTTATTCTTTTATTCCTGGAATACAGTCAGAACATCTAGAATAATGAAAGTGAAATTGAGAGAGCGTTCGTGTTTTATATTTGTAATCTAGTGTAGTATGTAGGCATTAGCAAGAGTTAAAATTGTTAAAATTACGGTGATTTAAGCGTAACTATATTAAGAAAATTCGCCGGTGAATGTGAGAGACACGGAAGCAGATACTTGTAGCAAATTGAATATCTAGGCTACCTTCTTTGTAGAATACGTAGTAAGGGCATGCAACTTATATGAAATAAATGAACTTTTGAAAAAAGTTTACATATACATATATTTTCTGAAAACATGCACGAAGAAGTGCGTCAAGTTAATAGTGGTACAGATTAGCATATAACGCTTTTGGTTTTTAATTTATAAGCGGCAGGCGGATAACATAGATATATATATATATATATATATATATATATATATATATATATATATATATATATATATATATATATATTTTCAGGCAACCCTCTGGATGTCTATCCTGATTATATTTTTCAAATTGTATGACCTGGATGGATTGTATAGATTTAACAAAAAAGTATGTTTTTGGGTTGATATATTTGATCTTATATTGTTTTATGTATTTTTGTATATATTTTTATATATTTTCAAAGTTTAATTTTATTACCTGTAGTGGTATAACTGCGGTAATTGACCTCTGAGGAGAATTATCGTTGAAAACCCATGAGCTAAGGACTTAAAGATACTTTGCTTGAACCTTGAATTCTAATAAAATTAGATTGACACCTTATTTTATTACTTAATTCTAATAAATATATATGTATATATATATATATATATATATATATATATTCTTTCGTACGAATGAATCACAAAATAAAAAAAACATAAAAAAGGTGAAATATGTATATATTTTCTGAAACCACAGATTAGCAAGTGTGTTAAGTGAATAGTGGAACAGCTTAGCATACAAAGCTTTGTTTTCAAAGCGTCACGTGAATATATATATATATATATATATATATATATATATATATATATATATATATATATATATATATATATATATATATATATATATAGTGTGTAGATTTCAATTGCGTTGGGAATCCAAATAAAATGGCTCAATGTACCTTTAAACAGAGCCTAATAGAATTATTAAAAGGAAAAAGACTAGACACACATTAAGGTTGTATACATTATAAATTATTTCGACCCTTTAATTAGGTCTTCTCAGTCTGAGGAGACCTAATTAAAGGGTCGAAATAATTAATTATGTATACAACCTTAATGTGTGTATAGTTTTTTTTCCTTATATATATATATATATATATATATATATATATATATATATATATATATATATATATATATATATATATATATATATGCAAGCCAGGTTTAAATATTAGTCTCTCATAGAATATCTTTAGTTAATATCTCGTGCGTTTTTTGCTTGGCTTTGCTTCTATTTAAAATATGGCTTCGTTCCTTATGTGGTGATTTCAGAGACGCTATGCATGGAAGATTATCCGATGTGATTTTGTTCTGCTTTTAGAACCTCCATGTTTTATCACATCGTAATATACAAATTTTCGAATTGGGAACTTTTGTGTCTTTCTGATGAATTTAGAGAAGAAAAGATCCCATATTGACATACAGATGTTGGATAGTCCTCTACCAAACGAAACGAACAGTACAATTGGGCTAATCGGGTTTTTTTTAAGAAAGTTATTTCAGATAAATACAATCTTGGTCATTATGATGTAATAAAATCTTGTTTATTTAAATATTCTCCGTTGTTACAAGTTGACTATCATCGAGCTTTCTATTGAAAAAGGTTGGTACACATAAATAATAGACGGTATATGCTAAAACATATTTTCGCATTACTGCATATATATATATATATATATATATATATATATATATATATATATATATATATATATATATATATATATATCAGGACAGGTAAAATTATTTTTGTAACAGAGCGAGTTGGCACAACCTTAATAGTATGAACTTCATTTAACATTCCAACACAAGTGTGTAGTATTTTGAAATTCATTTAGATATAAAAAAGGTTACCGTCACGAAACAATCGTTTATTACATGAAACACTATTTAAACAACAGCATATATCTATCATGTAATGCCAATAAATGTGAAAATTCAGAATGAATGTTTGAAACTATTTTTTTAATTATTTATATATAGATTAAGTTAATATATATATATATATATATATAGAGAGAGAGAGAGAGAGAGGGAGAGAGATACTAAATTTATTTTAAAAATTTTCACAACAATTGGCATTTCATATAACCTATCTTTTGCTCATTGCTTCTTTATGTTATTACTTTTCTTGTCACCAACAGTGTTTGTGAAGTTATATTAATGGTCGAAATATCTCAATGCGACAGTGTTTACGTAAAGCTGTCTAGAATCTGAGTAACTGTAAACACATCTGTTTGTGTCTTGTTAAAATAAACTTTTATTATTTTCTAAGAGAAAACATCGGCATAAGAGACATAATGGTCGACGAATTTGGAAGAACAGTAGAGATTAAAAGACAGGGCTCGGGTTAAGTTTAGGAAAAATAAGTAAAAATATACAGAGCTTGGTCAAATTTTTCAAGATGTTTGATAAAGGATAAGAGAAATATACTGACAATATTAGACACACATTATATGCGAGATGCAGAACAAGAATTCATGTCAGATTCATCTTAGTGAAACGTAAACAGGTGGAATCAGCATAGAATAAAGGCGAAATATTAAATTAACATCTCATCATATAATGTAATATAATAAAACGAGATTTGCGTTTTTATTTGTTTTTAATATTACCAATTAATATATTTTATAGACCCAGTGTGGTTAGAGATTTTGTAGTCTTAGGTTAAAACTAAATCGCTTTTGGACAAATTAGATAATGATGTGTTGCTCTTTGAGGGGGGTTGAGGTTGCATGTTCTAACTTACTTATATTCACACATTCCTGACATAGCCAGCTGGTCAATACTCATACCCTCCAAAAATGTCACAATTAACTACAACAAAATATTCCCTCCCTCTCACCCATCTCACCTTTTCGTCTACTTATTTCACACTCTTACCACCCCACCTCGCCTGCTTTCAAATCATCTTCATTTCTTCAAATCTGTTTCAAAAAGTATACTACATACACACCAAATACACAGAGCTTCCCCCCACAACAAATACCTCAGCACCCCCTCCCCTCTATTCTACCCTAAGACAAATTCACTAACACTCCCGCCCCTCCCCTTTTTCATTCACAGCCCTCCACATTAATTTCACTCCCTGTCACCTAATTCTCTCAGCCCTGACCATGGTCCTGCGCTCCTAGTAGTGGTTACTACTTCTTCTCATTAACCCATCATGGCAGCCCAATATTTATATGTATTGTATGACATATTTATTAAAATTATTATTCTGAAGAAGTCTTACAAATAAAGACGAAACGTTGATGAATACATAAAAAAACATATTTTGTTTTTTCCTTTTTCATTTCCCATATATATATATATATATATATATATATATATATATATATATATATATATATATATATATATATATACGAAACCTCTCTAAAATATATACGACCTTACGCAAGACAAAATGTTTAAAATACGTGACGAGGTTTGGACCTTGACCCCTTTCAAAGTAGGCTCCGTTGTACTTGCACACACTTAGCTCACCGGTCCATCCACTGACGGCAACACCTCTGGAAGTCTTCTTTGGAATGATTGTCATTCCGCAACATCTTATTTTTCGCACCGTCTTAACAACAGCTGCACTCCGAGCAGTTTAGGGACTTCCAGAACGCTAATCACCCTCCGCTGACATGTTCCCATTTTTTAATCGGTTGAACCACTCCTTAATTTGTGTTACACATCCTATCTTCTCAAAACACCTGCTGAATCTAATGCGACGGCGGAGATGAACACTATTTCAAAAGAAGACTTCTAGACGTGTTTTCGGCAGTGGATCTATCGGTGGGCTAAGTGTGTGCAAGCACAAAATACTTATTTTGAAGGGGATTCGTGTCCCAACCCCGTCACGTATTTTAAATAGTTTTCTAGCCTAATGTCGGATATTTTTTAGACATGCCTTGCATATATATATATATATATATATATATATATATATATATATATTAAAAAAATACTCGTCCCAGCTCAGAACAGTATTACACTATTATATGTCCTCATACAAACATCAAAATCAAAATATTTCATGCTAAATCTCGTGGCTTATTTACAATTTTATCAACATAATTATTATAGTATAACATTTCTAGAATTGAAAGTTTAAGATGAAGGAGTCTGGAAAACAAATAGAAATTGAGTGAATCTTGTTTAATTGTTATCTAATGACTATGGATCAAATCCACTGCAAATCTTTAATATTCGAATGCTCATAGTATTATGCTCTCCCCGAAATCTTTTAAATACCTCTAAAAAAGAAACTAGTAGAAATATATATCAATCCATGTCTAATAAGTTAATTAATTTTAAAAAAATCATGAGTATCCTTTTTTCATGAAGGGCGTGTTAGCCCTGTTTGCCGTTTGAACTGAAACCAAATGAATATAAAAATATCCTATATTACAATCTCTTAGTTCAGCAACTTTGTTCAGGAATTCATAATGCTGGGTTTATTCCTTTAGAAGCGAATCTTATACATGCAAATATATAAACATATACACATACTCAACTATGTATAAATACAGATATACATGCATACGGAACACTGCTGTTATGGTTATAGATGTATAGCATGAACAACGTTAGACCAATGCAATAATGATAAATGATACATTATCTCAATGTCTACTGTCCATAGATTTAAAAATGTTGCCCTTCGCTTAGCTCGCGTTCATCGCTCGACATGGCAAGTGCACCAACGGACATACTCTTCATGGCACCACAGGTTATTAGATCTGATTTATTGGACGAAATATCGGACCCACTTTCCTAACTATCGTCCTTTTTCCAGATGCGTCAATGACTTGGGTGATTCGGTTAAAAGTATCAGTACAGTACGTGTTTCTGACATATCGATGTAAGTATCTATAAAACAATCAGTTTTTAAAATGATTATAAATTGTGATATTAAACGACAACGAGGACTTTGCTAGTTGATAATAAAAAAGATTACACTAAACGGACTATTTTTTAATAACTGTTACGTTCTCATACGAAGATTAAACTCAAGTTACTAAATTTTTCAAAATGTTGTTCCAGACTAGACGGACCCGTGACCCGGCGTTACTTTTCAAAATAGAATTCACGTTAAAGGGTAGTATCTGTTCTCATAATATACTTAATCTATTCTCTCCTCGGTCATTGAATGAGTAAGCATTCTTTTTTTGCGGCCATTTTTATTTGTGTCCAAATCCAGAGTTGCCCTTGTGGGGAGACAAGTAAATGAACAAAACAGTAAATGATAAAAGTTCAGAATAGTTTACACGCGAAAAATAGTAAAAAAATATATATATTTTAAAATATATATTATCAATCTGCAAATAAAACAGTAATTGTATTTGAAAAGTAAATATAATACCATCAAAAGAAAGACGGATTCTGTCTAGCGAGAAGTATTTATGTACTGATTAGCGCTGGGCAGATTTATACGGAAGTGTTAACGTAAGGAATAGAATGCAGAATGGTCCGTGTATGGAAGCAATCGTTCTAGACTGCGAAAATGTTATTTTTGTTCTAATCCGGATGGCTCTGTTTTAGGGACATACAATTTCCGAACATTAAGAACCGACATAGTGGCTAACTCTGCGCTCGCTGAGAGGCAAGTAAAAAAAAACATATTAAAAGTGCAGAAAAATTAACAGTTGAGAAATCAGAAACAAACAACAACAACAACAAATTGCTTATATCAAGCGGCAAATGAAACGTTAATACTATTTTGAAAAGTTTTTAAAACGTAAATAATAAAAGACGAACGATGTTTAGCAATGGGGTTCTTACCTGCGCGCTGGAAAAAAACACAACAAAAAATACCTAATATCAAGCGGTAAATTAAACGTTAATTTTGTTTTGAAAAGTTAAACAAAAAGGAATAACATGTCTAAGCACGTGCGGTTGTAAATATGTGACTTCTAATCTGTATTCCTTTATTCCTAGAATATACTTATAATGACAGGAAGAACGAAAGTTAAGTTGAAGGAACGATGGTTCTGTATTTGAACATGTCTTATATCTATGAAGATTTAAAAGTAATTAAAACAATATTTACTGAAAACGTTGTATATAAATAGTGAGCGTCATAATTAATGTTATTACTGATGGGGAAATAGTAGACGCCATGTTTTAAATCAAGTTGGTGTTTATTTAGCTATCTTCAATCATATACGATTATTTCAGAATAGCATTTGTGATATCCAATTGTACATTTAGAGATAACAACAGTTATCTCCCTTGCACCATAACATAGTAATCTGTAATTATCTCCCTTGTTCTTTATGAGTGTATATATAAACAAACACCGGACACGTAATCGCTCTCTTTATTGCACCGTGCGAACTACAAGTAACACGTTGTTGTTGTTGTCCTTTCTTTGACCTCTGTTCCTCATTGCTTCGTATCACTTCTTGCTTTCAGCGTATAACCAGAACACAACAGCATTGTAGGCAGCTAATCAAAATGCCGTACAAGTAGGTAGAGTAGCCTCTCAATAGAGCGACCCGTATTCAGTAAGAATTGTACATAATTAAATGAGGAAACACTGATGAGTCTAGCTAGGGATTTGATCCTATAAAAATAAGTCCCAGTGTTAGATGGTGATGATAGTAGTAAATATTCCTGTATGTAAAACTACTTTGTGAAAGTCAGGTATGCCGGAATTAATGTAGGAAATTATCAAATTGAATGATAATGACTAGTAATTCCCGAAAACATGCACAATTATTGGCATAAAGTGTGACTAAATTGGGATTCTGTATAGTGATTGTGTTTAAAAAGCTACAGTGTCTAAAAGGTGACGAGAACAATGAGTGTACTCTATTATATCGATGAATATGAATAATTTGCTTGTTAATGAATTTAGAAAAAATTAAAATGCATGGGAATCTTGATTAATACGTGTCTAATAACAAGTTATCGAATTTCATGTAAATCAGAAATATTTGAATTCTAAAATAAGTGATTGCGCCTAGTATGTCTCGTGCCATCCCTTTGAAATACACCGAATGAACTGGAATGAGTTGATTTTTTTATTAATTGCCTGCTAATTTCTCTAGTTTTAGATTATACCAAAATTGGAGGTATATTAAATCTTATTTAAGCCCCTAATTCCCTCTTCGCATGTCAAAAAATTAAACTACATATATCTCACATTACCCGCATTACCTACTATATTGAAGAACGCAGCAGATCGGTTAATAACCTTCGGGGTGTATACCAATACTGACGTGTAAAATATACACATACCTAACTTTATATAGAGAGAAACTAGATGTGCTTACACTGCAATGCCGGTTTGTGTGTTGCTATGTTGTTTGTTGCGTTCTTTAAAACTATACTATTTGTTATTTTTACAATATAACTTTTAAATAAGATTTTGCAAGTCAAATTGAATTATTACGATATCGTTTGATCATTTCATTATTAACTGAACCAAATTGCTAGAAAACTGTTACTAATTATCTGACAGCAATGTTTTTTAAACTCTGTTTATTTAATTATTGAATGTAAATAACTTCCGAAAGTTTTAATATTTTAATGTAATTATTGTTACCTCTAACAATTCTAAAGCCAGAAATGAGTAGCTATTTAGCACTTAAAATGCTTCATAATCTTATATAAATAGAGATGTTATCCGTCTGCCAGAAGCATTGTTTTTGACAGTCACAAGTTTTAAACGTAATAATTGCGTTGCCTTATTTTTCTACTTTTGAGAGTAGAGAAAAATACATTCCCAATAAATAAAACATGACCGAAAATAATAAAACAGAAAATTTGAGATCTTCAAGTCTGGCGTTCTACAAACTGAGTTGGTTTGACTTTCATACAAATAGAGATTAAAATAGTGTAATTATAGCTTTGGTGTGACGTCATAGATTCATGATTTACGTCATGTTTTAAAACATGAAATCAAACATAAGCGATTATTAAAAAAATAAATGCATGAATAGATAAAAATTATCAATAACGTTGCCAATTATTTTAATAGTGCAACATCATGTTCCGAGCCTATACGACCGTCTGAAACTCCTACAATGCACTGATGAGGTGTAAGCTCGAAACGCCATCGTTTGTTGGTATAAAAAACTTTAATATTTAATTTAAAATCTTATATATATATATATATATATATATATATATGAACACGTAAAAGTTATTCAGTTCTCTTTTTTTCATTTCTTGCGTACGTGCACAGCCACCCACACGCACACACACACACACATATATACATATATATATATATATATATATATATATATATATATATATATATATATATGTATATTACAATTGACTAACTAAAATAATTCTTAAATTTTATGGTATGAGACTCATCTATATATACTTTTTTGTAATAACATATAGATATTTTTTCATACTCATGAGATGTTTAATAGTAGGATTCAATTGGTTAGAGTCGACCATGGGTGATGCATCCTTAGCTTGTTTTCCCGGCTGTCTGCTCGGCTTAAGTAGACCTGCTTGTGACTGAAAAGGCCAAATGCGGGAGCGGCAGTCTCTGTCGCAAATGTTACAAAAATGTGTGGTCTCGTGACTGTTGGCATGTATGCTTTCTTGTCTGCGTGTGCGCTTTACTGCAGCATCGTTTATCAGCTTAACCTTTCCTGCTTTCAAATGTGGTTCAGTGTCATTTTCCATGTTCACCGCAATGCTCTTCCTAGACCCAATGCCGATGTTGATCGTTTTCATGTATCTCCTCAACATGTTTTTATCGGAGTTTGGGTTGGCTAGTCGACCTCCTCCCAGACGCCAGCTCTCTATACAGGATTTCCTTTGGAATGTGTCCATTATCGATGCGTTGTCATGGTCTAACCAGCGTGGTCTGCGTCGCTTGATGAAGGTGCACATACTGAGAAGGCTCGTGCGGGATTAAACCTCTGTGTTGGACACCTTATTCTGGCATGATATGCCAAAGATATGGTGCATGCTTCGTAGGTGGAATATATTGAGTCGCCGCTCTTGTCTGGCGTAAGTTTCCACGACTCACTGCCGTACAGCAATGTGCTGATGATGCAGGCGTTGTACACTGCCATCATATTCTTCACTGTAAGCTTGGGATTCTTCCACACTCTGGATGTGAGGCAAGTAAGTTTTGTAACGGTTTTCCCAATCCTCTCGTCGATTTTAATGTCAAGGGAAAGGTCGCCAGTCATGGTGGAGCCAAGGTACGTGAACAGGTAAACCACATCGAGGTCATAATCATGAATAGTTACGGCGGGTGGTATCTCGGTGTCTTGTCAGAGGACATTTGAATTATTCAAGCTAAACATCCCAACAGGCCTAAGAAGCGGTCCACCAGTGTTTGCAATTCCTGCTAGGTATGCGTCGCAACTGCTGCGTCGTGGGCAAAAAGCATGTATCTGATGAGAAGTTTGCGTTCCTTCGTTCTTGCTGTGAGACGGGCAATGTTGAATAGCCTTCCACCTGACCTGGTACATCGATAGATTTCCCAGGTTGTAGAGCCAAAGGCGTCTTCAGGAGACGACACAGAAGATAGCAAAGAGTGTAGGAGCAAGAAAACATCCAAGCCTGACTCCGCTGCAGGTACTGGAGGGGTTTGGGGAACTCCCACAGAGCTGGACTACCCCCTTAATGTGGGTGTAGAAGGAGTATATTATGCTCTGCAGCTTCGGTTAACAGTAAATCTTAGGGATTATTTTAACACGCTCTCTCTCTGCTGACACGGTCGAAAACCTTTGTGAAATTTATAAAGGCGACGTACGGAAGCATTTGCTGTTCGCTGCACTGTTTCTGGAGTTGACGGAGGAAGGAGACTATGTGTAACGTTGATCTTTCCGCCCAGAGCCCGCACTGTGATTTAGTGTAGGCACATTCTGCCAGCTTATGCAGCCGGATCAGGTGGACCCGGTACAAACTTTTGCCGACAATGCTTATAAAGGAGATGCCTCTGCAGCTGCAACAGTCGCTTCGCGCACCCTTGTTCTTCATAAAGGGTAATGATATTGGTGTCCCTCATGTCCTGTGGTATGACTCCCTCTTGTAAACACTGACATATAACTTTGTACAGTGGAAGCAGAAGAGTAGTCCTTCGGTGGTTGGTCAAGTCTAATTTAATACCATCGCTATATGGAGCCTTGCCAGAGGTCAAGCTGTCAATAGTCTTGCTCAGTGCTTCTGCGGTAAGATCTGCATCCAGCTCCTCCATGGTTGGTAGATGCTCAACTGCACCAAGAACTGAAGGGGACACAGTGTTCTGTCTCAAGTAGGGGGCAGATTAGTGTTCCACCAATCTCTCTATCTGTTGAACCTTGCCTGTGATCACTTTACCAGTGAAGGATTTGAGGGGAGCCGTCTTGCTATATACTTGGCAAAGTGTTTCCTGATGAAATAATACATCCGTCTGATGTTGCATGTATTAGCTGTTGTCTGAATTTCCTCGCTGAGCTCTATCTAGTACTGGTTGGCGCAGCTGCTAAGCCTTGTTCCTGGCAGTCCTGAAAATGTTAATGTTTATCCTGCGGGGGTATCGCTTGTGTTCAGTAAGTGCGGAGTGCTTCACTTTAATGACGGGGTTTCAAACAAGTCTTCTGCTCACAGGTGGCGAGGGCAGTAGGTAAAATTGTGTCCCGCAGTGTTCCCTATTTCTATGTTACAGTATAGTGAGCCTGCAAGGACAGCAGCTCACTCTTAATTAAACATTTTATTTTTAAAAAATTTCTGAGGTTTTCTTGTCTTAACATCAAACCAAATTGATAAATGTTACATAGGTTTAACGAACGTGTTCGATTCTTTGTCGAATCATCCTCAAATGTAAAAAGCAAATGTACAAAAAAGCTAGAGAAATAAAAGAATTAAAACAAAAATTCTTGTAGTAAATGTTATTGTTATTGTCATTTGGGGTGATGAATATGTTTATAATATTTTTCATATCTGTTTTTCTGATCTGAAGTTTAGTTGCATTTGATTACAATAGTATATGCTAATATTGTTTGAGCTGTGATGTTGAATATTATTATTATTTGTACTGGTGTTTCTTTAACTTTCGAATCATTAATTTTATTTGTTCATCAACGATATAATAAATAAATTCGTTGTTTATAAGTACTTGTTCTATATTTGTTAATCTAAGGAATAGCATTTTTAGAAGAATGGATTCATTTGACACGGTTGAATAGATTTTTAACAATAGATATATTTTTTTTATTTAAAAGAACTAAGAGTTTAACTGGTTGTCTTTCGATAAGTGGAAGTGTTAAACGATGTATTACAGACGTCAACAAGATTATCAAAGAATGGAATGTTATTATTCACGTTAAGTTGTATGGTGAATTAAAGAACAAAGTTTTTTTGGGAAAAAGTCTTGAAGTGTGTGTGTTTATCATTGTTATCAGCTAGAATAAGAATATCGCTGAGATATTATACGTAAATAGAGTTGTTTATTGTTATTAAATATATTGTTTTTCTAGGCTTGACATATAGAATAACATGTATATATATATTTAAATATTTTCTTTGTCGTACAAAACTTTAAAATGGCATTGAAGAGACAATATGTATTATTCATAATGAATTAAGAAATTTAAAAAATGAAAGGGCAGCTGACCGGTTTCGTACCTCGCTCAACAGAGCCAAATATCGTGGTAATGTATAAAACATATAAAAATGATGATATGAGAATTATAGCGATAGAATTATTTATATATATATATATACATACATATATATATATATATATATATATATGTGTAAATAAGTATATGTATATATATATATATATATATATATATATATATATATATATATATATATATATATATATATATATTAGGAAGTGACAAACACAACGCTAAGTCGGATATATCTCTCATACATACGCTATTAGTGAGATGTTACGCAGGACTATAACGAGATAAACATAATCATCTCACCACTAGAATTCCTATATCCTCCTTAGAAAATAATACAATGCATGTATGTATATATTCTTATCGCCAATAAAAAACAACAACAAACTGCGTAACTTTATATATTCCGGCGATACGAAATCGTACATGCTCCGAGCAAGGTGTCATGGTTTGTATTGTAACATTTCAAACTACAGACAATAATATCGAATATTCGATCCATGTCTATGTTAACTATGTTGATACCGGTAGATAGGAAGAAACACGTGTCCATGAATGACTTGTATTTGCGTAAAATGTAATAAATAAATATATACAGAAAATGGAAATAATGACGCTTCCAATTAAGGGCGACTTAATGCAATATTCTACATACTCTTTACCGGTTAGGTAGTGGACAAACATACAAAACCCAAGCTGTTATTATTCCCAATAAAAACAACAAACTACACAGCTTTATATATATATATATATATATATATATATATATATATATATATATATATATGTATATATATATATGTATATATATATATGTATATATATATATGTATATATATATATATATATATATGTATATATATATATATGTATATATATATATATGTATATATATATATATATGTATATATATATATATATATATATATATACACATATTAAGAAAGCTTGAAACGCTGGCGTATGTAAGTACAACTAACTAATATTATATACTTAACAATGAATAATGTTTATACGCCCCTTTAATACGATTATAGTTGAGCCCTGTTCGGAGAAGTAAAAGTAGACTGACCCGTAGCTATAAGGCATATTCTGACAACGTTCGTGGCATCTTTAGTCAGTCTTTCTAGATATGCTGCTCTTCGCATAAATAGAACTTTAATTCTCTTTTTGAATTTGATAACGTCTCGTAACCTAATGGTCACAGGGGTTAGACACGTGCGACCGTCTGAGATTATAATCCCTACACTGATGAGAGCAAAAACTTAAAACGCTGATGTATGTACGTAAAATTAATTAATATTATTTACTTAAAAAGTAATATATATATATATATATATATATATATATATATATATATATATATATATATATATATATATATCATAATATAGTAAGTATAGTATTATATAAGTAATAACATAAGGTGTCAATCAAATTTTATTAGAATTCAAGGTTCAAGCAAAGTATCTTAAAGTCCTTAGCTCATGAGTTTTCAAAGATAATTATTCTCCTCAGAGGACCATTACCGCAGTTATACCACTACAAGTAATAACATTATTAACAAGTAATTATAAGATATTAGTTGACGCTTATATCTTTTGTTGGATTGCTTCATATATATATATATATATATATATATATATATATATATATATATATATATATGAATTAGTATTAGTTTTAAAATCAACCAATATACACATGGGTTTCATGCTAAACCTGCAATCATCAGTATTGGAGGAGAAAATCCTTGCGGTCACACGGTTCTACCCCCGATACGAAAATCATGTTTGACTCAGTAGCCGGAGCGTGTACCAATGGTTGAACACGCATTGCCTAGAAATTCAGATGTAAATTAAGGTCAAAATAGCAAATACGGCGGATATGTAGCAAGCCGTCGAGAGCATTCAATAGGCGGGGCCTAGAGGTATGCACATTATATATATATATATATATATATATATATATATATATATATATATGTATATATATATATATATATATATATATATATATATATATATATATATGTGTGTGTGTGTGCCTGTGTGTGTTAGTGTTAGTGTGTGGGTGTGTGTGTGTGTAAGAGAGATAATGATAATGATTTAAAGAAAAGGAAATATATATATTAGGAGATACAGAGAGAAAGAGTGTGTTAGAGAGTTAGGAAGTAATTTATGATTATGTTAAATAAGAGAAAATGCAAAGCAGTAAAACAAAGAGAAGGTAACAGTTAAAGGAAAGAAAGGGTATGACAATGCGTTTAATAAACTCAGAGAGAGCGGGAAAGAGTATAAGCATGATATAGAAGAGCATGAAGGGCATTCGAGAATGTCGAAATATGACAGAGAGAGAAAGAGATGGAGAAATGGGTATATGTATCAGAGATATTTGAATATAGTAACAATTAGAGAGATGGACATGAAAAATAAAGATAATGTCAGTGTGTATGAGAGAGAGAGATCGAGAGAGAGAGGATAAGAAGAATAAGAAAAAATTAGGATAGAGTAAGAAATAAAATGCTAATATATGTCAGAGAGAGAGACGGAGAAGGAGGGAGAGAGCGAGCGAGAAAGAGTTGTTAGTATATATAAGAAAGTAAAGGAGGCAGGAAATAAGACGAAAATAAAACGAGAGAGAGAGAATTTGAGTGTGTCCAAATAGAAATATATAATGTTTATGTTTAACATTGGAACTGTAATACAAACATAAAAAGAAATTGTGCCAAAAAGAGAGACTATATTTGAACGTGAGGGAGATAAAAAGAGAGAGCATGGTAAGGATAAAGAAAGATACATAGAAAAAGAGATTGAGCGAGAGAGAGAGAGATGAGAGAGGGAGATAGTGATGAGAAGATGTAAGGGAATCTAGAAAGAAAGCGAGCGACGGTTATTCCGCATTCTGTGAAATCAAAGGTTTTTAGAAAATAATCCGGATTTAATTAACTTGTCACTCAGTAAAATACATTTGTGTTTTGTTTTGTTTTTTAACTTGGCTCCGTTTTTGTTTTCAATATTGGCGGATTGTTATCAGAAAAATCTTCTGTATTAAAATCTGAGAACATTCCGCAAAAAGTATGTCTCCAATTTCATCGTACGGTTCGTCTTTCAATTTGTCACAACTTAACATTTAAAAACAAATATAAACTTATTTTGTATTAAGAGCTGGCGACTAACCGCTCGCGAGCCGTATGCGGCTGTACCTTCAAACAAAGTAGTTGTATTTTTCTTAACTCTCTATCTTAACTCTCTATCAGTTTTATCTAGAACGGTACGTTGACGACTTGGGTAGGCCCTTGCTCAGTGAAGTAGAATCGGTTAACCGAGGTTGGATTCTCGTAGCGAATAGGGGGGGGGGTCATTTGCTGTTTTTGCGAAGAAAGGGGTTCCTTTTTCGTTTGCTATGAAGGGCATCGATGTGAGAAACAGCTACACTTACTTTACAAGAAATGATTTCGCTTACATTTACCGTATAGAAAGTCAACGATGTTCCGATAGATGCTACACGTCGTAGACCGGTACCGTTTTGGCTCTCGGGCCTTTATTTCGCATGTCTGAGGGTATTGCCCTGTGCAATTCTATAAGGTGCACATTCCTAGACTTTGACTTCTCACCCTTTGAGAAGAGGGTTAGTTTATTGCTAATCGTCTGAAACGCCCCTACCTTATAATGCCTGCGGGGCTGCTCAGGCATTGTTTGTAAGTCATAGTGCTCTTCCTTTTCAATCCCATTTCTGACGTTGTGGCACACCTTACCGCTGTGGGAAAGAGATAAATAAGAAAATAAAAAAATAAAAAGTAAACGGGTTTTCAAGCGATTAGGACCCAAGACTCTCATTAAGGACCAGCGTATTATACTGTGTAGCATGAACGCTTACATATAAAAAAGAGATCTTGATAGTGAGGGGATTTTCATAAGCATATGTGGCTGTTTATTTAGAAAGACCAGGATTAAAGACTATGGGGAATATAAAAGAAAAATAACTTGTTTGGGGTGGAGATAAGTTAACGCATTACGGTATGCCAAGGTTAGCTGATTAGTAGGCTGCTTGTGAGGGTGACGGTGTTGGCGAGAACATCGTTTTTTTTCTCTGAAGTGCTTCATCGGCTTAATCCTAATCCAGTAATCATAATTTATTCTGAATGAAATAATGTGCCGCCTATTTTAGTACCATTGATATAATCCGAAAAAGTAAAACACAAACGTTCCTCTTTTTTCTTGCGTTTTTATCCTTAATTCTCGTCTTCGATTAATCTATATTAAAATTATATTAATCGTTTATGATAACTATAAAATATCATGAGAAATATATTTTTATGCATTAACACATGCATATTTTAAAAAAATAACGTTTCATTATATTTTATAGTATTCATGGCTCATGCTTAAGTATGAATTAACATGGAATAAACGTTTACTCTGGCATCCCTGGACTGTTTATTTTACTCCATATACATATGTTGTTAATGTACAACATATATAGGCACCTCTAGATACTGTATAGCTTTGATTGACAGATAGAGCTTATGGACTTCAAGATATCTCCATTCTGAAAATTAATTATTGGTAATAATGAAGCAAAGGGCTATTTGGACTTGTCATAGGAGTTACGTTTATTTCAACAGAAATCGGAGTGGCTTTCTTCTATTCAAACCAGCTGCTCTTTAAAATGTTACAGGGTAATCCAAAAATGTAACCTATGTAATCTTTAACAAGATTCATAGTCTTCAATCTAGACATATTAGCTACAAATAGTATTCAGTCTCTTCCTGACGTGTTGACCACATTTCAATTATGAATGTCCATCAGGCTTTGTTTTATCACACGTTAAACTATTACCGGAACACTTAAGTTGTCAGCTTATCAGTATAAGGTGTAACACGGAATGGGATTCACACACACAGATCATACTCCCCCCCCCCATTTTTTTCTGTTGCGTTATCTAAAAGATCATTTCTATCAAAATGTGTTTCAGACTATTCTTATATAAAAGAGAACCATCACACTAGACAGTAAAAAGTGAAGGATTGCGTGAAAGTTATTGACAATATTACATGTCGTATGCAGGTGTGCCTATCATTTAACGGCACAAAAACAAAGAGTGTTGAACAATCATAACTACAATTTAATGAGCAAATCAGGCTGAGACTTAAGTTTATTTATACTAAAAACTGGTGGGTTGCGGAAGAGTTTCCAATTTCATTAACGGCGTCGTTCTGGATTGAATGATGATCAATACTATTACATTCTCACTATGCTCATGAGACCGTATTCCATTTTTTTCTTTTTACATTCTTGTTATTCTGTTTCGTCCTTTGATATAATTAGCAAAAGCTGACATGTTTGAGAATTCTGCATAAGTTTCTGATACATTTGGTTTAAATTTCATTAAAACCAAACATACGTATTTAAAGTTTTAAGGGCTTTCTTTCCTCATGGCTCACTTCGACGTTGGGCACGTAGATATGCGTGACATAGAACGCAACGTAGAAATTAGGGACAACTTTTGTTGTCTTACCCGGATAATCTTATACACATCATATAACTTTCAATTAAATAGGTTATATTTGAAATATGAAAGGTGGTTAGGATCCCATAGCTACCTTAGGTTATAATGGCATTTTACTAGTCAGGACAACTTTCATTGTCTTCCCCAGAATATTGTATACATATGATTTAAATTTTACCAAATGATATGTTAGAAGTTTCAAAGGAGTTATGTACTGGTAGCTTTCTTATAGGTTGACTTATAGATTCGGGAACATTCCCACTGCTTTCTGCCGGTAGATTTTACATAAAATACACTTCAAAATGTTATGTATATTCTCTTACCTTTCTTTTTATAAGAAACACGCACACATCAAACACGCCCATACACACATAGATGGAGTTAATATATATGTAGACTACATGGTTGGCACTTTAGGGGTACTGTTATACGTAGTGAATTATAGTTTTAGAAGTGTATACATGATTTTACAAATGGATGAGATAACATAGGTACAGCTTACAAGATTTGGTCCCATACTTAAAAGATATATAATAGGTATGTAAATGTAATCATGTGTCAGAGAATAAGTTAAAGTTAACTTTAAATAAGTAGCTAGAGATCTGTCGATGGGTACTCACGTATAATAGAAGATCAAACGAGGTCTTCGCACAACGTTAAAACGATACAGACAAAGGTAACTCATAGTAAATGCAATTAATCTATAATTATGTTAATACAACTTTTTGTTTAAATAAAAGTACACATAAGCTCACATATAAAGTACATATAACTCCACTAATGCGTTCGCAAAATATGTACTCATACGCAGTGTTATAAGGATATATGCATACATGAATTTTCTAAGGGGCATATGTGAATTCTAGTGGTTGAGATGAAAATGTTTATATAGTTATAGTGTTGAGTAAGATCTAACTAATACTGTATGAAAGAGACATATGTTAGACTTAGTGAAGTTTACGGAATCCTTCGGATATAATGATTAACAATAATCAATCATGGATGATACTCTTGTAGTACCGTTTATTTATAATGAGCTCGGGTGTAATTTATGGTGTTTACATTATGGTAGAGTAGTTTCCTTAAAATTTACCCATGGTGTGATTTAGTGAACTCTCTCTCTCTCTCTCTCTCTCTCTCTCTATATATATATATATATATATATATATATATATATATATATATATATATATATATTATGCATTTAATTGGTGTCTTTTTCTAGAACTTATGCATATCTAAATAAACATTAACAAATATATATCAGAACTAAGAATTGGGTTTATACTACACAATGTTTATTATATGGCTTCTATGTGTTAAAGTGTATCTATACTGAAAGTTTGCAATTCTATTATTTCTATAGTTTATTGTGATCTCATATCTCTGATTTTATAAATTTTGTCTAGTTTCGCACTCAGATTAAAATCACATGTACTATTTAAACATTTACATGTTTGTGCATTGCTTACTATTGTTATTTCAGTTGTAGTTTTTTCAAGCTAACCTTAAAATAGATGTTTGAGAGTAGAGTGTCAATGTTATACATTGTATTGATTTGGAACTATATTTGGTAATACAATCTGCCGTTAAACAAGTTTTCCATACAATTCTGTCCAGATAACTTTTTCAACGCTATTGTTATTAAGGTTATACCAAGAATCGTTATTTTAATTTTGATTAAAATCCATTATATGATTTTGTTTCTAGAAAATGTCTAAAATTTTAAGGGGTATTCTAAATGAGTTTCAAAAATTGAAATCTATGGAAATGTAGGTAATTGGTGTCGAATTCAATGCAAATCCGAAATATTTCCACCTTGAAATGGGAGGTTGTGCCTATAGTATGCACCCTGAAACCATTTAGAATACTGCAAATAACCAACAATTTGGTAAAATATTTATTAATTGATGGCTGATAACTATAGTAAAAAAATTCATAAAAATTGGAGGTATATACATTTTCACCTCTATTTACATGATATTAAATTAAACTAAACACAGCCCACACCACCGAGATTTACGCCAAGCAGTTGAGTTCTAAAATTCATAACGATCAATTAATTAGTTCCATCTATCTCTTCATAGACTTCAGGATGTATAGGAAACTGATTTGATGCAAAAATATGTTCATATTACGAAAATGTAGTACACTTATGACGAAAATTAAGAATAGTGTGTTTCTACTGATACTCACTCACAACAGGGCACATTGCTACTGGGACATAAGGAGCTACTGTGAATTAGGCGTCAGATTGATAGAGGTATCCTAAGTTGTGAGTTGTGCAGCAAGACGTTAGTTAACATTACATCTAAATTTCTATATGGTGCTATTGTTGAGGAACCAGCAACAAGGGCGGGATTTCCAACGGCAAGCAGTTAAAAGAAAGAAGGTATTAGTATTTCCGATGTCTGGGAACCTCTTCTGTGATTGGGTGGAATATTGTTGATTAGCGGGTTGGTTGAGATTATTTACGTTGAGGGGGACATTGAAACAAGTCCGTCAGATAACATTTCGGATACAACTGCCTCTCTCTCTCTCTATCTATCAATATATCTAGTTATCTCTATGTTTCCCTATCTATCTCTATATATATCTTATCTATCTTTCTTTCTATCTCTCTATCTCTCTCTCTGTCTCTCTGTCTCTCTCTGTCTCTCTCTCTCTCTCTCTATATATATATATATATATATATATGTATATATATGTATATATATATATATATATATATATATATATATATATATTATAATATAAAATGAAGTAATAAAATAAATAATAAATATAACTTGGAGTAATGTCTTTCCTGATTATGTTTCTCAATTTGTATGACCTAGATGGACTGTATGGATTCAACAAAAAGTACGTTTTTGGGTTGATATGTTTGATGTTATGTATTTTTATTTATTTGTGTATATTTTTATATATTCTCAAAGTTTAATTTTATTACCTGTAGTAGTATAACTGCGGTAATGGTCCTCTGAAGAGAAGAATTATCTTTGAAAACTCATGAGCTAAAGACTTAAGGATACTTTGCTTGAACTTTGAATTCTAATAAAATTTGATTGACACCTTATTTTATTACTTCATTTTATATTATAATATTAATGCTCTATCCAGTATATTGAGCTTCAGTTTTTCTCCGGATGTTTCACTAATTATAAGATATTAGTTGACGCTTATATCTTTTGTTGGATTTCTTCATATATATATATATATATATATATATATATATATATATATATGAATATAAATCGGTATCTCCGGAGTTATACGAATGTCAACGTGAATCGAGTATCGACATTTGTAGTCACCTGAGTGCTAATCAGCGGGGTGAAAACTGATTCTAGACGCGGTTAACCTTACAGAGAAGCTTTTCAACGTACTGCCATTATTACCACTTACTGTGACGATCCCGAGACAACTTTTTGTACGATTACCACGGGAGAGACGCCATTTAGGAAACCGAAATCACTCCCACAAGAAAGTTTTAAATAATATTTGAAAAAATCGGTTCGAAAATGTATTTCATAAAAAAAAAACACTTTGGTTTCATTGTTTTCCTTATCGAACTGACGAGTTGCATTTTTTTCTCTTTTAAAATAATCTGATAAAGAAGTCGCTATAAAAGTCATAGATTTTAAATATAGAACCAAATCTACTGCAAATCTTTGGTTTTTCGTCACGTGATAACAATCTTGGGTCAATCGATAGGCTGTATTTAAAGATTTCCTTTCTCGGGGAATGGGGACGAAGGTGTTCTTTTTCTGTTAGTCTCAACTCGATATGTTTCTGTTTTTTCATTTTGTTCTTTCGGTTCTTTTTCTAATTTATTATTCTTGGCTTTTTATCTTAGCTGTGTGTTTTTTTTTATTATACTGACCACAACGAATAGTTGATGCCGTCAGCAATTTTGTCCTCTTACCAATATTCGATTAAATATCAGGCTGCAATGTGATTTAATCAGGGGTAGAAATTTCAAATTCAGTCAATGTTTACAGGCGTTGTATTACACATGATTCCTTTTATTCCATATCATTCTTTTTATTATAATTATTATTATTATTAGCAGCAGCAGCAGTAGTAGTAGTAGTAGTAGTAGTAGTAGTAGTAGTAGTATGGAATGGCATCAGTAATAGTAATAGTAGTAGCAATTATACAGTGGAAGACGACTCGTTGTATTTACCAGAACGATAGTGACAATAAGCCTAGCCAATGTCCAACCATACTTTTCTTCGCACATGCGCAAATGTGAAAGCGTCGGTTGCATAGACCTATGCTAGGAGCCGGTGCATGTATGTGTAGAAATGTATGTAATTTTCTAAGTAATTCTCCCTCAACAGTAATTCTCACAGCAATGTTTACCTGTGAGTCTGTTATTAAAATATGGGAGTTACCCAGGAATCTCAGTGACAGTAAGTATCTCTAGATATAGAATACTCTTTAAGACTTTCCATCGCACTCGTTTATAGGTGATTCTCGCTGCTAACAAAGCATGTTATGTTGAATGACGAATGACGACATTAGGTTCGTTTAACAATGTGTCCGGTTTCATATCTCGTACGCGTAGCGAAGGGAAAAGGTTACGCCTGTGAGATTTGGATAAATTGCGTTATGAAAACAAAACAATATTGAAATGCATTTTCGTTTACTTTTAACGGTTTAGTGTAAGACTTGTCACACTTGTAGTTCGTTCGATTGGTCACATGACGTAGTGATGTTTTTGTACGAGGGATATTTTTAAAGTGGTTTTCTATCTAGGAAAGCTCTCTCGTACATATCTCACAATCTACGTAAAATCGAACCGAAAAGGATGTACACTTTGAGGTTTTCAAATATATAACAGAGCAGTACTGGAAGTACTACGAGATTGAGAAAGTTGTTATCACTCAGCTTCCAAAGAAAACGACATCATCCTACTGTCCCCTATAGGGACCATTACACCGTCTCATATTCATTACTCCTGATTTCCATAATACAAACCAATGTTCGTGCCAGTACATGTTTTTACGCTGAGGGAATAAGTCATGTTATAATTATTTTTCTTATATATTTGAGTCATTAATCTCATCTCCCTTGAAGTTTATCTTAATATGCTTCATCTCCATTTCTTGTTTTTGGTCGCAGTGCGATTTTATTTTTACTTATCAGACTCTGGTCATTTTAACCCGCTTATGTTGAGTGCCTTCCACACCCCAGCATTATTTTAAATATTGTTTTCAGTGATATGATGTCAATCCTTTAAATAATTGCCAACTTCCAGGTCTTTTTGTACATGTGTTCCGAAACTATTCATAGTGTTCTTATAGTGTTTTGTAATATTACAATGTTCATGTTCGATATTCTCTTAAGTTCTTTGGCGAGTATTTTTCTGTCTCCTTAAAGCCCCGGTCACACGAGGCGATTTCGTTCGCCACTACTGCAGCAGTGGCGAGTAGTAGCAGCCTAGTCGCATCGTGTTACCAGTTAGTCGCAACTCGCCACTACTGCAGTAGCGGCAAGTAGTAGCAGCCTAGTCGAATCGTGTGACCGGTTAGTCGCAAATCGCCACTACTGCAGTAGCGGCAAGTAGTAGCAGCCTAGTCGCATCGTGTGACCGGTTAGTCGCAACTCGCCACTACTGTAGTAGCGGTGAGTAGTAGCAGCCTAGTCGCATCGTTTGATCGGTTAGTCGCAACTCGCCACTACTGCAGTAGCGGCAAGTAGTAGCAGCCTAGTCGCATCGTGTGACCGGTTAGTCGCAACTCGCCACCACTGCAGTAGCGGCGAGCGAAGTCGTCTCGTGTGACCGGGGCTTAAGTCCGTGTTCGACTGAAAGTAGCGAAATCAACGATTTCACACATATTTATTTGGTTGTCTATTATCATATCTGCTGTTCGAGCAAAACTAAGTTATTCTATGTGTATTCAAAACTTCCGAAAATATTTCATGCCTTTTATATTCAACTAGTGGGGCTACCCGGCGTTGCTCGGGGTCATAAAAACATATAATTGAAGAAAAATCGCGTGTGTAACATCTTTATATTCAAACTTCTATTTCTCTCACTCTCCTTCTATAGCCGTCTCTTTATCTTACTACCTTCCTCTTCCCTGGTCGCTCCATTTCATCGCTATTTACTCATT
The DNA here is from genome assembly GCA_963556195.1 of Sepiola atlantica. Lineage (NCBI taxonomy): Eukaryota > Metazoa > Mollusca > Cephalopoda > Sepiida > Sepiolidae > Sepiola > Sepiola atlantica. Next base: position 31,985,889 of record OY744525.1, read on the forward strand.
ATGCCTTTTCGAAAGCTGTTTCCTCCCCACCATTTCTTCTACGTTGCCAAGGGCAAAAGTATGACATATTTCTATAAAATAACAACCGCTGTCTGCGCCTTCTATATAGGTGCATATCTCCGCCCCGGTGTGCATACTATATAGGTACATATCTCCGCCCTGGTGATCATACTAAATACGTACCTATTGCCGCCCCGGTGCGCATACTATATACGTACCTATTGCCGCCACGGTGCAGATACTATATGAGTAACTATTGCCGCACCGGTGTGCATACTACATAAATACCTATTGCCACCCCGGTACGCATACCACAAAAGTACCTATCGATGCACCGGTGCGAATGCTAAATACATAAACCCCCACCCTCCGAATTTTTTTTTTACTCTCCCCCAACCCTGAGAAATATTTTAAGTTAACAACAAAAAAAAATTGGGCCCGACCATTAAAAAGTTGGCCCGACCCCTAAAATTTTCCATGACCCCCTCCCCCATCTCTCCAACCCCACTGAATTTTTTTTTACCCTCACCCAACCCTGAGAAATATTTTAAGTTAAAAAAAAAAAAATTTGGCCCGACCCCCTAAAAAGTTTGGCCTGACGCCTAAAAATGTTCCCGACGCCCCAATCTCTCAAGCCCTCCCCCCAACGTTTTTTTTTACTCTACCATAACCCTTAGAAATATTTTAAGTTCAATAAAAAAAAGAAAAAATATTGGCCCGACCACTAAAAATTTTGCCCGACCCCTAAAATGTTCCCCTCCCCCCTCTCCCCTCCCCCTTTTCTCCAACCCCACGGAATTTTTTTGTACTCTCCCCCAACCCTGAGAAATATTTTTAGTTAAAAAACAAATTTGGCCCGACTCCCTAAACTCTCTGGAAAGTTCCGTGTTTCATGACAATAATAATAATAATAATAATAATAATAATAATAATAATAATAATAATGATAATAATAATAATAATAATAATAATGATTATTGTTATTATTATTATTATTATTATTATTATTATTATTATTATTATTAACGTTTGAAGAATATTGACAATCCGAGGAGGGATAACAGCAACCAAACCTGCGTTGGAAGGGCACAGAGCGTACTGGAAACTTGGGAAAACTTTTTGTACTTAAATTCCAAAGAGGGCGAACGGTCGTTGTGAGCGAGTAATCAATGGTAAATGGTTGTTGCGATAACGCAATTTTATTCTGCAACGATAATCGAAAGAGACGGAAACTGCTCGAAAAGTTGGGAGACTTCTTGTTACTCACACTCTATGAGACACAATCTGGTATAAATGTGAGCCATCACTGATAATGACTCGTCTAAGATCTAAAGTAAATAATAAAAGCGGTACTAATATATGAGAGAAAAGTAAATGAAAACCTGTAATTGTGTTAAAATATATAAGTGTAGGAAATGTTGAATTTATTCTGTAAAGAAAGTGCGCCAATAAAATAGCGTGACATGAAGAGGTAAATTAATGAATCATTTCAACTCCATCGATAAGGTCGCTGATTAAGAACAAAAATGTCCGTGTCTGCACACGTCATTATCGAACTATTCTTGAATAAAATTTTGCACACAAATTGAAAACGTGTGTCCCCCGATACTCTGTTGTAATATGTTATTCCAAAATAAAATCATAACAATAAAATGTGTCGTACACTAGACGTTATCTACTTAATTCAAAGGTTTTATCATTTTAGAACCACGTGTTAACTTTTGCTGTCATATTTTAATCTAGAATACATAAATAACAGTAATTAATATCAGGAAGTTTTGAGTTTATCTAATTAATATATCTAGTTAAACGCGATCGGCAGTTTTACGAACATAGAATGGATTTTAAGATTTGGTTACTATTTTTGTCTGTAACTCATTTATCTATATACTATTTCCAAGGCATGTTGTTGTGTTTTGTATTTGAACGTTCTCAAATAAAAGAAGTGATTAGTTTCCAAAAATAAAAATAGCCAGATTACACATTATTAAGGAACTAGATTTGTTATGTAGTCAGAACACAAGTTCAAATCTTACGTAATTCTAAATCATTTTATCACTGATACGTGTTTTATAAATTTAAAGTTAACATAAGTCATACCACAAGTACATATTAACACAGTGACTTTATTTCAGTATTCGTCAAAAAAGTCGACAAAAAAGATCGTCGGCATTAGTCCAAAGTGGATTATTATCCATTACAAACATAATGTCGAATGTTTTTTTTCAACAGAAAAGAATATGTAAATACATACATCGACGTTAATTACAAGAAAATATATATATATATATATATATATATATATATATATGTATATAGATAGATAGAGAGAGAGAGAGAGATATAGATAGAGAGGAGAGATAGATAGAAAATGAAGAGCTTTACAGATTATAATTTCATTAGATCATATGTATTTTATCTTTTATTCGTGAGCCTTTTATCGAAATTCCTCGAAAAGACATACTAGAATTCAGTCACCATCAAATATATGATGTCTAATCCAATCCTCAGGTTTCCCGCTCTCCAGTCAAGTGTATTTCTTACATATGTATACACCACATCCTGTATAGTTGTTAATATGTATTAGTTAAGGTATCTAAGTGTCAACTTACGCACTCTAACATTGAACACTAGCCCACTGCTATTATATAAAACCAATAGTGACAGTCGTACAATAAAAGTACGTAGTCATATTCACTTGGCGTTTTACTTGTGAAACTTGCAAGTAGAAGAGTTTTGAGAAATGATTTTTACATATATAGTCATGATGAATACTGCCGAGGTGAATACGGGATATATATATATATATATATATATATATATATATATATATATATATATATATATATATATATATATATATATATATATATATAGTATTAGACGTTTCTAATAAGTGTTTAAAAACTCGCTAATCAGGCTGAAAAATTGTGCTTTTTGGCTAAGATCAAAGTGTAGTATATATTCCGATGGATACTGCACCCCATAGACTGGTATTGTCTTGGCCTTCGGGGCTTGATTTACGCCGGTCTATGGGTCTGTCCTGTGCAGTTCTAGGAGGTTCACCCTCCCAGGCTTCGCCTCCCATCTTTTGGGAGGAGTAAGTTTATTGCTTACTGCCTGAGGCGCCCCTACCGGGGAATGCCGACGGGGCTGCCCAGGCAATTTTTAAACCTTACTTTCCCGACCCGACCTTGGGTCACATCTTACTCGTGGGAGTCAGATAAAAACTGGCCTTGTTCCTAACTCATGGAGAAGAGTAAATTAATACTCACGTGATTAAAATCGTTGGCCAATCGAAGCGCTTTATTTTCAGTTTTCTTTTTTCGTGGGATAAGGACAGTTCTTTTTGTGTTAGTTGAAAAATGTTCGTTCTCTCGATATGGTTATGTTTTTTTTTTACTTTCAATTCCCTTTCCATTTTATTATCTTGGATTTTTATTTCATGTGTTGTCTTATGAACTGACAATGACGAATAAGTGAAACCGTCAGCTATTATTTGCTCTGACATAGTTTTCAATGCAACAATGGATCCGCAACCTTATATTAAATCACGTCATTGACTTTGTTTCGACTACACTGTATTCAGTATAACAACGTATGTGCCACTTAATCTTTATCAGTTCTGCTATGAGAGTATGAAAATATCCGCGTACCAACAATTCAAAGTACCATCCGGCCCTGGAAATGAGAATTCTTCCACGTTTTTCAGACACGTATCGCATTAAATGTGAAGATTTAAACAGAAATAGGCTGAGCGAGAGTAACGAGGTTGACAAACCTAAAACCAAGGTCCATTTTATTCTTCATCTGTATGGATGATCGATAATTCTATTAGAGTCCACATTTCTTTAGAAAGGTCGGTTTTTAGTGTTGTTTGATGTCTACACACACACCTAATCGACCAAGTCAAAGCTCGCTTAATAGAGGTGGCATCTTAGTCGCTAGTAAATCGACCAGGGAACAGTTAGTACAAGTTGAAATAGCACGAAAAAAGGAAAACCTGACTTGGGAGTGCTCTTCTAGTACCAATTGAAATAGCACGAAAAAACCCTAACTTGGTAGTGCTCTTCTAGTACCAATTGAAATAGCACGAAAATAGGAAAACCTGAATTGGCAGGGCTCTTCTAGTACCAATTGAAATAGCACGAAAAAAGGCAAACCTGACTTGGCAGTGCTCTTCTAGTATCAATTGAAATAGCACGAAAAAAGAAAAACCTGACTTGGGAGTGCTATTCTAGTACCAATTGAAATAGCACAAAAAACCTGACTTGGCAGTGCTCTTGTAGTACCCATTGAAATAGCACGAAAAAAAGGAAAACCTGACTTGGCAGTTCTCGTCTAGTACCAATTGAAATAGCACGAAAAAAGGAAAACCTGACTTGGTAGTGCTCTTTTAGTACCAATTGAAATAGCACGAAAAAAGGAAAACCTGACTTGGTAGTGCTCTTTTAGTACCAATTGAAATAGCACGAAAAAAGGAAAACCTCACTTGGCAGTGCTATTCTAGTACCAATCGAAATAGCACGAAAAAAGGAAAACCTGGCTTGGCAGTGCTATTCTAGTACCAATCGAAATAGCACGAAAAAAGTAAAACCTGACTTGGTAGTGCTCTTCTAGTATACTAAGGCTTCCAAAATGAAATGTGTTCTTAGTTTATAATTAAGTTGTCTGAGCTCTATTTTCGCGCAAATTTTACAGTAGAAACACGATTCATTAGCGTTAAGGTACTTTCGTTTCTAGCATCACCACACAATTCAATAAAGATTTTTCGTAGAAAGATCGCTTAATGATTTAAATATTTATAAAAATGGTCAAAAGGCAAACATTTCTTTAATCGCCTACCCTCTTCAGAAATACTACAAAAGACTGCCTGGAGCCGATCACAAACGAAATAATTTTTTTTTCTTTTGAGCGAAACAATCAGTCAGAAACATTTTCATCATCTCGATAACATGATAACTGAGCCACACATTCATTCGGATGTCATAAAAAAAACTATCATGTATCAGGTGTGATAAAAAACAACACCTACCCCATGCTGTTTTTACTCACACAAGAAGCAATTAATGACGCTGATTAAAGCACATTTAGGCACTCGTTACACTTCCACAAACGCATAAAAAACTGAGTGTGATTTCACGCAAACACGCACTCCTCAGTGACTATTTTGTCTTCTCATGCAAATAAAGCTGTTCTGACACGATGTTCTTTTCTTATGTGAATACAGTTTCTTATAATTTATAGCCGCCATGTGTATTCACTAAAGACATATTTAGATTCACCACAATCAGTATTTATTTATTATAATGTAGCGTTCACATATTTTGATGTACTATTTTCTCTTGAGACAAGTTGGTTGATTCTCCCACCGGCCAATCAGATGTCTTAATGAACACATAATGTGTTGGAAATCTTCAGCACCCACTGGTTCTGGTTTTTCCCGCTTTTAAATCAGTTGGATTGTCGAGAGTTGTATGAATCGGACGAGGAGTGGCTGGCCTTCTGAACTAAACAGCTACGGGATGAAATCTACAACGATCATTGACCCCACATTTTGTAAAGCTGTTTAAATCCCTTCTCAGCATTTTCAAAATAAAATGGCATTTTTTATTAAACTACACTCTTTGCTACATCTTTATAGAAGAGTCTGGTGATAATTGTATTTATTAATTTTGAATATCAAATATCAAGTCAGATGGACCTTTTATGACAACCGAGCTATTTATTTATCTTCCTCCCACAAGGTAAGATGTGACACAATGGCGGATTGCTATGCAATAAAACAAACCAAACCAAACCAACCAAAACACAAGGTGGGGAAAGTGGGCTTTGAAAAGATTGTGCCCGAGAAGGTGAGCACTCTGGCCTACAAAAAATGCCTGGGCAGCCCCGTCGGCATTTCCCGATAGAAGCACCTCAGGCAGTAAGCGATAAACTTAGAAAGAGGGGACGCAAAGCCTGGGATGGTGGACTTCTTAGAACTGCACAGGACAAACCCACAGACCGGCGGAATCAAGACCCGAAGGCTAAGACGATACCTGTCTATAGGGTGTAGTATCCATCAGAACAGACATTACACGTTGATCTTGGCCAAAAAAGCATGAATGATAATGAAAATATATACCCCTGTACGCCACCATCACTCCCTTATAATGTGAACTCTTCCGTGTTATTTTCTTGATAATGCACCCATTCTGAGACGGGTAACTGAACTAGTAATACTAAAATCAAATACAATAATAGAATGTTATAATCATAGCCAAATATGCTGATTAAGATCCTTACGCTGAAGCATAGAAATAGTTTTGCCTCGGGGGAAAATAAATGCTAAATATTTCCTTAAAAGTCAGCGAATTTTGTGTTTAGTTTATTTTTTCATCATGAAACACATTCTAATCAAGTCACCGATATTTTCTATGAAAAGGTCAGAGGTGACATTAACAATGCGTTATTGAATTTCAACGATCAATTAAATTGAATAAAAGAAAAATGAGTTGTATTTTTGCGTTTCCGATACGGCCGCCGTCGTCAGCCATCGTACGGATTCACAAAAGCTTTTTTTCTTAATTAGATGCGAGATTTTAACATTGGATCAATATTAACAGTAATACTAATAAGAATACAAAGGATCCTGTTATTATTATTATTATTATTATTATTATTATTATTATTATTATTATTATTATTATTATTATTATTATTATTATTATTATTATTATTATTAATATCATGATAATAATAATAATAATAATAATAATAATAATAATAATAATAATAATAATAATAATAATAATAATAATAATAATAATAATAATAATAATAATAATAATGAAAAACGAGAAAACTTGAGAACTTGTTATTCTGTTTAGAATAACTGATACACGTGTAGTTAGATTTTATAATTTCGTACTTGACTTAACAGTTCTCCAAAAGAAATGTGATGATTACATAAAGGGAGATTACTCTCCATTAAGTATAATGTCATGATGTGCTTTTTAAAACGTTACTAACAAGTTTTTCAACTTTTTTCAGTTCTCTGTTTACGCGATTTGTGCGTATTTTACATCTTGCATACGGACGTTAGAGTGTTTCTTATACCTGTGTGCGTGCATATAATTATTTTAAGTGAGTGCGTGTTTAATCATTATGCTGATGCTCCCACAGTTACGTCCAAGTGTGCGGATCATTTTTAGTCATACATAAGCCTTTCTGCATCTTATCTCAAGAGGCAAGTGAGAATTGTCTAAACTGTCTATTTCAACATCATAGAATACATTTAATTTTGTTTCGCCGTGTGTGTTTCTTTCATTCTGTCGCTAACTGCCTGCGATGATTCGCTTCGTCCTCTCTTTCTCTGTGTGTTGTTGCGGTTGTGATCGTTTTCTGATTTCATCAGTTTAGCTAGATTAAAAGAAAATCCTGTTATGTGTTACCTAATTTCGCCCCCCGTTTAAAATTTTTTTTTATTAATATACCTACTACTAATACTAATGATAATATTACTACGACTACGGATACTACTGTAAAAACTACTATTACAAATCCTACTACTGGTACTTTGGTATTGTTGCAACTTTCACTATTACACAAAACAAATGTTACGCTCCAAAACTACCATGCGGATTTCCAGCACATGTTGTATGACAATACATTACGATGCCGAATCTTTCAATCATAATACTATTACTAATACTACTTATTATACTTCTACACTACCGCTATATTAATACTACTAATAACATCAACAATTCAAAACGATAGAAGAGAATTACAATGAATTAACCACGAACTGTCCTTAGCATGCCATATATGTCATAGGGGTAAAAACTATTACTTCTATTACTACTAAATCGGCCCCAAAACTACGTATTACTAGTATCTGATCTATTGTCACGATATTGAAGTGGGGAGGTGATGCCTGTAAATATGATCACACGACAAGAGAACATATACTTAACTCACCTTTCGAAGAAGTGTGTAATGCCTGGAAGGACGATATCATAACAACATATCAAATACTACACTATCTCTTAGTCGATTGAGGATTGAATAATGGTACAATAGTGTAATGGGCTGAACTATTATATTTAAGTCTTCTGAGAGGTATTTACGCAGTCTCCATTAGTAATAAGTAGTTTTGTAAGATGATTTAGTAGTACTAGAAGTAATATTTTTCTTCTCTATGAAATATATATCATGCGGTTAGTTCGTGGTGAATTAAGTGCAATTCGTTCCTATCGTTTTGAATTGGTATTTAACTCATTAGTATTACTATAGGTGTAGTGCAGAAGTATAGAGAGTAATAGTAGTAATACTATTTTGATTCTTCTACACAGATTCAGCATCGTAATGTGTCGTCATACATTTGTTGGACATCCGCATTAAATTTGTTGTATGTAATGATGAAAGCAGCAATAGTATAAAGTAGCAGGTTTAAGCCTTTTTATAGTAATTGTCGTAGTCGTCGTAGTATCAGTAGTAGTAGCTCTATTATGTTAATATATTCGTTCTCTAAGAGGGCGGAACTAGGTTATACCCAAAACGCGTTTGTTCACGCATACTAATTTTAATTTTAATTTCTTGTTGTATCACCCGGTATGCAACACAGACAACCCATCGACACTATATTTAATGCACACTATAAAGATAACATCAATCAACATATATAGTTTTTCTAAATCAATATTTCTATTGCCTGGCTTCTATTTTTAGATATTTATATTTTTATCGACCATGGAAACCCTTTTTTACTCAGATCTTGAATAGTCTTACTTTGCATTATACATATAATCTCTAACTCTCCACTACCAGATAAAAACACTATCCACACTTAACGATTGTACTGCTAGAGAATATATCCCACTACTCTTTTCTTCATGAGGAAATTATGCTACCTAGAGGAGTTCCCCCTAACTCTGGAAAACCCTTGACTACCGTTTGAGTTTATCTCTATAAACCACCGCTGTATATATAAATACTAATGGGTTCCTCATACCATGTGTCTTAAGAAAAACACAATACAATTGTAAGCGAAATATAGATTCAGATATGCCTCGGTATTGAGTTACTCTATATTGAGATATAACATGTTATAGCTTGCTTAAGACATTTGTTATGACATATAATTATTATATTTCTTGCAAACTTTGACAATGCGAAAAGGACATTTCAATAGCAATGACATCACACCATTAGTAGTAATATACTGAATGTATTTTACAATATTTTCTATTCGGCTTTTTGTGGTATCTTTTATTTTTTATTTTATCACGTCAGGTGTGCACATTATCGCCTCTTACTCTCTCCCCCTCTCTCTCTCTCTTTCTCTCTCTCTCTCTCTCTCTCTCTCTCTCTATATATATATATATATATATATATATATATATATATATATATGAGAAGAATGGTGTAGTTTGCTTTAAACATTGTATGTAATATGTAATAAGTATTGTTTGAAGGCGGCGATAATGCGTTGGTTAGGTGACACTTGAAAATTATTTATTTTTCAATATTGTAACTATTTGATTGTTTACCATTTCACGTACCGCCGGTGTCACCTAACCAACGAATTCCCTCCACGTTCTAACAATACTTATTATATATATATATATATATATATATATATATATACATATATATATATATATATTATAATATAAAATGAAGTAATAAAATAAGGTGTCAATCAAGTTTTATTAGAATTCAAAGTTCAAGCAAAGTATCTTGAAGTCCTTAGCTTATGAGTTTTCAAAGATAATTCTTCTCTTCAGAGGGCAATTATCGCAGTTATAACACTACTGGTAATAAAATTAAACTTTGAAAATATATAAAAATATATACACAAATACATCAAAGCACATAACATCAAATATATCAACCCAAAAACATACTTTTTTGTTGAATCTATACAATACATCCAGGTCATACAATTTGAACAACATAATCAGGAAATACATCAAGAGGGTTGACTGAAGATTACTCCAGGTTATAAATAGCAGTCCAAATACGAGAAATTGAAGGAGCTGACGAAGTTATCCAGTTGCGAAATGCGTCAATAATCGATGAAGTGAAAAGTATCCAATGTTTATGTTAATTATTACAACGATAAGTAAATCAAGCCTAATAATATAGAAGTTCAATAAACTCACTTAAAATTCCGAAATCCTGATATGGGCAACTCAAATCAAATCAAAGTTCGTTGTTCAATTAGAAAGTTTGTTAAATCCGAATTGAGCAAAAATAAGATTGAATCCCAATCGTATCTTGCAACCAGAGTGAAAAATAATTAATCTTCGCCTGCCAGCGATTCAACCAGATATGACAAATCTTTAACGAATAGAAGGCGATATTAAAGTATTTACTTCTCTGAACGACGTTACTAGAGCGGAAGTTATGTGTTTGTTTTAATAAAGGCGGAAAAAGAACATCCTGTTTCGGCCCGCTTGATAAACTTAACGAAGAAAGCAAAATACAGACCCGACCCGACCTTGATTGGATATTACTTGTCTGGGTCAAATGAGAAAATTCTATGTCAAAAGAGAAAGGGGTTAAGAAGAGGTTAAAAGAAAAGTTAATAAGCATATTTAGGTCAGATCGTGTAATCACGTATACATCCCCAAGTTATTACTTAAAATCTAGCTTACAGTAAAAACCGATTTCACAAATCTCGCCCTATCAAATAATATAGAAAATTTATGAAATTAAAAATTACGAAGTTATTAAATTCCAATAATTTAATAGTTTAATGTAAGATTTAATTTCATCAGATTAGACATTTTTAAAGTGTTTAATAGTTTAATTAAAGATTTAATTTTATTAGCTTAGGAATTCCAATTTAAGGTTTAATTTTTCCCAATTAATAAGTTTAATTTAATTAAAGGTTTAATTTTTCCTGAATAAGAATTAATTTTCCCAATTACGAAGTTATTAAAATAATTAGAAATTAATAATTTAATAGATTAATTTAAGATTTAATTTCATCAGATTAGGAAGTTTAATTTAAGGTTTAGTTTGCCCAATCAAGAAGTTTAATCTTAATTAGGGTTTAATTTTTCCTAATAATTTTATATTTTAATATTAATGCTCTATCCAGTATATTGAGCTTCAGTTTGTATCCGGATGTTTCACTAATTATAAGATATTAGTTGAAGCTTATATCTTGTGTTGGATTGCTTCATATATATATATATATATATATATATATATATATATATATATATATATATATATATATATATATATAAATCTTGCTAAGTTAACCACACTAATAAGTCGCATAACGACGAATATATTAATTCTAGAGGGTAAGTGTGAATTTAGTGCAGGCTGTGTTATAGTGTGTTGCGGGAGACGAACGCCCGACCAACCAAACAGTTGGGGTTAGGTGGTTGATCGTTCAATTGGTCCCCATTAACTAAGCAAAGGTGTGGACACAGGCAAAAGGTAAACGGCAATGATGAAGAAGAGAGGACAAAGACTGGTGATCAGCTTAAAGAAGGATGTTTATTTACCATATGGAAATAACAAGTGAAATTAATTGAGATTGCGTCGCTGGATCAGGAGAGACTGGAAAAGCGTCTCTGTTGCAGATGATGGCTGGGTAGCTGTCCGTGGATGCTGGCAAGGTACCCGTGCTGTCGCTGGCTGGCAAAAAGGGCTGTTGTTGGAAGAAAGGAGTTGGAGCCGCTGGAGCAGTTGGTGCAAGAGAGTGCTGGTACAGGAGCTCAGAACTGCAGGATGCTTGCACAGGAGAGTACTGATGCAGGAGCTCAGGACTGCAGGATGCTGGTGCAGGAGTTCGGACTGCGAGTGCTGGAGCAGGAGAGTGCTGGTGCAGGAACTCGAGACTGAATGGTGCAGGAGTTCTGGACTGCAGGAGAGTGCTGGTGCAGAAGTCAGAGCTGCAGGGTGCTGGTGCAAGAGTCCAGACTGCGAGTGCAGGAACTCAGGACTGCGGGTGCAGGAGTTGCGACTGCTGTCTACAGGAACTCAAGACTGCTGGGAAGCAGAAAATCAGAACTGCAGATGCAGGAGTTCGGAACTGCCGACGTGGGGTGCAGGAGTTTCGAATGATATGTGCAGGAACTCAGACTGCCGACGACTGGTCCATCCGTGGACCAAGTCGGACGTGGGGGCCTCCTGACCCCCTGGCTGAACTGGAAATTTGAGCGAGGAGCTAGAGATCTCATGAAACTTATGTCAAGTTACTTTCCTCGGTCCTGTGAAAGGGATTAATTTTTGACAAAAAAATTCCAAAAGAATCCTTAGCTGTAAAACCTAGTTGACAGACTCCTTGAAAGTATTAGCAAGGTTATCGGCTTAGTTGCCGAAATGCTTGTGTATCCCATGAAGGAAAATTAACGAAAATATTCGCTTACTGATTTCTGCTTAGTCATTGTTGACAAAAATGGCGATTAAAAATTGGGGTTTTCCAATCTTCTAAAAATAACATTAGCGAAATGTCAGAGCACAGGGAGCAGCTAGTACATTTCCATGGAAAGGGTTAAGAGAAAGGCAGCTGCTGCTGCTGATGTCCAGATCATGGCAAAAACAAACAGCGACTTCTGCTGCTGCTATGGTTTTTCCAAGATGGCGTCTTTTTTAAAATGTAAACAACGTCGTGGTGTTGTTAAACCGCGACAAGGCCCCTTCCCTGGATAATTGATCATTATCAATTTAAAATCAAGGAAAACATTGTGGTGAAGAGTCGCAGAGGTATAATGAAATGTACCTGCAAGGATGGTAAAAAAATGAAAGATGCATGTGTGTTTACGCTGTGATCAAGCATTGACAGTGCAAGTGGATCTGCTCTGTTGAAAAATGTTGAGTGCGAGCGAATCTTGGTGACGTTGTTCATGTTAATTAGTCTGCGTGATGCGGAACTGATAAAACGAACGTTCAATTGTCATAATCAGCGGTGCGTTGTGGTCAAAGACAAATGTGTAAGAGTTAGGTATGTTGGTAAGGTCTGTGGTGCACATGAATTTGCACAGTTGGTTGAAGGTGATGAGTGAGCACAAGTGTGTTTGCGCGGTTGTTATGTGAGCACAAGTGGGCCTGCGCGGTTGTTGACGAGTGAGGTGATGAGCGAGCACAAGTGATTCTACGCGGTTGTTGATGAGTGATCGCAACTGGGTCGGCGCAGTTGTTGACGACTGAGCGCAAGTGGGTCTGCGCCGTTGTTGGTGAATGAGCGCACGTGGGGTCCCGTCTTCGATTTTATTCTCACAATGTCACTAGCGTCTTTCGTCAATTGCATCTTGTCGAACTAGAGGATCTTTCTGTTGAACTCGCTAATCTTTATGTGATTTTGTTTAATCCGCAAAGATTAGTAGCGCAATAGATATAAGTTCTAAGTGATAGTATTCTAGGGTTTGAAGGTGTAATCTTCAGTACGTGCGATACTAACAATACGATGTTGAATAACTTAAGATGACGGCAAGCTACCTTCCTGGATTCAAAAATGGTTTCGTTCGAAATTCCGTACATATTCTAATTCTTCATGAAGATTCCCGAGTTCGACAAAATGTATCTGAACAATGTCGGATATTACATCAGCCGAAAACGTTGAGAATAACATATAATATAAGAACTGTAGTTCGAATAATCCGAATAATACAAATGATCAATTCCCATCTAAAAACTTCCAACTCATCTTATACGATTAGTTGTTTTAGTGTTGTAACCTTGCACTAGTCAAGCAGTAGCTTAAAAGAAAATAATATTGTTAGTATATGGTAATACTCACGGTTTCCTCAATTTTAACTGCGTTGCATCTTGTCAGCACTTAAATAGATGCATTAACAAATTCTATATCTTAATCCGTTACTACTGGCGTTGCAAGCCGATGGTTGGCTACCAATCTGCAAATAAATAATAGAATTCTCAGATATTCGTTTTGATCTGCCTCTACCAGACACTGGTCGGCAATTATAGATCCATTTCAGTATACCGTTAGATCTTTATAAATTTTAAGTATAGAATGAACATGCTTGATCGATAGTTGTCTTTCAGAGATCCGAAAGGAAAAACATTTAGTGAGAAGTTGATTTTTATGTCATTGTAGGAACAGCCCGTGAAACGGTTTAGATGTTCCGACGCATCATCCTAGCCTTCATCCGAGGCAACGCTATGTCCATTATGACGTCATCCCGCGATGTTTAAGACTTAATGAAGAAAAACAAGTTTTACCCTCGTATAGAGGAAACTAACTGACATACACTTTTATTTGTTGTAAATAGATGTATAATAATAAAACAAATACTAGCATAACTTAATATTATGAATCAGTATTAAAAAAAATAAATGGAAACGAAAGCAAAACGTCTCATCATACAAATAAATTGAAGGATGTCTTTCTAAATGCATCACAGACTTGCTATTTGTATTTTCCTTTTCTTTTACGAGTTTTAAGTTTCATCCACTAGTTACTTATTTGCAGTCGTCTGTGTGACGATACGTATTATTTAAATAAAAATACATACACAGTGGTCTCAATCATAACGTGACATTTTTTTAATTTCTTATTGTATACATTTCGCATAGCTGGAGTAGACATATGTCATTGCGTGAACGTACGTTTAGCTGAGAAAGATGAGGGAGGTATATTTGTAGTCAGAGCTTTAAAACGATATTAATGCAGAACACATCAGGGTATAAACAATCTGTTTGCCTCTATGCTTAATAGTTACTTAATGTCACCCCGGATATGAACTGTTCGGCTCATTAACTACTTGGATAATGCATATAATATCGGGTAGCACTTTACCCGTTTCTGTTGATTTAAGCAAACCTTGTGACACAGAACAGGACAAATCTGTAGAGAGTGTTGGGGGAACTTACATGTCCATTCAATTTGGTTACCGTGTGTAAACAAATCCTCAGACCATAAACGCTATCAATATCGGACTGAAGCACACTGACGTTCAAAACTCGACTTTGCTTTTTTTTTCATATATATATATATATATATATATATATATATATATATATATATATATTGTAGTATCTCTCTGTATAAATGTGATACATGGAATATACGAGATTACGTGATCAAGAAATATTTCGTATCAAAATTAAGGTTACAAATTAAGTTAAAATGCCAAAATATGTGACGTAAGAAAACAGTAAGTCGTGATAGA
The DNA here is from genome assembly GCA_963556195.1 of Sepiola atlantica. NCBI lineage: Eukaryota > Metazoa > Mollusca > Cephalopoda > Sepiida > Sepiolidae > Sepiola > Sepiola atlantica. Next base: position 32,001,032 of record OY744525.1, read on the forward strand.
GTAGATGGAAAAAAAGGTCTCGTCTAGCCTCTTGTATTTGCGACCGGTGACCGTGCAGGAGGTCCACACTCCCAGGATTTGCCTTCTCACCCTTTGAGAAGGTGTTAGTTTGTTGCTAATCGCCTGAGGCGCCCCTACCGGGGAATTCCGAAGGGGCTGCCCAGGCATGTTTTGAGGGTCACAAGCGCTCTTCCTCTAGGGTGCTGACTTATCAAATCCCACTTTCCGACCTTGTGTCACATTTTGCTTTGTGGGAGGTCGATAAATACCCGCTACATAATAGTAATGACAAACTAAAAGAAGAAACTAAATCAACTACAGAAACCCATATACCATTGTGTTAATAATGCTAGCTTTAGTAACATCTACACGTAGCTAAGAGAGACATGGAGGAAGAGAGAGAAAGAGATGTAACCCGGATGACACTATGTTCGCACATAATACTACTGTAGTCGTATCGAAGACTATGCGCGGTGCCGCGGCCAATGTGTTAAACATACTTGAGTTTTTTTATAATCGTATTGATATTTGTTACGAGACAAACATTCAAGTCCTGCTTTGCAACTTCACATAATGCCTTTCAAACAGTGATATACATGTAGTCTTTAGAGTAACCGACTAGCGATTAATTGCAAGATGGAAAACAGTTTTAGATTACCTGCAAATATCCGTATTTAAATTATATTACGTAGGAAAAAATTGGCTTTGAAGTAAAAATCATTAATTAATCTAACGTGTACAAGATAGTGATGTAAAACAAGAAATCAATATAAATTACATGGGACAACAGAAAGTATTGTAAAGCATGTTTCTGTTGTGCATGCTGATCGAGCAGACGTATTTTGGAGATTCTCTTCCCTAAGTAATCAAGGTTTACAACGAGGCTCTTGTAGCTCACACTGAGGGTGGCGTTCAAGAAGGTATAGATAATTTGGTAAATGTATAGAACTGCACCCCTCGTATTCCGCCCCCTAAAACAAAAAAGGTTCTACTTTTGGGGGCAAATTACATGTAAACGATGGAATCTCAAATAACGTTTTTTGAATATTTCTTTCAACATGTGTTCGCTAGGGTGCGATTCTAAGTAGTCAAAAAGTGGGGGCTCACTTTACGTATGACTTATATAAGAAAGTGATCCCCCACTCTCCTAAAATCTAAAATAATAAAAATGTTAATTTTTTTTTCATAGCGGATATTTGTGATGGCTGTTTACATGTAATTTGCAAAAAAAAAAGTAGAAGTCTTATTTATTTAGAGGGAAAAATGTGAGGGGTGAGATTCCGTGGCCAATAAACGGATGCTCACTTTACGTATAACTATATAGGAAAGTGATCCCCCTCCTAAAATCTAAAATAATAAAAATTTAAATTATTTTTTTTTCATAGCGATTATTTGTGATGGCTGTTTACATGTAATTTGCAAAAAAAAAGTTGAATTTTTATTTATTTAGAGGAAAAAATGTGAGAGGTGAGATTCCGTAGCCAAGAAATGGGTGCTCACTTTACGTATAACTTATATAAGAAAAGTGATCCCCAACTCTCCTAAAATCTAAAATAATAAATATTTTAATTATTTATTTCGTACCGGATATTAGTTGAGGCTGTTTACATGTAATTTGCCCAAAAAAGTAGAAACTTTTCTGTTTTAGGGGGCGGAATACGAGGGGTGCAGTTTTATAAATTTACCGACGAGTTTTCTTCAGCGTGTTTTGTATTTGCACTCTCTACTAATCTGCCAAAACTTAGATTAATCTGACGAATGTATATACACTTCCTCTCAGATACATCTATATTGATCATACCATATTTTCTTGTAGATACATTTATTAACAAAGATAGAATCCTTAATAGATATGGGTCTCTGGATTCCTATACATTGAGGGATAATGACACTTAGCTTAGTACTAACGACTCACGTGTCTTCTCCATTCTTTTGAGTATATTTGAAAATGAAACAAGGTATCGCCTTTACGTAAACACATTTAAATATTTTTTATTAAAAATGCATCAGAATAATTATCAATAGCATGTGGTAATATTGTACTGTCGTGTTACGGTTGACAAATTCTTTTTGGCTTTGTAAACAGCTGTCCGACATCGTATCGTTGACATGTTGTAAGTAGCCGGCTCAATTTGTAGCTGAGTTTCCTCCGCAAAAGTGGTAATCGTCAGTGGTTTAGTTACAGCAGCAGAAAATTCTCTGTCGTTTTTTTTTCTCGTTTTTTTCTGTAATGGGTAACGCATTAAAAAACACCAAGAACATTCTAGCCGCATGGCGTATTATATCGTTGCTTTATTCTTTTACTTACCTGAAAAGTGAAATATTACGTACGCTTCTTCGCGCCCGCTCGACAAGTAGGGGGTAGAGATCCATAAAAGACGTCCGGATATGTTCAGCTCGTTTGCTAAAGAGTAAGAGTTTGCTATATTTTTTGTCATATTCACAAGTTAATCATTCAAAATCAAACAGAATTCGCTTGAAATGAAATCAGAATTCATAACTATCGTCTACTTAAACGTTTTTCACACACAACGACATATATTCACGAACTACTGTGCACCAAACGCTCACAAAATGCAAAGCACATACACATTTGTTCATAAACGCACACATTATCTAACTTAAAAACAGCAGGCTTATATACAGACACGCCTACAATGACTCACCCATATACGCCCACAGCGTCAGCAAAATTGTACAGAAGAAATAATTTTGTATGTTATCGATAAAATAACTTTCTTTCATCGGGAACGTTCCTTGCATTTATTGAACTCTCAATCGTTGTTGTACTTTCTTGTTGCCATAAAAACTTATCGATATTAACGTAATACATTTTCATCTATTTCAAATCCAATATAGAACATATCGGATAGATGATTTAAACCGTTGATAAAAACTAGGTAATACGCACTTCCCTATTTTAAACCATAGTGACCCCAAGTGCAGACTCTTACGCAGTATAGCAGTTTCTATGCGTCATTTCTTTCTTTTAGGTATGTAATGGTAACAACTAAAATATATAAACACCATTCTGTATGGTATAATATATTTTCGTAACTTCATTTTTGGTTCTTCTTCAGTTTAGGACCCGAGCAAACTTTGCCCCCAAACATGTCCCTAATCCTAATCTTAACTCTAACGCTTACTCTAACCCTGAACTTGACCATGACTCTAGTCCTAAAGACGGGCTAAAAGTTATTTTTTTTACACAATGCAAAATTACGGATGACGTGGGCTTGCAAATCGTCCCCTTTAAAGTGATGCGGAAATAGTTTCGTAAACAACGTGTGAATATTTTTTAACTTGCCTGCTAAAGAGGATCTGTTTATTTCGTTTTTTCGCCACGTCTTACTCCGAACTTTCTGTCCATGTGCACGTATCCTACCATGTTGATCAACTTCTGATATTCAACAACAAATTAAATTCTCCGATTTTCTACGCAATCTAATCTGATATGGAAAATTCTGTTATTAACTATTTCCACACATCCACATGCAACATTGCCGCAGTACAACGTACACCGTTTTATTTCCATTTAGCGAGTTCCTCTTACATTTCAAATCAAATGAAATTGTCTACACATAACGCACGAATTGGTACCAATCGTCCACTTTAAACTATTTTATATAAAATTGCAACCGAGTACACGCCTAAGCAGTAGACCATAGATACATTTTAGAGACTCCTTATATAAAATCCTAATATTCTAAAAGATAAAATCTTAAGATTCAATTAAATACTATCTTCATATTCCTAGTATCAGCGTCGAAGGCTTGGAACTGTTATCAGAAAATCGATCAGAATAGAGAAACATCGTTCTATATGCTGCAAAACCTTTGGCCGAAAAAGAGAACCATTCTTATGGGAAATAATACCCGGCAAACAGAACGCTAACAGAATACAATTTCACTTATACGTGTGTAATATATGTCATTAATATTCTTATTTATTGCAAGACTGGTCAGTCATTTAATATCCAAGCCGAGCATCTCATACGTACCAGTTTTGTGGTGGGCAGGTCAGGAACACACGTATAGTAATGCATGAGAACCGGATATGTTTCAAGACTATTTCGTGGTCTTTTTATATCCTATATTTGTAGAAGGGTCTGCAGATTGTAGCTATTATTATGGCACACGTCTCAGTCATCATCTCTTGGCTAGTAACTAAGTGTAGTATCTGTTCTCATATGATACTGGATCATTGTTGTCCTCGGGAAGTTTAAGATAAATATTATATGTTTATTTCTCCGGAATCTTTGCCTTTGTAGTTCTTTTCCCGATTGTACCAACATACATCCATTTAACTCTAATGCTAACTTACATGATATGGCCCTTAATAAGAGTAGCACCTTACGTCTCATGAATAAAGCAGATTTTATTTCTATCTTAATCCAGAGTGCCATGTTTTGGGGTACTAGATTTTCTCTACATTTAAAACCGACTTTATGCCTATATCTGCCTTAAATAAATAGGATATCCTGTGTCTAAGTGTAGTTTCAATTTTGGTAAGATATCCTAGAATCTAATGTCGCTGAGGTAATCAAAGTTCGGTAACGTTTTAGTATCTCCAAACGCAGTTATATTTAGAGCTTTCGGCACGTCTACAAGTCAACATTTCAAAACTTCTAAAACTGCTGCGCTTATATGAATCCAAAGTAATGTAATGACTCGAAAGATGTTGACTCTTGTTCAACACATTGCTGAGTTTTCTTCTCAGGCAAAATTCTTTGTGATTTTAATTTTATTCAGTGAAATAATATTTTCGATTTTAATTCTGTTTTTCTTTACAAAAAAAACAATTTTCAAAGCAAATTTTGAAAGCAAAACGAAGAAAACGATGCAAAAATACAACTTTTTATTAAATGGTAAAAATTTTGCGGAAAAAGCGCCATTCTTCTTCGCACGCGATATATTTTGGTGCCGCTTTGTAACACGATAGGCGAATTCCATACACGAGAGATAGTTGAGAGAAAATCCTGAGATGAACCGAAATTCTTCAGACAATGGCGCGTCAGACACGAGCACGATATGAACGAAGAAACCGCCAAACAGATTCTCGTGTGATTTTAGACAGGAGATAAAATGAAGAAAAGAAATAACTTTATTCGTTATTTATTGTTACAAAATAATGTTCTCAGCTCCGTTTGTGTGTGTGTTTTTTTATATTATGATCTTGTATATAAAGTGAAAGTGTATGTTTGTGTATGTGTTAACCCGAAAGTCAGAGACTACACAAGACACAACTGTTAATCCAGGTCACTTGTTTCCTGCAACTGTACACCCATGAACCGCCATCTTGCTAAGCATCAACAACAAACTAAATAGGGAGCTCACTCCCGCTGTCCCAGATCATATAAGGAGATGGCTCAGCCCAAGGGGAGACAACTCAAAGACAAAAGTGTATATATTCTTTCCACGCATATGGCAGATAATAGACATTTTGTCAAATTCATTTTTGGAGGGGATCACCAGGAACGGAATTAGTCAGGTGTTGACATTGCGAGCGATTTTTCTATCGAATTTTAGTGTGAAACTCTAACAAAAATATATTTTCCTGACCTTTATTCTATAGGGTAAATGTGTAGTATATGTCATTTCGTTAGTTTGAATCGGGGACATTTTTTTCTTGACCGGAAAGAAGGAAAAAAGTGAGAGGAGGGTGAGAAGAGGGTGAGAGGAGAAGGGAAGAAAGAGAGGGGAAGAAAGTAGTAGTGGAAATGGTAAAAGGGTGGGGAGAGGGAGGACATACCTTTCTGACAAAGGGGGATACTTGCTGTTTTCTGGGTCGGAATCTATCCAACTAGCACTCATCGTAGGCTAGTTCTGACATTGAATTATTTTTTTTCGGCTACTTAACTCAAGTTGCTTCGGGCGTTGTCTGGAGCGATTTCTCTAAAAAAAGAACAAAGATAATACATGCGCTTTTTAACTCTTATATTTTGTTGTCCATGCGACCAGGCAATTTCACGTGTCCATGCCAGTTGTAAATACAATAGGGTATGTATGATCTGGACGCGATAATCTTTAAACGTGGCTCCATCTGAGGGGAATAGAGTTAGTCATTTAGTGTATCTTTTTCGATTTAGTATACATTAAGATATGTGTCTATTGTCGTGGCAATCCGCAAACATCCCTCGTCTCAGGATAATAACGTTAGACATTTGTCATATGACCTTAAATTAACAATGCTTAAAGGTATGCATCCTGTGACCCGATAAGACTCATATCTTTAAAAGTTATTGTATCACTTTACTTTCACAATACGTCACAAGCTTAAGTCAATATATGGCAAACATGAGTCCCACAATACTTTTTTAAAGCTGTTTTATTTTTAGGACATGTATTTCCTCTTCTGTATTACGGCTTCAAAACTAGGTGTATTCAATGGCGAATTACGTAATGCCTGTAATTATTTATATATGTTATTCCATCGATTCCTTATAGACAAAATTTAAAAATATATATTGCTAATGCCTTCTTCTATGGTCATTCTAAATGTCTATTGTAGAACATTTATTGAGAATAAAAATGTTAACCATTCAGTCAGTTTTAATTTGTACGATTCATTGTAGAATATTTATTGATTAAGTATAATGCCTATTAGTAAAAATTCACAAAACTCAGAGGTATCTGAATTTTCAGGAAGGGACTCCAGATATGTTTCCGCTTTCAATAGCTACATATACATATATATATATATATATATATATATATATATATATATATATATATATATATATATATATATATATATATATACATATATATATATATATATATATATATATATATAAAATGATTCTATGTAAAAAATAGTGCAACACATATTTTAAACGAGTCATTTTAAAGAACTGTTGCAATCTATTAATAATACATGTCTTGTGAAATATTTATTCGAGACGTATATTATAAACGATTCATTCTAGATGGCTATTGTAGACGACACCTAATAGACAGGTTTTGTAAAAGATGCATTTCTGACAACTGTTAGTAAGGAGTTATTGTAGATGTTCATTATATTCTTTCGATCGAATACTATTCATTCTGGTAAAAGTCTGTTAGTGATTCGATGTAGACGACTATTCCAAATGATTCATCATTGTAAGAATTCATTGCATTCATAATATATGTATATATATATATATATATATATATATATATATATATATATATATATATACATATATTTATAAATGTTGATATGTGTATTTGTGTATATATTTGTATGTAGAATATTTATTTCTAAATTAATATACTAATCATTGTGAATGTTGAACCACAGTTCCTAGGCGAAATGGGTCAACACATATGCTATATTTAGTTTCATGCAAAGAGCGTACAAATGGGTGATGCCCGCCGTGAAAATTTACTACAGTTTTATTTTTGTAAAGCTTTACTAATATGCATTAGATATTAATTTATAAATGTTCCCCAAATCTCTAATTCCTTGAGGTATTTTGAAGGATTTTAATATACAAACATATATATATACATATAGAAACAACTCCATGTTTTTAAAAAGTCACATATACACGACTTTCTCCATCATCGGAATTACTCCATTAACTAAGATTCTCTGAATTTCAATGTATTATGAAAGCCCCTTATGTTTTTAGAATTTATTTGGATAATTACATCAACATTAAAATAAGGATTGTAGACATAAGCTTTAGAGTCATTATATTCTTATTGTAATCTTTCATAAAGATAAGTGAAATCACTGACACTTTTTGGGTAAGTCCCATATAGAAAATATATATTTCCATGTTGGATTACGAGAATTAGCTCTGCTAACAAAGAAACCAATGCAATAAGCTATTCCTTCAAAACAATGTAGTGGTGCTTCTCTTCGTTAAGATGTAAAAGAAAATAATGCAAATACTCTCTGCTTCTTTTAAGTACCAATGTCAAGCAATGTCTTCTCATCTTGTCCACTGATATACAGAGTATGTAGTCAAGACAGATTAACACGGAGAGGGAGCACTGGAATCACCCTGGAGGACACCAATTACTTCGGAAATGTTGATGTCGCCATCGGGCGATTATACTATAGGCTGGGGTCTGCTGTACAAAATAATTATTGCATCAACTGCCTCGACTGAAATACAAAATGCCAGAATAATTTTACATACGTGAATCGAATAATCCAAAGATATAAATAAATCCATAAACAATCAAACTGCCTTTATATTTCTTTAACTGCCGCCTTCTACCGCTCTAGGAATTGTCACGATTTGCGCAAACGTTGATTTATTTTTTGCAAAACAGCGTTCTCAATTGCAGGTCGATTTCGGTTTAACAACATTGAATTGTAGACTTTGGCAGACATGCATGTTAAAGTGATTCCTCATTAATTTAAGACAATACCTGAGACTTATTTCTTGGGAGCGGTAGTATGCACCTTTTTTTCTATCTATTTGATAAACTCGTTCCCTGATAAAGATATATCAACATTCAACCACCATAGCAATCATCCACTGAAATATAGACCTCCATAAATATACCCTTATAAAACTACAAGTAAATAAAATCAATAAAATAAAACACATAATATAATAAAATAAAAAAACCCAAAAATACTAAACTATAAATAAACGAATAAAATGTAAAAAAATTAATAAAAAAATGAATAAATCCCACGCAGAACCTAATCAATATACCACGCCACACAGCCACCCCAAAATAAAAACACCTTTTAAACATGCAACATCCATCATCAATAAGAGAATTATTTTAAATAAAACTTAATTACAATTAAGAACCATATATAAATACTGAGACGTTTCTTCAAATACAAATCAAAAATACAACATGTATTTTAAAATACATGTTAAAAAATACAAAACTATAATAAAGAACAAATAAAGAAAATAAACACTTCATACATCCCACCCGACAAAAATATAACTCTGATACAGGTACGTTCTTCACAAACTACACATCAGCAAGACACCGGCGGACAGTGATTTCTAGAGCCATTTCTCCCTGTTTGTACAATAGGGCGATAGGGCGATAGATGTTATTTAAAAAATTATAAAGCCAGTCCATGTGGATATAACCGCGATACGACTCTGAAATATGTAACGTATAGTTTTTAAAATAAATGATATATATATATATATATATATATATATATATATATGTGTGTGTGTATGTATATATTCTAGCCACACTGAAGAGTTGTGATACAGTAAAATCGCTCGTCTGTGGATAACCGAAATAGGACGTCCTTCATTGGGTGTTCGCTTACTCTGAGCAGATGCCGAATGATAGCACTTTAGTGTAGTTACGCATTATATATATATATATATATATATATATATATATATATATATGTATATATATATATATATATATATATATATATATATATAGTAGGCAATGAAAATATGTATGCCCTATATATTTTCATTGCTTACTATCTAGCTCTACTTACGTATCGAGCACTGTTGAAGTAAATACTGAAAACTGATACATAAAATAATTATATCTCCTTATAATATTTCATGTGGATACATGAAGTACTCATATATATATATATATATATATATATATATATATATATATATATATATATATATATATATAAAGAGAGAGAGAGAGCGAGTAAGCTATGAAAATATATTTATGGCAATTAAGCTATACAGAGGCTCCGGCGTTTCCCGAGGGGGATTTTCAGGCTAAAATGGATGTAGTTTGTTTTGCCGGCAAAACTAACTCCATTCATTTTAGCCTGAAGATTCCCCCGAGAATGAAACGCAGGGGTCTCTGTATAGCTTAATTGACATAAATATATTTTCATAGCTTTCTACGTAGCTGTACTTACGTACCGACCACTGCTGGCGTAAATCCTGAAAATTGATACATAAAAATAATTTTCTGTGGATACATGAAATAATAATAATAATAATAATAATAATAATAATAATAATAATAATATATTATATATATATATATATATATATATATATATATATATATTCTAGCCTTACTGAAGAACGCTAATACAGAAAAACAGTTTGTCTCTGGATAACAAAAATATCGTCCCCTTCATTGGTTTTCCGCTCATTATCAGCAGATGCTGGATGGAGCGGCAACTGTCGTCTAGACGGTTGAGTGTGATAGAGCAACTCAGTATGTCCGTTAACATAAATCTCTGATAGAATGTGTCTTACCTTAACGCTTTACTTCTATGTCATTGGAATTCCAATAACTGACCAGTCTTCCTGGGTAAAGCTTCCACGTCATATCAATTTAATTTATCAATTTAAAATCGAAAGTAGCAGAAAAGTTCGTCTAATGTTACTCTGAAGTGTGGAAATGATAAAAAAATGTGTACAAACGAAAAACATGTAAACCAACGAAAACATTAAAAAAATATCGTTTAAATTATGAAAAAAATGTAATAATTAAAAACAAATGAAAAATAAATACTTCACATTTTAAATGATTAAATTAAAGTAACGTGACATGACTAAGTTGTAAAACCCCTTCACTAGCAAGAGAGCATTGCCTGACAAGCCACATTATGGATGACTAATATATATATATATATATATATATATATATATATATATATATATATATATATATATATATATATATATAGAGAGAGAGAGAGAGAGAGAGAGAGAGAGAGAGAGAGATAACGTATGTGGTTCGAACAAGAGAAAAGTGTATATTTAAAGTAGTACGGCTACCAAAATTTATTGATTAAAAACAAATTGTTTATTTAATATTTTACTTTTTGTAGTTTGGTTTTTAAATGTCTATAACAAGTGTTTCGAGCATGTTTGACTCTTTTCAGATATTTGTTGTTTTCAAAATAAAGGTTCCATCTTGTTATTTCTTGTGTCACATCGCGAATGCGCGTGTGGTGCATCTCATTTTCTCTCTGAATCATGCTCAGTAAATCTTGGGGCATGCCATATGAGTTTATTTAAGAGCGTTAATTATTAATTTGTTTATATCGAATTATGAGTGTAGGAATTAATAAATATCATTCTTGTGGGTTGTTTATTTTTTCTATGATACATGTGTGTTATGTGGGTTTATATGTGTGTTTCTGTGGGATGTGTATTTGAGTTTACGTCAGGGTATATGTTCTAGTGTATGTATGTAGGTGTGTATATGCATATGTATGTGTGCGTTTATATGTTTCTGTGTACATTCATACCACATAAACTAAATTCATTTTCATATGTATGTATATATGTTCTCTGTACGCTGTGTGTGTTGTGTTATTATTTTTTCAATGCCGGTCTTAATTTGGTTATATTTTTTTTCTTTCTGTAAGGAGGTGCGAATAATCTTGTGTTTGTTAGATCAGCATGATCTTGAATCTACCTCTGCTGAATGTGTGAATATGTTGCGAAACAAATAAATTCCTCTTATAAAACTGACCGAATCATAACACATCACACACAAACACACATCATACAGCGCGCATGTACACATACATATAAAACTGGATGTGAGTGCGTGTGGTATGTATGTAGACAAACACATATATACGCAAACATCCATAGGCATATACACTCCTACATATATAAACCAGAACATATATACTTTCACATACACGCACAAACACATATACACAAATGAAGACAGTGATCATGGAAAAAATACGCAACCCTTAAAAATTATATTAACCATTCTGAACACTCCTAATCCTATATTAAAAAATCTAACCAAAAATGAACACGCTTCAATAAAGTCAAGTGTTATGCCAGAAAATATGTTCATGATAACTCAGAGAGAGAAAGAGGAAGAAGCACACGCGCATGCGCACACATATGCCAAACATTATGGAATAAAAATATTTAACCTATTTTTTCAAAACAACAAATATCTGAAGAGAGTCGAAGATGCTCGAAACACGTGTTATAAAAATTTAAAAAGAAATTTAAAAAAATGTAAAATATTGAATGATAAACATTTTTATTAAATGAATAAATATTCGTCGTTAAACTATTTTAAATATATATCTTTATCTATCTATCAGTCTCTCTCTCTCTCTCTCTCTCTCTCTCTCTCTCTCTCTATATATATATATATATATATATATATATATATATAACTGATACAACAATTTTCAAGACGCCTTCAACATTCTGTTCTCGGATGTTTCCGAATGGAAGCCTCGATGGAGGAGGAAATTGTGTTGTTTTGGGCGGACGTCTGGTTAGATGTTGTTGGTTTTACTTTGTAAAATCATTTTAATTGTTGATAGAATGGGTTGGGAAAGGTGGATGTTTGTTTAATGCCAGTATTGTCATACAAGTAGACTATTAGCCAAGTCTTTATCTTTGGCGTTGTGGCGCCGGGAAAGTCAAACGGAGATAAGTGCAGACCCCTTTTCTATTCGTGACATGTCACTACAGTTACCCGATAGTATACAACTATTTATAGAGTAGCCGCTCTTAAGGTTACATAAGAGTTTAAGCATCTGCACTAACAGTCGGATAAAACAGCTAGGCAAGCTATCAAACCTGTACCCTCAACCTGTGAGAACAAGAGTGGCCCAGACTAGGCATGTGACACTAAGTGCATAGAAATCTTCCCCAAGTTACCCAGATAGAGGGAACGAGAGACCGTGTTCATTGTTAGGAACTATCATTAGGTGTGTTTGAGGAGTCCCTCACCCTTTTCAGTCTTTTCACCTGCTTGTTTTCATGGTTCTTTTTTTTGTTTATGTTTCTTCTACTTCCTCCAGTGATTCATTATCTACATACCCGAGTGTAATAAAAAAGCATACATCCGTATAAAATATTGATAATTTTTAAGGTGTATCATGTATAATTAAAAAGAATAAGGTAGCAAGATAATTCATTAATACTAGCGGGCCTTAATAGAAATTCCACAGTTGTATCATTAATCCGATCTGCTGCATATTGATGCAGTGCTTAACACTTATTTCAATTCTATGGAGATCAGACGCGAACAGAGATTCTACAATACTATTATACCATATTTATTCTAACTGGAACACACTTCTCGAAGTAATCTGATAGTTTCGAGATTAATTGGGTTATTGTATATATCAAAACTATTTGTAGAAGTTTCTTATATTTCCCATTTGCGGCTAGTAGGAACGTAGACACAACGATATTATTGCAATACATTTCAAAAGAACAGATACGACAATGTTCTTCTAGCCTGAAAGTCAAGAAAGTGTATTTTATTTCGATTACATTTTTTAAATTAAATCTAGCATTGCATCTTCGGCGATCCGACGATCCCATTTTTAGAAAAAGAAGGAGTGTTATAACGGACATTCAAACAGGAAAATGGTCTAGAAATATATATATAGATAACTTTTTTTATATTTGAATTACTTTTTAAATCTTTGATTATTTCCTTCAAACAGGGCGTAATTTACGGATCAATAAGAAAATTAAGAAAATTAAGATAAATTAGGTTAAATTAATTAGTTATTGAAAATAACATTAGTAAGAATGAAAGATTAATTAATTTTCGCTGATTTCTATAATTAAAGTATGACGGCATTGATTTCCATAATCTAATCTATACAATAATACGCGGAGGCAATTTCAGGTTCGTGTGTATGTTATCACCCTCTACCTTATTTTAAAAGATGGACTCGCTCGATCGCCTGAGATCTAATGACTAGGCTTGCTACTTTCTCCCTCTTGTTCTTTTCTCATATCATTATGGCAGGTTTAATAGCACTGTTTTCTGAAAATGCAGCTGTATTGATTGCTTAGTCATAGTGAATGATGTATCCCTTATTTTCAACAGTCCTTTCTGGTGTATATTCACACGGCTTTCTGCTGCACTGGATAATCATTTTTTAACAAATGGTCAAGTGGAAATATTTACAGAATCCATTGTGTTGCATTGTATAGTAGTCATTTCCTTATAATTGGATTTCAGGTGGATCACACTCTCTACGTGTGTGTGGCAGAACATGCACTTGTCGTTGCTCAGATCATACATCTTATTAACAGTATTAGTCATCAATACTTGATCTTCGGTATGCATTATAATAATCTCCTACTGAAAGTTAAGCAGTCCTCTTTTGAGCCGGTTTACAGTCTCTCTTTTTTGTTTCATTTTACTTCAGTTGAAGTTCTCAGAAATCAAGGTGCCCATTCCTAGGGACTAACACTTGATCTCTATATGAGAGACATAGATATTAGAATATTCCATTTAAATTCCTCTTTAGATACTAAACGTTTAATTTGTAAAGACGTGAAGAACTTTAATGTCCAATTTACTGTGTTATAGTTTTTTTTTTTTTTGGTCGATTGGTCTTACCGGATTCACGGACAATAATTTATCTAGTTTAGAGGAGAATCCAGCTAAGTTGTGTTACTTGATGCAACATCACTTGGAGAAGTTGCACCATTCCACGTATGAGTTAGTGTATAGCTGTGCCGAGAGGATCTAATTTAGGCTTCGGATATTACGTTAGTTTGAATAATTGGTCATAGTTGATTTGTAAAGTGAAGTATCTTCATGTCAGGGTGTCATGACAAACGCTTGTACAAAGAGACTGAAGACACTCGTCGATGGTGTCTAGTAGGTAATTCAAACCATATACAGTCTACATATATATATATATATATATATATATATATATATATATATATATATATATATATATATATATGTGTGTGTGTGTGTGTGTGTGTGTGTGTGTGTGTGTGTGTGTGTGCGGTCGTGTATATGTAAATAGTTGCAACTAAGCGTTTGGAAATGAATTGAACATTCTTGGCAGTCAATAATTCGAATGTAAAAACATATAAAGAGTATAATTTCTTTTTCGTGGCGTCGAATAGCATGTTCTTAACATTCACTATTGTTGATCACAGTTCTAAGTTTTCCAGCAATCAGGTTTCAAATCTGAACGTGAAAACATTCACTACGTCTCGCCTAATTTAAACCCGTGATATGGAGAAACAGCCATCTGTCGATGATTAAATTTGAAACCTAATTGTATCTATGCAAACTTAATAACAATGAGAGTAAAGCATATATTTTCGTAAAAAATAGAGCAATTTAGAAAGTCTGTAAAACCTGTATAAACAATACATATTCTTATTTCCGAGTGAGTTAAAAAGCGTACGATGAAAATTATCGACTTCTCATAGATTCAATTCCTCTAAAGGTCAAACTACAAATCTCAGTGTGACAAAGCTATCGACGCCTAACTTTACTAATGAACTTCGATACGATGAAACAACTCATATGGTATGTCGAGTAAACTAGTAACGGAATAAAAGATTACTACTTTCCGTAAAATAAACGATTATGTGTTTTAATTACGCCAAACCTTAATCCTAGAATATTTCCAAGTAATGTATTATGTTATTAACAGGTTTTAAAACACGATTAATTTACTATATTGTCTAATGATATATCTTAGCGATTTACTGAACATCATACATAATGAAATGGTTGACATATATGTGAGTCGGGTAATTATAGTTTAAAACAGTTATTATTAATAAACTATTGTGAATTTTAAATCGATCTGCAACATGATTGTCAAATTATGAAAAAGTATCTTCCTAGCAATTTTGGTCTTCAATTATACAAACTAACGAACGGTACTCAAACTTGTGATAAAAATTGAGAGAGACAATCTTACGAAAGGGAAATACTTTTCAGCCGTTAAAACATGTGTTCTTAGATATATTGAGTGTTCCATATAAACAGACGTATTAACTGGATGTTCGTAAAGTTTTAGGCCTTCGATTCTAAAACACCAACGACGTAATGCTACTATGTTTTAATATCGTGCCCCTAACAAACATGTTAGAATCCAGAGCGATAGCTAAAACAAGAGAGAGTTGGAGATGTTATTACAGCGTAAAGAGGTGTTTAATAGTAAACATTTACGGTTAACATGTTTTCTCCATAGTAAAGTGTAATGGCTACCGACTCATGAACAGTCGGCAAATGGTCTGATTATTTTAATGGTGAGTCTTATTATTCAGCCTTTATTATTGAACTTCTCCCCAAAATAATCCAATTTTTCGAGAAATAATATTTGGGGATCTATCATTTAGGTGTTGATATTTATTATTATTTGTAAAATAAAGAGACCCGTTACAGTAAAAAGAAAATGTGTGTCTAGCGTAAGCGTAACGTAAATAACGACACGTCTATGTTAACAACCAGCGAGCCCAAATACAACCACGGTTTTAACCTGTATACTATATGAAAAATGAAGCGTAATATAAGTTCAGTAGGTGGAAGTTGTTTCGTTACTCTACTTTCCTGTAACTAATATGTATCAATAAAATATAAAATGGTAGATCAAAATAAGTCGAACAATTGAAATACCTCATTAAACGAAAAATAGTTGATAATTTATAAAACACTTGCAATAATGAAAACACTTTGCTCCAATGTACACACAGATGCACAAACATACTATATATATATATATATATATATATATATATATATATATATATATATATACAGATATATATATATATATACATATATATATAGATACATACACATAAAGTTATGTATATACATAGAAACATATGTGCATATATATACACATATATATATATATACATATACACCCACATATATATAAATATATATATATATATATATACACACACACCCACACACACACACATATATATATATATATATATATATATATTGGGGCGTAGGATTGCGACTCTCTTCTAAATGTAAGAACTGCGTTCAAACCCGTCTGACCGCATGAAACAACCATTCCCTGCACTGGCGAGGACATAATTCCGAAATAAATCGTTGCCTGTAAAAAAATACTCTACAATATTTAATAAACAAATATTCATAGTATATATATGTATATATATATATATATATATATATATATATAGCTAACTTAAAAACTTCGGGAACCTTATTATTCCTATTCAAGAGTTACTCGAAGTATTTAATTGAGTAGTGGCTACTATTTCTTCTCATTAATCCATCATGTCAACCCAATATTTTCATGTACTTGCATGACATTTTGCTTAAAATGTATCATCCTGAGGAAGTTATACAAATAAAGACGAAACGTGGATGAATATATATAAAAATAACATATTTTGGTTTTTCCTTTTTCATTTCCCATTACTTCGGATTACCTTCCTTTCTCATATATATATATATATATATATATATATATATATATATATATTATAACTTAGTGGAACGGCAATTAATCACATATTTTTAATGTTCCCAAAAATTCACTACTAACAATATATGTATCCGTGTGTACATAATTTTCCGAAATTCCAATTGTATAATCACTACATCACATTTCTTGTTAAAGGTTAACAATAATATGAATCTCTTAATCAGAAAAATAGTTATGTATCAATAAGATAAGGCAATATATAAGTGTTTAATAATTATAGGCATAAAACAAATCAAACTGAAGTTTAAGAACCTCCACTTCCTTCTATGAAAGGCCAAATAAATGGAGACACTAATGTTTTAAAATATTTAAAAATATATATTTTTAAAGATTTCTTGTAGAGAAATACGCACTTTTTTAAAAAGGCGAAGGTGTCTGGGAAATAATTGGCGTAAACTAAAAGCGTCATCATTTATTTCCAAAAAAACGTATAGCGCTAAAAATAACGCAACTTAGAGGAATTATACCGTTTATTAAAGATATGCGACGATAGCTACAGAGTAATTTTAATTGTTGTTAAAGAAAACGGTTACCTTTTTATTTGAGGTAACAATATTTATAACATATTTTTAAAATGTTAAGTTATTTAAAATGTAAAACGAAAATCAACATAAAGTGTCGGCTAAAGTTTGTTACCTAAACACAGTCGGAATGTTGGTCATGTATTTTTGAGACGCTAACACCAACTACACTTAGAGAAACAGTCGTAGGGTTGGGCATTTATTAGCGATGGGAATTTAAGACGCTAAAATCAACTCAACTTCGAGAAATTGTAATTTTGATTTTTTTAAATTCTACGAAAGCTGCAGAGTAATTTGAATTGTTATTAAAGAAAACTGCGAATTATGTTTTACTATAACTATGTTTATTATATATTGAAAAAAAACGTTTAAGTCATCAACATGTGAAAACAAAATGAATAGAAATATCAGCGAAAGTGTTATATATAAAACTATTCGTCGCAGTATTTTAATCTATTTTTCATGTAAACCGTTTTATATAAAAATATTCGTCGCAGTATTTTAATCTATTTTTCATGTAAACCGTTTTTAATATGGTTTATCTATTTTAGTTGTAACAGATTAATCCCCGTTATTAAAACAAACGAGCAACAGTTATTGTAACTTCTTTATGCGAAGAAAGCAAAGGAAAGTAACTTATGATAATAGAAGTGCTTACTATTTGAGCTGTTCGGTTTTGGTATTCTTTCAATCTGAAAATTATGAACTTTATTCTGGATAGTCAGACAGAACTGCTTAAATAAAAGCAATCTGATATTCTGTCATTCCTCAAATAATGAAAGGAAGCGATGGAGAATGCAATTGAATATTTAGTAGCGAGTATAAAGTAAAAATACACTTATTATAATTTAAGCGACGTCATTCAATCCGATGTATCAGTATTAGCCGGAATTCTTTATATTTACTTAAAAATATGTACTGCTTATATTCAATAGTATCTGTAGGCATTATTTACTGTTTTTTTACTAATTTATAAAAAAAGCCTAATCAAAAAACTGTATCTCGTGAAGTTGAAGAGTCGATGATTGATGAGGGAGTGGTAGTTTATTTAGATGTGTGAGTAAAATATACTCACACTTCCTCAAAGTATGCCTTTTAGTGACAATAATCCTGGTCGGAAATAAGGTAAGAAATTAGGAAATCGAATGGAAATGACTGGGAATTTCAGGAAACACTTATCGGTCATTGGCAGAAAGCGTGAACATATTGCCATTATATGTAGCGCCAGTGTTTATAGTCCTATAGTAATTAAATTTAGAGGTGAGAATTGTCTTTACTTTATATATATAGATGCTCTCAATGTTAATGCCCACTATGAAGCCATACTGATAAGTTGTGAAAGAAGAGAAACGGCTGTCTATAGATAACTATAGTTTATACAGGTATGCATTTCCCTTGACGTTGACCACTCTGTTTAAAGAACTTAAATCATTGACTTAGAGTAACGTAATGCTTTTCCGTAAAATGAAAGAAATGTTCCAGGTTACCAGTATCGTCAAATGTATAAACAAATGAAATAAATAAACATTTTAACGATATGGTTTCTACGCTCAATAGTGGATTCATTATATTATATCGTATGACATCCGGTACCAGTGGTCAAATTTTGTAGTGGGCTGGCCTTCCAGTTATTGAATCTCGGTATGATTGGTTCATTATGACTAGCCACACTGATGAGTTAGTTTACGACTAAAGAGCTGTATGTTGATTACTATATATATATATATATATATATATATATATATATATATATATATATGTATATATATAATACATATTTGTTATTGTTTATTATCTATGTTTGTATACGTTTCGTCCTTAATAATCGGCACTCAGCAGCATAGAGATATGACTATTCACTACCGGTCATGCGATTCGAAACCCCGGATTACGAGTGTTTTGCAACTCAAATATATATATATATATATATATATATATATATATATATATATATATATATATATATACAATAATTTGTTATATGTATGTATCTCTTCCTACAATCTACTGATATATACATGCCTATGCATTTTTGTTTTTCTTTTCTTAGATAGAATTCGCACGGTTCCTGGACTTGAAGCGAATCGCAAAATGAAAAGATCAATATTCCGACCCCGTACATCAAACGAACGCCAACATATTTATTCATGTTATACCTCTCAACGTATGTTTTTCCTTTTAGCGCGTATGTTTTGTCTTCTCAATTCGCTTGCCGCTCGACATCTCTTTTCTTTTTCTACGTTTATTTTTCTTATTTTCATTGTTTCCTTTTGTTTATAAACGCGCACATTAATCTGTGTGTGTGGCTTTGTCTGTCGGTCTGTCGCGCTTAAGTTTCAAGTCGCATTTGTATGGCTGTTTATAGCTTATATGCTATCCGATATATATTTAGGATGTTATCTAAATGTAAGATAATGAAGAGTATTGATTTATTCCTCTCCATGAGTTAGGCACAAGGCCAGTTTTATCTTACTCCCACAAGTAAGATGTGACCCAAGGTCGGGTCGAGAAAGTGGGGTTTAAAAATTGCCTGGGCAGCCCCGTCGGAGTTCCCCGGTAGGGGCGCTTCAGGCAGTAAGCAATAAACTTACTCCTCCCCGAAGAAGGGAGGCAAAGCCTGGGAAGGTGGACCTCCTAGAACTGCACAGGACAGACCCATTGACCGGCGTAAATCAAGACCTGAAGGCCAAGACAACACCAGTATATGGTGCAGTATCCATCGGAACAGATACTACACTTTGATCTTAGCCAAAAGGCTAAGACTGAAGAGTAGCACAAATGAATCGTGGACGAGTCCATTGTGGGTGGGACGTCGAGAGAGAAAGAAAGCGACTTGATAACTGTTAAAAAGGAGAAGGTCCCGCAGTGTAAACGAGACTTGAATGGCGGCGGTTTCAGAAACGCGAAGAGCTGGAGCGCTTGGTGATCGGAGTATCGAAGTACCGGAAGAATGGGAGTTTACCGATGTTTATGGCACTGATGAAGCTTTATTGCTTATGGTTCACAAGCCCGTCTTGCTGTTAGGCTTTCGTGTCCGCTGATTAAAAATGCGATTGATAAGCAAGTTGGTACTGTGAAGGAATCCCGACTTGTTTTTCATCAAACAGACAATTGGAAGTGATTGTGGAACAATTGCGTCACTTCACGATAGACAATGCAGAGAAAATTGCGTTCCAATCGGATGTATATATGAACGAGTTTCTAGCGGTCATCAAGTCTGTGACCTCAACAAGAAAAATACTTTCATGAGACAAAGGTATGTCAAAATATGTGTTTCATATGTGTGTGCGTAGCCGGCGTAAACCACCCGGTGATGGAATATTTATAACACCAAAGTTGTTCCATATACGTTCTGTTCTTTGTCATTCTTTTTCGATCTTACCGGGTACCCCGAAAGAACGGGTAATGCAACATAAACACGTAGGTCGGTTACACTTTGATTTGAAATAGTATTTTAACAGTTACACACGTAAATCTATAGACACCTCTACAGCTAATTGTTTGTGATTCGTGTGTCTTATTATGTATTTTCTTATGCAATTTGCGGGATAATATTTGGAATTTCAGGTTTAGTAGTTTTGACAGGCATTGAGTTATGTAATTCGGGAGATAAATGATGAAAATGCATAATTCTGTTTCATTTTTCAGACAACAATAAGAACTTTGTTATTTTCTTTCTTTTTTCTTTCAAATTGTTTTTACTTGTCTCATCTTGATTTATATCTTTTTTTCATTTCTCTCTTTTTTAGTTTTCATTCTTTCACTTTCATTTGTTGTTTCTCGTTCTTTTTCCTTTCTATCTTTCAAACTTCTTTCTTTGTTCTTTTGCTTTTTGATTTCTCTTCATAGATTATTGGTTTTCTATTCCTCTTTTTTCTTGTTAACCTTATTTATTATTGTATTTCGCTTTCTTTTTGTTCTCTTTTTTTCTTCCTTTATCATACTTTTATTCCTCTTTTAATTTGTCTTCGATTTAAATGTTTCATTCATTCCGTTCTTCTTTCTTTTCGTTATTTCCGCATTTCTCTTTTTTTACTGTCGTTTTTGGTTTATTCACTTTTTTCTTCTTTCTTCCCGTCTTTTATTTTACTTTCTTTCGATTTTGTCTTTTCTTTCGGATTTCTATTTATTTCACATCTGTTTTCCTTTCTCGTTCTTACGTTTTAATCATATTTTTCTTTTTAAACTTTTTCTCATTACTTTTAGCTTTCTCTGTAAATCTGCCCCTCTATATTTATTTTTATCCTTTTCTATTTTCTTCTAGTTTTACTTACTATCTTTTCCGTGTTCCTTTTTTATTTTATTTTTATATTTTCGTTCCTTTTTTTCTTTGATCTTTTCGCTTTTCTTCTCTCTTCTCTTCCATCTTTCTTCTTTCCTTGTTCTATTCTTTTCCTTTCATTTTCTTTTATCCTCTTTCTTCTACTACATATAAGACAATACTATGAATATAAAAAAAAACATGTCAAATATTTATATGCATGCCTCCATCCATCGTGTAGGATATACACACAACAAATAAAACAATATCAAAAGATAAAAGAACTCTGATCTCAACAAATCGATCACTTCGATCGGCCAGTAATATTTATGAAAAAACTTCTGAATAACACATTCCCTATTCAATATGAATAAATTATCTCATTTTCCTTATGTCTGCGGCGATGTTGCATAAACAGAATGTGCATTTCTTAATATACGTCCATTACATTTGCGCTTTTATCAATCAAAATGCCAATATAATCGCTACCGAATCCCTAATGTGCAAACTCCTCGGCTTGGTATTGGTAGACAACATTAATTAGAATAAATACATAGAAGATGCTGAAATGCCTGCTGCAAACAAGGCAAACACCTTCTACCGGACTAGAAAATGGATTACACATGTCAGTATATAATATCTCTATAAAACCACCATTCACTAATACACTGATGTCTATTGACACATCTGGGTTGGAGCACCAACCGCAAGTCTCTCCCGTTTAGACAATGTGCAAAAAGAGTTTCTAACTTTATATGTCCTCTATTGTCAGTCTATTATCTTTCTGCATCCACCTGACTAAGAGCAAACTCCACCTCCTTAACTGTAGTAATAAGTGGATGTCTATCGCATTGCGGCAGTTTAGCATCCCTGTGATTGTTTTACAAGTACTTCTACTGAATGTGCTCCGCTGAACTTTCTGAACCCAAGCGACTAGCTTTGGGAAACTTCATCCTTATAGACCGATATAAAATGCTATTTTATAATAAGGTTAAACAAGCAACCGAATATACTATTATCAACAAAAGCGTTGCGGGAAAATAGAAATGTCCATGTTTACTTGCCTTCCTACGAGGGCAGAGTTAGACACAAGTTTTTTTTTATAAGGGGGAGAAATCCCGCTCCACCAAAATGGGCTACATAGATTTGAACAAAAATATTAATTGCCTCAGTTTAGAAAGATGTTTCTTCTCTTACCGAGGGAAGAAAAAACAAAGTTCAGAATCAGAACATACTGTATTTTGTTCCTAGCCAAAAAAAGCCAACGCAAGCGGAAATGTTATTTGACAATGAAGCCTGACTGACTGCAAAAATATCTATGTAAAATTTAACCATGACAGAGCGAACATTTTATTTGAATTGTAAATGTGACAGACTAACGAAAATTATATTGCAATACTAAGCGTAACAATCAAACGTATATTTTGTGTTAACTTAAGTGTATTTCGAACTTAAACGTGAGTGACCAACGAACATTTTGTTCAAACTAAAGCTTGACAGACGACAAACTTTTATGTCATACTTTAAAATTATATTGAAAACTTAAGCGTAACAGAGCAGCGAAAGTGATATTCAAGTGTAATCTTTGTAAATCAACAAAAATGTTTTCTTAAACCTAAGCGTGACAGACCACCGAAAACGTGACAGACCACCGAAGACGCCTACACAATCAAGCGGGGCAGAGCGACAGACCCACATGAATGCATATATTTAAACTGTTAGCTCAGTGATAGAAATGTTATTTAAACCCCAATTGTGGCAGACCAACCGATACGATCATAGTGTTGCGAAGACGTATGTAAAATAAATATATTTTACTGATTATAAATTGTGTTGGTTGGTGTAACAGAATGCAGAGGTCAGACAGTGATATGCATATGAATATATATCCCGTAGCTGTTTGACCACAGGGTTATCACAGATGTTCCGTTGTCTGGACTTCAAATCAGCTTGTCAGTTTGCGGTCTTACTCGGACAAGTATAAATTTCCTACACTTATGTATTTATTAAAATTTGAGGTTTTTCGGCAGAAAAGACGCGCCGCTAATACAAAAGTAGTTTTGAAAAAAAAACAGATGTCTTTGCCATTCATGTGCAGTGTGCGCACATTCCCTTGACCTTTTTATTTGAGTGTTTTCTCTACGTTTTTTTGTTTACTGATGAGGTTAACTTTAGACAGTACTAAATGTAGAATAAACGCCACTGTGAAACTCATCGTGGAATGGTAGACATTTATTTGTGTGAGATTATGTGGAGGCAGAAATATAAAGGTAGCGATTTGTTTTATGCAAATACTGAATGACCTGAACGGATTCAATTCTTTTGAGTAAGTCATCATAATTGTTACACCGGCCGTTCTTACACAGGAGAAACTGCACCGGTTGTCACTATAAATAGTGCGAGTCACCAGAGACACAGAGAAGACAAAGCACAGTCGTGTAACTGTCTAGCCAAGAGCTAGTCAGTTTCTGACTTTGTTAATACACTTGTTAAACCAACCCTCAACTTGACTTCCTTTATTTATTATTTACTGTTGGACAACTTCACAACAATAATAATAATAGTTTTACAACACCTCGTATTTAGTCTGCTTTGTTGGTTACGGTGGTATTTGGGATTTAGGCGAGGCTCTTTAAAAAAGGTACATAAAGATGTTATACTTATCACATGAATTATAAAATTCTTTCCTTTCTTCTAATCATTAGCCGAGTCTTATTATTATTATTTGTGTACACATGCTCAATGCTGCATATTTAGTAATGTACGTAGATGCATGCTACAAATGGCGAGTCTTCCATGAATAAATTATCAAGAAAAGAGAAGACAACCACCTGCAATCTGGGTTGTGCACTTGGCAAAGAAATTGTCTTTTAAAGACGAGTTTCTATTTTAAAACTGGGAACAACTTGACATTCTACAGAAATTCTGACATCATAAACTGATAGAATCCACGCTTAGTCAATGTGTAGACAGTTGATAATTCTAAAGAGGTGTATATGTGGTCAAAATAGAACTTTCATTTAAGGTATCTCTCTCCCTCTTGCTCTCTTTTTCTCTGTATATATATCTATATATGTATATAGAAATAATGTAGAATATATATAAACGTATATATAACACATCTACTAATTATAATAAGAAAAAACAATAAAAATACAGTAGAAAGAAAGAAAGAAATGTTAAAAAAGTCGAAGAAGAAGAAGAAAATCGACAGTTATACACGCCGATTTTAAACACCGGGAGTTGGCAAAGAAGAAGAAAAAGAAAGAAAAAGAGAACACATTAACGGTTAACTTATAGACGCCGATTTGAAACACGGACAATAGAAAAAAACTCGACAGTTGTGAACGCAGATTAGAAAAACTGTAAGTGAACAAGGAAGATTAATATTTATTTGAGGTTGACGACAACGGAAAGATGGACAACAAAGGAGAACGAGGGAGAGAAGGAGGAACTAAAGGTATATATATGTATATATATATATATATATATATATATATACATTTTTATTTATTTATTTATTTATTTTTTGATGTGTTGATGTTTTTTTTATATTTATAATATAAAACTAAAAATAATACATTAATCACTTAAATAATAGTGTCATGGATTGGTCCAAACACTTTAAAATGCAGCAACATTTTTGTAAGTAACGGATAAATTATATTAGACAGACGAACAGCACAGGTAAAGACAATTTTTTTTTGTGTCTTAAATAACTAATATAAGTTAGCAAAATATTTATATGGAACAAAACGTAGATTTAGTATAAGGAACGTTTATGTTTTTGTCTTTTAAGGGAAGTAGGGTCTGATCAACTCTGCTGGGAAGCCATGAAATTAAATACTGTCTTGTTTTTAAATTCCCGAAACAGTTTTTCATGGTAAACAACTGATTATCCCTTAAAATAGTGTTAGAAATAAACTAATATAATAACTGTAAAAAATAAATTGACATACATGAGTGATTTTCCACTGGAAGACTTGGGACTATAAGTTTTTTTGTTGTTTTTTTTTAATATAGTTTTAATGGTTGAGAAACTTCCGAGACGATATATATATATATATATATATATATATATATATATATATATATATATATAATTCACGTAGTTTTGTTATTGTCCTAGTAACAACCAGCGTTGGTATTTTTGTACTTAATGAACGGAAAAATTGCATGTTTAGTCGCCATTAATTCATAGGACGTATTTTTGTTATATATATATATATATATATATATATATATATATATATATATATATAACGTACATATAAGTAACCTATGGCCACGTGTATATTTTTTCTGTCGTCATCAGTATGGCGTTCTTTATAAAAAATAAATTACATCTACTTATATATATATATATATATATATATATATATATATATATATATATATATATATATATATATATATATATATATATATATTAGAGTCAGTGCGGAACTAACGCCGAGTATACTTTATAAATAAGAAGAAGCAAGATTCTATATTTGTTGTGAAATTGTTGAATATCTTGAAAGGCTTTCAAAGTACTCCATATATAAGGTTGGACCTTGAAAAAACTACCGGTGGCCCTCGGGTATTTAATTCCTGTACATTTGTCGGATAATAACATTATAGAAACCTTTTGATGTTAACTGACATATTTAAATCTTGCACGAATTCAAAGAAAAAAATACGCACGGGCGGAATTAAGACTCAGTAACTCTCTGAGTGCTTTCTTTGGAAACCTAGCGTGCCAATTTAAGAATTAACTATACGAGTTTAGCTTAAAATAAAACATGGTTACGTATTGATGTCACAGGTATGATGAGTTTATTGCTGAGGCTTAATAACGTTGAAAAGTGTATAAAAACAACCGGAAGCCACATTAACCATCATGTTCGTCAATTATTATCGTATACAACGTATGAATATTTTTTATATGAATAACTTGTATGAAGTAATTTGTGGGTGTTTAATATAAGGAATCTGTGATTGAAGCTTGGTTAACTCATATCAGGCAATTATTGCTATTTACCACAAACTAGCCGTCATCTGGCCAGGCTAGAAAATAAGGGTATATCTTAACAGCTCAATGAGACATAGAATACATAAATAGTGTAAATATGAGTAAATAAAAAAAATTGTAACTTGACCTTTGGCAGAATCGAATAAATGTGCTTAAGGCATGATCTCCCTCTTTATTAAAAATACAGGAGTAAGACAAATATTGTATCATAACCGACACACATTTCAGTCATATAATATGTTTTGACCTTGTTCCACAGTAAATAATAAATAAAGGAAGTCAAGTCGAGGGTTGGTTTAACAAGTGTATTTACAAAGTAAGAAAGTAACTAGCGCTTGGCTAGACAGTTACAAGACTGTGCTTTGTCTTCAGTGTCTCTGGTGACTCGCACTATTTATAGTGGCAACCGGTGTAGTTTATCCTGTGTAAGAACGGCCAGTGAAACATAATACAAAACAAAAAATTATTTTTTACTAAAAAATTAAAACTATCCCAGAATCTAAGAAAGGAGGGGAACACACCCGACTCAGAAGGAAGATTATTTCCCTTACATTATGAAATAAGAATAACGTTTTTTCCCCGCCTTTGTTGAATTAAATAGTTTTAATTAAATTTACATATGAAAGTTTCACCTATGTATCGACGATAAAGTAAATGTACTGTACACAATTTCGTTCGTTATACACTATATCTAAGAAGAAACAAGTAATAGAGTCATATTATGGTCGCATTAATAGTGGATGTATGTATGTATGTATCAAAGATGTAAAAGATAGGTAAATGTTTTCAAAGCGATTGATAGGTGAACATTGATATATACATTACACACGCATGCACGCAGACGCATACATATGGGGGTATCACTTCAGACATGCTATGCCACAAGGCCAAGTACATATAAGCACATACACATACATACACACATACACAACATATATACATCCATATAAATATATATATATATATATATATATATATATATATATATATATATATATATATATATATATATATACCTCGCTCACACTCACTCGTGAACATACACCGGACAACAACCACGCATGCATATATATATATATATATATATATATTCACCCTGATTCGTAAGTCACTTAGCTATTTATTTTTGAAATTCTAAAGTTAAAAAATACGGTAATACAAAACAGAAAGTTTGTTCAACAAATACATTTATGGGAGTATAAAATTACAGCAAATTTTCTAAAATGTCCACCTTCGTTCTGCATGCATAGCTCCATTCTTTTTTGCAAGGAATTTACGACTCTTTGTAGCATATTTGATTGATTATGAAATAAATATATATAAAATAAATATATAAACGAACAAATTTAAAATAACAAATAGCAGTAATTAGATAGTAAGATAACACTCATCAAAAGTTCATAAGTATGTTTGTGCTTCATATGGTAATCATTTTAAATAGCTAAGTGAAATAATGTATGAATCACCCTGTATATATATATATATATATATATATATATATATATATATATATATATATGCGTGCATATATGCACATTCCTACCGGGCATATATCCAAGTAAATGTTTGGAGTATTCTTTTTCTAAGCATTTATTTTCGATATAATAGCTGTTTTGTTTTTGAAGTGTTTTTGACGGTGACACCCTAACATTACGTTTTCTGTCGAAGAAAAAAGATCTTCATCTTTTGGTTTTTGTGTATAAATGTTAACAAGGTTAAATATTGCCGATTATATTCACACTTTATATCAATTTTGGAGCAAAATGATCTTACAGCTGTTTCTAGAGTTGTTAAAGTATTTCTCAATTTTTTTACCAGAAACATGTGTAAGATTAATTTTGCTCCTGGAATTTCACATAACATCTCATAACTCTGAACTGCCATCATATATTTTTGTTTGTTGTTTTATTTAATTGCTCTCTCTACTTTATTTCTCTCTGTCTTTCTCTCTCTCTTTCTCTCTCTCTCTTTATCTCTCTCCTTTTCTCTTTCTCTCTCTCCTTTTCTCTCTCTCTTTTTCTCTCTCATTTTCTCTCTCTCTTTTTCTCTTTTTCTCTCTCTTTTTATGTCTCTTTTTTCTCTCTCTCTTTTTCTTTCTCTCTCTCTCTTCTCCTTTTCATTCTCTTTTTCTATGTCTCTTTTCTCTCACTCTCCTTTTCTCTCTCTCTTTTTCTCTTTTTCTCTCTCTTTTTCTATATCTCTTTTTTCTTTCTCTCTTTTTCTCTCTCTTTCTTTATCTCTCTCATTTTCTCTCTCTTTCTTGTTCTCTCTCTTTTTCTCTTTCTCTCTCTCTTTCTTTCTTTCTCTCTTGTTCTCTCTCTCTTTCTCTTAAATTTACTTACGTAACTCAATTATATAAATTTAAAAAACAATGTCTTTAATTAATTGTATTCATATTTTTATTAAGATTATTATCGAAGAAAATATGTTAATTACATCTGGAAACCTGAAAGAAACCATCATGAATGGATATTTGCGAACATTAATTGATTAGAAACTTTAAAACAAATTAATTATGTAAATTTGAAACACGCGTGATGTTTGGGAAAGTTTTGGAATGGGAATATATAGGAACTGATAAGTAGATATAAAAAGAGAGCGGTCAACACTAATAGTATAGTTTCGGCTTCAAGTAGATATACAAATACAGAAATCAAAAGTGATAATATATTTTCTGCTTCAGACAGACAGGGACCGATACATAATCTCAACCATAATTAGATATAAATATGTATATGTGTATAGAGTGTTCGAGAAAAAACAATATTATTTTATATTCTTTTATTTCAAAACAATTTAAAATGAAATACATTTCAGTTGTAAGATGGACAGATGAGGTTTGATTTCGAAAGAGATCGCCCCTGAAACATGTATGCACATATGAAGCCAACATGTTTTTGTTAAATAAAATACTTTATACTAATATACAGTTCTACTTGTTATTGAGCACTACTATATAAACTCTGGAGTTTCATTGGATTAGCATCTAGGAAACAACAACAATACGATTATCACTATATATATATATATATATATATATATATATATATATATATATGGAGATAAATATATGTTGTTTTTTTCGATTGAGTCTCTCAGCTGATTAACTTCTGCCATTCTTTTCGAGCCACGCGGCTTTTCTATTTCTGTCAGTTCCTTGTAGATATTACAACCTTGTTCAACCATAATATGTATTTACATATATACATTTGCAATAACTTCTACACAAACACTCTAATACACATACATATATAAATACACACACACACACACACACATATATATATATATATATATATATATATATATATATATATATATATATATATATATATATATATATATATGCATAACGCGATACGCTTATATATGTGTTACGTGTGATTATTAGAGCGTGTCTTAATATATTTTTTATTCATCAGAACAGTTCAACAGCTAGCGGTGAAAACATATTTAGATGGATCCATGATTGTATTGTATTTCCATAAATCTTCGGAAATCCACCTCTCTCTCTCATTCTTTTTCTAACTTCTTCCTATTCTATCTCCCCCTACCCACCCCTCTCTCTCTCTCTTCATCCCTCACACGAACATAAAATATCTCTATCTCTATAATGAAGAACATATTGTTTAACTCGAAAACATTATACAAAAAATGAAAGGAAAACAAAATAACTATCATGCGAACTAAAATTATGAGATAAATATTTTTTTTAAATATTCAAAGAAAATAATGACAGTGACAAATACACAATAAAATCAAATAAATCCGTTAAATTTTAATAATAAAATTATCAATAATTCAGATAAATATATTCGTATCGTGTGACCGGTAGTGAATAGTCGTGCTTCTATGCGGATGAGTCTCGATTGAAAAGAGACGAAACGTATACGTCCATAGATAAATAAACAATAGCAAATATATATATATATATATATATATATATATATATATATATATATGTTTAAGATTATTATTTTAACGTTACCATATTTCATTGAGTTTATAATTTATATTGTAAACATACTATTATACATATATATATATATATATATATATATATATATATATAATAGCATGTTTAGAATATAAATTATAAACTCAATGAAATATGGTATCGTTAAAATAATAATCTTAAACACAATTGGCAGTTGTTACTTGTGTGCGTGCCCATCTAAATGTAATTAACTAAAAAATACACTCTCAGGAGGGCCTGCGGACGTGTGGTTATAGCACTTGTCTTTGGGCTGGACGACCCGGGTTCTATCCCACTCATGTCATGCGAATTATCGGGTCTAAAAACTCCCTCTGTCCACCCAGCAGTAAATGGGTACCTGACTAAATCTCAGGGAAGGTTCAAGGCAGCGGAAGGAGAGGGATGGGCTCAGTCTTCCATATGCTGTGCCCCAGACACGGCCATGGGCAGTGTGCGATGTCCGCAACGACACTCGTGAGCGTCCAGGCTATGCGACCTTTAGCTTTTTTTACACTCCCACAAATAAGTATATTTTATTCAGCATTACCTCGGGCAGAATATGGAAACAATTTTGCTATAGTCATTTTTTGATGGTCAACATTTCGAGAAAAGTAGTCTCTATCGCCATTTTGTGAAATACCATCGAAAAATGTATTCTATTATATTAAGGGCAACTGTCCTAGTGTCTGAGTTCAGCAAAATGCCAGAAACTTCATAAGACACTCCTACTAAAGCTGATATTTTCCTTTAAAATTGCCTAGGGCAGAATGTGGCCATTATTTAGTAATATTCACTCTTTTAGGAGTATGCAATAACACAATTATGCAAGGGTCGACATTAAGAGCATGCATTTTCTATCGAATTTGGTGGTAAATTATTATTTTTGTCCTAACATATTATAATGAAATCTATTCTATAAAATTTTTTTTTTTGTATGTGCCCACGTAAATGTACGAGAAAAAACAAAACACACACGAAAACATTAATATATGCGTTTTGAACATAGTTTTGGATAGAATAATGACACACGTTTATAATATTGCGTATCTCGGAACAAAATAGTCAGGGGGTCAACATTTAAAGTATTTTTTTTCAATCGACATTATAATGTCATTTTTTTTCTTATATTTTAGTTTAGTATATAAGGCATAGTTTTTTATTTTGTGTGTGTCTTTGCGTTTAGTAATTTCAAAGTCAGAAACTACACAAGGCACATTCACATAGCTGATATATATTCTATTTCAGAATTGCCGCGAGCATTTTTTATAATATTAATTCTTTTGGGGATTAACAGGCGGCGGGTTTTTTTCTATCGATTATAAGTGTGACACTAAAATACACTTGCCCTTTCTTCGGGATAGGATCAAAGTGTTATATCTGTATTCTTTTCGGTCAGACCTAATTTTTAGTTTTGTCATATGCAAAGAGACCATTTTGGGGTTGCTTGATATTCCAACGGGTCTTACTTTGTCTTCATGTTGAGTAAAATAAATAAAGACATTTTGGTGTAAGTGAATTAGTGAATGGATTGATGAATAAACAATTTCTTTTTTACAAAAGTAATGCAGCGAGTAACGGGGTAAAACAATTCCCCGTTTAATCCTTACTCACAGTTTTTTATAAAAAATGAAATTAGGTCGGTCAGTCAGTCAGTCAACCTTTTTTGTGACTTTTTATTTGTTTTCATACTTTCGATTACATTGACCCATTGTAGAGAAATATTACCTCAGTTTTAAAGTTATTTCATTTTATAGCCAAGTAGTTTTTATAGTATGTTATGAAAGTTACGTCGGCATTGCCATTTACCTTGTTGTAAACCTTAATACTGTCAATATAAACCATCTATTCTTATTCCAGCCACAAACTAATATTGAAAGTAAATTACAAATTACATATCACTCTAATTATATGCTGCTATTCCGAACGAGAAATAAATAAATAAAAATAAGATGGTAAACAATAAAATGAGAATAAATCAATAAAAATAAAATAATTGACCGTTCAGTAATTAATAAAAAATATGATGCTTACCCACTTTCTACACGCAAGTGTGCTAATAAAAAATTATACAGTTGGAATTTCGTAAACTTTATTTAAGATATACAATGAGTTAAGTAGTTAAACATAGACTTTACTTTCTAAACAAGGCCCCGCTCTGCATAGACATTTAGTTATCTTGCTTCGACTTGTCATTGATAATCAACTTTGGAGTAGGAGAACGTTATATGCGCGTTGGAAAATCACATAACATTGCTTTGTACATTTACAGAAAACGAAAAGTCGCATGCCGATTAAAGAATTACGACGTGTGCAGGCTTGACAGTCTGGAAGCACACATTTTACACGTGATATAGCACATAAGTAACTTTAAGTTATACAATATTGATAGGAAAGCGACATTATGTAGCGTGTTTATGAGATCTTACGCATATTCTTTGGTCGATAGCACATCTCACTGAGAGGTATTGGATGAGTCTAGCCAAGTTAGCTTATCAAATACATGTTAAACAAGTAATCTGGTCAGCAACCTGTCTTGCGTGATTTTTTCTTATTAGAAGGGTTACAACAACATATTACGATAAACACAGCAGTCTAATTATTAATAGCGATCTAAAATATATAAGCATTCCTTGATCGAGAGAAGTAAACTATCATTGAGCTACGAACTAGTATCATTGTGATGAGATTGGTCCCGTACAATATCGACGTTAGAAGTCTGTTTCGGCGATGATGATACACTTAAGGAGTTGCGGCTACGTTTAGGGTGTCCTACGTACTTACTAAGTCCTCTGCGGCAGTTTGTCAACAGTTTGATTCCGATTTTTTCCCATCGGTGCATCTCGTTTTTTCGACCGTTCGGTCTTTAATTTTTGGTCTTTTGAGAATGAAAGTTTTTCTTTCGAAAATTTAAGATTACCCTGTGCTGGAACTTTTTACTTACCTGACAGTATTTGATGTATTGGTATTTAATCTGTTTTTACGTGAAATATTAATAAATTGATTTGAGATTCCATTCTCGTTTTCTCTCCTCGTTTGTTTCTGTTCACCCTCTCCACCTTCCGGTACCTACGTCGCATTGCTACAGCCTCGGATTACAAACCTGCACTTATATTTACCAGCAATGCTTCAAGCAAACTACAATCTCATTTTATATGTATATATATATATATATATATATATATATATATATATATATATATATATGTGTGTGTGTATATACATATATATATATATATATATATATATATATATATATATATATATATATATGATAATTTTTATTTACACAGACATGTACAAAATCTGCGACACTGGCATGTCGATGTTATCGATCAACAGTTATTATAAACTGTGATCTAATCAGGCTAAGTTAGAATCCGATCTTAACATTAGATAATATTTGGAGAGAACCTGATGAAAAAGCAATGCATTCTTAAGCTTCAAACATCTTTCTTACATTTCAATATTGAATGCTTTCTAATGGGAGACCAACATATCTTCTTATATATATATATATATATATATATATATATATATATATATATATATATATATATATATATATATAAAAGGAGATTGTAGTTTGCTTGAAGCATTGCTGGTAAATATAAGTGCAGGTTTGTAATCCGAGGCTGTAGCATGTCTGTGTAAATAAATATTATCATATATAAAGCTCTATTTTACAAACCCGGTTGAAATTGTTTGGATTACTACCCTGTGGATGTTTTTACCTGGATTATTACCATTATATATATATATATATAATGAGAGATATATTTTTAATATTAATAAATTTATAAACCAATTTTGTCATATATATATATATATATATATATGTGTGTGTGTGTGTGTGTGTGTATGTATGTATTTATATATTGCCAAATTAAAATATCATTTACTTTTTTGTGTGTTTCTACGTAACTGTGTGTACATAGAAGTAGGCATGAATGCTTGAATCTACTTCGCTTCGACACGGGTTCGTGAACACAATCTGAGCATTTTTTACACCCATTTCCTTCTTCGCGGTTCCAAGTAAATATCTTCGAGATCTGAAACGGGAAGAACATCTCAGAATTGAGGCAAATTCTTTCGCAATAATAACCAATCGACCAAAGATGGAGAGATAAAATTGAAACAGGGACGAATAGCACGTCATTCGTATAAGCGATTCTTCTGCAAGAATTCATCGGATTTTTGCTGATGGGCATTTTTATGAAATGCATGTGAAAAAGTGTTAAGGAAAGCTTTACAAATAAATTGTTATCATATATAAAGCCTTGTATATATATATATATATATATATATATATATATATATATATATATATATATATATATATATTGTACTAAATATAAACAAACATGCATAACACTCTAAGAAAATGACGCGTCCAAACGAGAGTGACACGTAACTTCACATTTCCGAAACAGATGACAACAAAAGCTGAATGGAGCCGGATGGCTAAGTCCTTCTGTGCTTGAAACCGACGGTACGAATGTTGTACTAATTTTTCTGTACCAAAATTAATATATATTACGCTGCTAATTCTTTATTTTTAACTTTAATTTTTAATTAATCGAGCACTCTGCTGGGAGTTTTACTGCAATATTACAAAGACGTTTGTGTGTGTGTGTTTGTTTGTTATCACGAGCAAGACGTGCCGCCGTGGTTCGGGATTAAACACGGAACACTATATCCTTTTTCACTATTAGCATAACACCATATCCCCCCGTTCATTAACTGCTCTCTCTTTCGGCCACACATATCGTTATAAGAAACTCACATATTGTAAACCTCTCTGAATTAAGGTCTTATACATATGACGTAAATTTTATTAAACTCCGATACACCTATTTGATCTTTTAATGGCGTTCTCATCCACTGTCTGTTTGAGGAGAGATAGTTTATATATATATATATATATATACACACACATACATACATATAAACATACGAATATACATATATATATATATATATATATATATATGTACATATGTAGATAGAATTAGTTCCATTTAATATTATAAAGGGAACATAAAGTTAAAGATAGGTTTCCCTCTCGCAAGTAAGAATAAATAATAGAAATAAGAAGGCTAAACTTCAGGCCCGCATGAGACTTCAATAATTTTATTCTAGTGGGAACTCAATAGGCAGACACTAAGACATAGAAACCAAAGTTTAACAGGGTTAATACTAGCTCGTTTGGTAGCATTGGGATTAGTAAAAATGCCAGATACATTTTAAACGATGAAAGAGAAAACTTAGCTGATCATTCGAGAAGATTTTCAATTAAGCCAACCAGTGTGCAAACGAATTTACTGAATGAGTCAAAGCAGGCATTGAAGCCTATGTCCCCATGCGACAATTCTTTAGTAAGCCTCACTCTCCTCAATAGTTCACCTCGGAATGTGCAGCTGCCATTTGCGAGAGGCAACAAGCATTCCGTAAATTCGGCCGCCATAAGTCAGCTACTAATAGAAATAAGTTTATAGAGTCAAGAAATAATTGCAAGGCCGTTATAGGAGAAGCAAAGATAAAGTATAATGAGTTAACAAAAAAAAACGCATCCAGTCACAGAAATTAGGTACTCGTCATTTCTGGAAAATCTACAATAGTGTAGTGAATAATGGTCAATCAACGATTCCCCCACTATCAAACCACAATGATGTCGCTTGCACGGCCACTGATAAGGCTGAATTACTTGCTCATCGCTCCCCTTCTAACTCTACTTTGGACTCAGATAACCACCCCCTCCCCAGATTCCCTTTGCTGACCGAAGCCACACTTGATAATCTGGTCGTCACCCCATCCCAGGTCAGAGACATCATAAAAAACCTTGACTCCTCCAAAGCTTGTGGCCCTGAACTTATACCAGTAATAATAATAAATAAATGCTCTTCCGAACTGGCCCCTGTCCTCTCCAAACTCTACAATAAGTGTCTAGCTGAATCTTGCTTCCCCGATAGCTGGCAAATTTCCTCTGTTGTACTAGTCTACAAGAACTCTGGGAATAGAACCGATCCTCAGAACTATCGCCCAATCAGTCTGCTGCCGATCTTTTCCAAAATCTTTGAATCCCTAATCAATCTAGCGATAGTACGGCACTTAGTTAATGCTAAACTTCTTTCCGACCGCAGTATGGATTTAGGAAAGCACGATCTACTGCAGACATCGTAACGGTCATCTCTGAGCGCATGTATCATGCACTCGACGGGCCAGGAGAAGCTAGAGCAGTAGCGCTAGATATATCCAAGGCCTTTGACAAGGTTTTGCATAAAAGGCTTCTCCTGAAAATACGTCATACGGTATTACTGGGCAATTACTTAATATAATTAGATCCTTCCTAGACAAAAGAAAAATCCAGGTTGTCCTCGATGGCCGCTCATCTATGATACATGACATAAATGCTGGTCTATCCCAGGGATCTATCCTTGGACCCTTGTTGTTCCTGATCTATATAAACGACCTTCCTGATGGCATAGAGTCTGAGATTGGTTTATTTGCTGATGACACCATCCTTTACTCTCGCCATGTTGGTAAAACTGACGCAATCATATCCGAGGCATTGGCTGCGTCTTTGGAGGATGACCTCCAGGCTGTAATCTATTGGGGTCATAAATTGTTGGTAACTTTTCATGCCGCAAAGACAAAGCTCATTTCCTTCAATAATTGGAACCACCGATTGTCATGGCAAATAACACCCTACCTGAGAGTTCATCATTCAAACTCCTCGGCCTAACCTTCACAGGTAACATGAATTGGAACACATACATTGAAGACGTTGCCAAGGCTGCCGCAAAGAAGGTTGGCTTTCTCTACCGTGTTTGTAAACTCCTCACACCTGACATTATCCTGTATCTCTACAAAGCCACCATCCGCCCATGCATGGAGTATGGTTGTCACATCTGGGCTGGCGCATCATCTACTAGTCTCTCTCTCCTTGACAAGGCCTAAAAAAGAATCGCCAACCTAATAGGTCCCTCACTGTCAACCAAGCTCTAGCCTCTGTCCCATCGCCGCAATGTGGCATCCTTGTGCTTGTTTTACAAATACTTCAATGGATTATGCTCCGATGAATTGGCTACTCTGGTGCCCCCTCGACGAAAATTTCCTAGACTAACTCGACAATCAACTAAATCTCATTCATTCACTGTGGAGGTCCCCACATGTCGGAGTGCCTTCTACTCCAATAGCTTCTTTCCTCGTACTGCTGGCCTCGGGGACTCCCTTCCTGCCCCCTGTTACCCCGACAGTACAGACATGCAGAAGTTTAAAACTAATGTAAACAGACATCTCGCTGCGCAGATCCCAGTCTAGGTTGACGGCCCCCTATCTTCTTCCCTTTTCTTTTTTCTCAGTAGCCCCTTACGTCTACAGTGGCGGCCTGCCTTGTTTGGGGTGAACTATGTATTAAAAAAAAAATATATATGTATTAGTATTTCATGTATCCACATGCAATTTTGTAAGGAGATATAATTTTTGTGTAGCAATTTTCAGTATTTACTTCAACAGTGCTTGATACGTATGTATGGCTAGGTAGTAAGCGATGAACATATATTTATGGCAATTAAACTACACAGAGGCTTCCGCGTATCATCCCCGGGGGAATCTTCAGGCTAAAATGTATGAAGTTATTTTTGGCGGGTGTTTTTATATACACAGCTTGCTAGTTAACCAATCAGAGTGTTCTTTGTTCTATCAGCCAATCGTTGGGCTTCCCAAGAACAAAGGTATTGTTAGTGTTAGTTCCTATATCCTGTTCTATTGTTCTGTTTTCTATAGATTGGGCTATATCCTGTTTCCTTTGTTGTGTCAATATAATGGGTGAATTTATTTTAACACGTGGTTCCTTGTATTACTATTTTAGGTTTTAATTTTTAAATTGTTATGTTTTTGTCCAGTTTAGTTTTTTTTTGAAGTGAGATAGCAAACAGCTGCTTACACAGAAATACATTTTCCTTAAGCTTACGATGAATAAATAAATAAACAAATTTACTTACTACTACTTGCTATATATATATATATATTAAGAGAGAGAGAGAGAGAGAGAGAGAGAGAGAGAGAGAGCTTATATACGGTCTAATGTTAGAAAGAACAAGCCGAATAAAAACCCGGAAGTAGTACAATATAAACAAAAGGGAATATTGCCCGGAATAATAGAACTCATTAACACCTACCCACGAGGGAAAGACAGATAAAAAAAGCAAGATAGACATAAACAAGGTGAGGAAGGATAGATATAACGAGCAGAGACTGACTAATTTTGGTATTTTATCTTTTTATTTTATATTTAACTGGTTTTGTACACTCATTTTTTCCTGATTCAAATAGTCTTAACAGAGCTCAGTGGTTGACCCAACGGGTGAAATTTCTCTAGTGTATATTTATATTTGTTTTCTTTGTTTTTTTTTTTGTTTTTTCTTTCGGTGGGGGTTTGAAGATACCGACGAAGTATCTGTTCCGATGGATACTGCACCCCATACTGGTATTATCTTGTCCTTCGGGGCTTGATTTACGCCGGTCAATGAGTCTGTCCTGTGCAGTTCTAGTGAATCTAACCTCCCAGGCTGTGCCTCCCCTCTTTAGGAAGGAGTAAGTTTATTGCTTACTTTCTAAGGC
Source organism: Sepiola atlantica (assembly GCA_963556195.1). Taxonomy (NCBI): domain Eukaryota; kingdom Metazoa; phylum Mollusca; class Cephalopoda; order Sepiida; family Sepiolidae; genus Sepiola; species Sepiola atlantica. The sequence continues at coordinate 32,040,595 of OY744525.1, forward strand.
GCCCCTACCGGGGAATGCCGACAGGGCTGCCCAGGCAATTTTTACTGCCCAGAGTGCTCACTTCCTCGGGCGCTGGCTTTTCAAACCCAACTTTCCCGACCCGATCTTGGGTCACGTCTTACTTGTGGGGGTAAGATAAAACTGGCCTTGTGCCTTACAACTGGGAAGGAGTAAATAATATCCACTGTTTCTATTGTGATGCATCATCCAGTAATGTTTTTTAGCATTGCATGATGTTATTGCAATCAGGATTTTCTGAAAGGTTTGAAAAGATCACTTCACAATTCAAACATCGTCCTCCCATTTCGTCAGTACATAAATATTACAAATTAATTTTCTTCCATTTGGAAAATTAATAAACTCTCTCACTCTCTTTCTGTCCGCCTTCATATCTCTCTCCCCTTCTCTCTCTCTCTCCCCCTCTCTCTCTCCCCTCTCTCTCCCCTCTCCCCCCTCTCTCTCTCCCCCCTCTCTGTCTCTCTCTCATTCTCTCTCTCTCCCCCTCTCTGTCTCTCTCTGTCGCTATGTTTCTTTGCCGCTCTTTGTACGTTTGCGTTATTGTCTGTGTTTCTCCCCCTCCCCTCTCTCTGAAAAGTAATTCGATTGATTGAGTAAAATATTTGTCATCAGCTTAATTGGAAATCAAGTTTATTTATTCAAAATCAATGAGGTCTGCTTAGAAAGTGCGGCGACCGATTGAGTAAATTGTTTATTATCGATTTACATTTTACAAATCGATTTTTTCATCTGTCTAAATATTTAATACGATACTGCCATAATATTACTATGTGTACACAAAACACAAGTTGAGATGTTTACAGGAATGTGTCTATAAACTATGTATGTATTTAAGTACGTGGCGTAACTCGAAATTCCGTGTTCGAATTATGTCAGAATGGTCGTAGAATTTTAACTAAAATTATTTTGAAATATAGTAATTCATGTCATATCTATCTACTTATTAAGGAGATAGTCTGAAAACTATTCTAGGTATAACACCTACAGTCAGATATATATCTGGCGTCTGGCAAACTGTGCATCTGTGCATGTACTCATTAGTCTGGAAAACCTGTATTACTTATGTTTCAACGCTTGAAGAAGCATTTTGTTTTTAAAGTACTGTTTTGTTGTTAGTTTTTAAGTTCTTGCAACGTGCTTAAATCCCGCATTTGCTCAAATGATTTTTTTGCAGAGAAACATTATCAGACACAGATGTATGCGATTGATCTATCTCTTTCCATTTCCACGAAATACAAATCTGTATATAAAATGAAAATAAAAGTATACGTTTTAAATAAAAAATGTAGACGTTTCTGTTAAGCCATATACGTAAAAAATAATGATACATTTTATGAGCCATATATATATATATATATATATATATATATATATATATATATATATATATATATATATATAATTAATTTTATATTGATATATATATATATATATATATATATATACTTGCAGCACTGTGTGTATCTTACGTTCTTATCATTTTGCTAGCTTGAATTATTTTCCCCTAGTGTAAGCATTTTATGAAATAATTATGGCGTCGACATTTTGTGAGAGAAATTATGTATCTTGTTTATTAGATATCGTTCACGCATAATAGCGTCGTTTTCTTCACAACGTAACTAAAGGATACCCTCATCCATTAAAACAGAGAGGATAATAACTGAGAAAAGTAGATTTCCTTATAAAAAATTTAACGTCATCCATAGAATAAGAGTGAAGGGAAGATATATTTTATCTAGATAACACGTGACCCGAAGAGACAAGATCTTGCATAGTTATGTGCGTTTTCTTACATTATTTGTTTATCTTGTTACCTTGTTTATTTTTTTGCCGCGTGCCTATAACATGACGTCACATTTTGTGATGTCACGAAATGATGATGTTAACAATGACGCAAAGGTACAATTTACAGTTTCCCTGATGCGGTTTCAGCTAGAGGACCATTGACCTGAACCGTCTAGACAGTTATAGGTCTAGTTTATCTTGTTATATTCTTTCACTTTTTTTTTGTAATGTTAACGTGATATACATATGTATGTATGTATGTATGCATGTTTGTATGTATGCATTATGTATATATGTATATATTAGTATACATTCTTATTTTTACAAACATTTTTACTATATGGGTTCATACATGTTTCAGCTAAGACTTTATTCAAGTACAAACATCATCAGACTACTGAATACAGGTGTAGCTGAAACATGTATGTGTATGTGTAGCATGAATGTATGTGCAAATTAAAATCAATACTAAAATTATGTTCTACATGTAACTTATCACTCTCTTAAAAACAGCGTAGGTCTATATGACTAACCCCTATGAATTAACAACCGTACATACTATATATATATATATATATATATATATATATATATATATATATATATATATATATATATATATATATAAATAATATTAGTGGAATTAATTCCCCGAGCCAAAGCGTATTTACATAAATTGTATGTCCCTTCACGAAGATTAAAATCAAGATATAATGATACTTAAAGTTATGTCAAGTATCCTTATTCTTAATTTTGATCAGAATCCATTAAATAATTTTGATTCTGGAAAATGTCTTACATTTGACACTATATCATCACGGTTCTGAAAGAGAGATTAGAGGGGATATTGCTTTCATGGTGACTAATAGCTATGAATAAAATTCGCAAATCTGATATATTTTTTTTTTACAATATTTATTTGTACCCATATTATGCCACCTAAAACCCTTCAGAATACCGCAAAGAAACTGAAATTGAAGCGAATACTGATTAATTGATGTCTAATGTGCCAATAAATAATACAGCTTTTTAAAGTATTTTACAAAATTCAATCAAGAAATTACGCGATATTTGAGGAATATTTTGACTAACGTGATCTAAGTGTATCTGACGTTGGTGATTTTGGCATTGCAACTGTATGGTACGTATTCAAAGAGCTTATGTATGGTTCTATTTACAAGCGTTGTTGTCTGTTAATTGCTAATGTAAAAATGTCACTGGTTCGTAAATATCTCAATGCTCCTATTGATATGTTAAATTGATGAGGGTGACCTTATTGCAAAGAAAATAAATGGTTTTGATCCAACAATCTAACATTCGTTATGTTGTTGAAGTTCCATTTTTATATTCCCGTTCGCAGTCTATTTGTAAGCACTTAAGAAAATATTGACTCGTAGTATACACACACACACACACACACACATATATATATATATATATATATATATATATATATATATATATATATATATATATATGGGAAAATGAAAAAGGAAAACCAAAATATGGATGTTTTTTATGTGTACATCAACGTTTCGTCTTTATTTAAAAGACTTCATAAGGATGATAATGTAGAGAAAAAATGTCATGCAAGTACAAATACATGTAGGGTAGACAAATTGGGAGGAAAAATAAAATGAAATAGTGGTCACTACTGGGTGGACGTCCGTACTTGTTGGAGAAAAAATGAATGTTGAAGAAAATGTGTGGGGAAGAAGTGGAAAGATGGGGTGAGCAAGGACTACTGTGGCTGGTAGTAAGAGAAAGAGGTGGGGGGATGAGCTGGGATAAAGTGGCTGGCAGAGAGGGAGTGGAGGAGAGGGAAGAAAGAGGTGTTTGACCAGATGGCCGCGGTCAAGATTGAAGGGGAAAAAGTAAGTTGGAATGTTTGTGTGTGGGGGGTGTATGCAGGGAAAAGGAGGATAGGTAGAGAAGGAGGGGGGATGTGATTTTGGTGGATGGGCGAAAGTAATGGTCTTAGAGAGCGTTTTGAGAAAATGAGGGAATTTAAGAAGGGGGTATGGAAAAGTGAGGGTATGAGAGAAATAGTTGAGAGGGGGAAGAGGGAGGATTTGTTGTGATAGGGTATGAAATCCTTCCTCTCCTCCCTCTCAACTATTTCTAATCTGCGTTCACAAGCCAACTGTCGATTTTTTTCCTTTGCTCAGTGTTTCAAATCGGCGTTCATAAGTTAACCGTTATTTTTTTCTCTTTTTCTTCTTTGCCCACTCCCAGTGTTTAAAATCGGCGTTCATAACTGTCGATTTTCTTTCTTCTTCTTCTTCTTCTTCTTCTTTTTCTTCTTCATCTTCTTCTTCTTCTTCTTCTTCTTCTTCTTTTTAAACATTTCTTTCTTTCTACTGTATTTTTATTGTGTTTCTTTTTCTCATTATAATTAGTATATGTGTTATACAGGGTGGGCAAAAATAAGCGTCCTATTTTTAAAAATTCATAACTTTTTTATTTATTGATTTTTTAAAAAAAATTTTTAGAATAAGTAAAGGACCCCTTCCGAAGCAAGCATGAGCCGTATTAGCCCTAAGGAACGTACCCTCATTTAGAAAACATTATTTTTGCTTAAAAAAATCAAAACAGTGTAAAAAACAATACTTTAGTTTTTGTAAGTTTTAAGAAGTGTTTTTCGGCTAAAATTTGTTTTGTTTATTTCAAAAAATCTCGGAAGGGTCAGTCTACACACACATAAAGTTTGGTGAGTTTAACTTTTATTTTGTGGAAGTTATTCAAATTCAAGTTATTCAAATTTAAAGATAGGACCCTTATTTTGGCCCACCCTGTATATACGTTTATACATATTCTACATTATTTTTATTTATATATCTTATGATTTGTTCTATCAGTTTATTTTGATTAATTTGAAAAGATTTAAAAGCATCAGGATGGCGAGTAATTGCTTTATTTAATTGTGTAAATATTTTATTTTGATCGCCACCTTGGTTAATCATTCTTATTATTAGATCAGAAATTGGGGGCATGAAATCTACTAATTTTAAAGTAACACGAGCAATTCTCAGAAATTCGGCAATAATACTCCCGTAAAAAATATACACAGGGCAGGTACTATTTTTATATGGCATTCGCACGATACGAAAATGGAATGAATTTCTTTTATCAAACAGTTTATATATAAATATTTTATCTTCAATTTTTATATCCAAATCAAGAAAAGTAGCTTGTGTTCCCGTATGTTCACAGTTTAATTTTAATTCTTTAGGATATATTAAATGTTTAGTATTTGCAAACTTTTGTCTATCATTAATGCAAAAAAAGGTCGTCAATATATCACCTACATCCATGATAACTATACGCTCTAGATATATCATTTTTTATTAATGATGACAGATATATATATATTCCAGTCTATGTAAATATAGATTTGCCCAAAATAGAGACGGATCCAAACCCATTACAATACCTATTGTTTTGGAGTAGTAATTTATTCCCTATTTGAAAGTAACTCTCTTTTATAAGGTGACTTATAAGCATTGTAAGACCAGTTTTAGACACACTCGTCCTTCCATTTTTATTTTTACACCAAAAGAATTTAGATTTTGCAAAGTCTATGTATTTATCTAGTCCCCCTGCAAAAGCTAAATCTACAGTATTACCTACTTCTTTAATAAGTTCTTTATGTGGTATTTTCGTATATAATGTAATAAAATCATATGTCGAGATTGATTTAGCCTGTTAACGAGAATTAATACGATCTAATTTTTCTTTGTCTAGATCGGAATTATTTCAACAATCAAACAACGCAGCTAACCACAACCTATGGAAGAAACAAACCAGAAGTTCTAGACTCAGGTTTCGTCCTTCTTTTGGGCTCATAAGTAAGACAATTGGCAGAGTACTCGCTTCGCATGCCAGTGACTCAGGTTTTTAATCCTGAGTTCACATGTGTTCTACTGATAAGCCCAAAATAAGGGCGAAACTCGACTCTAGGACTTCCGGTTTATTTCTTTTATGGGTTGTGGGCTGCGTCGTTGTCTGATTGTGGAAATAATTATATATATCATCTCACATTCAATATATATATATATATATATATATATATATATATATATATATATATTTCATATATATAATTATACATATATAAATATATAAAAAATCATATACACTAAATGTACAAAAGCATAGAAATTCCAAAATTGTTACACTTTTATTGTCATTAATTAAAGGTATGACTACATATCAACCAAACCATTTCATTATCACATCACTACCGTATAAATCTCTATGCATAAGTGGATGAAGTGTGTAAGGGGCGCCGAAGAAAAATTCCTACCAGTAAAATACATAGCCGTTTTTGCTCGCATACCCTTACTGACAATAAAAGTGTAAAAATTTGAGAATTTCCTTGCTTTTGAACATTTAGTGTATATGAATTTTCATCTTAACCCTATTAAGGGCATATGATTTCAGTATACTGGTATTTTTCATGGAATGTCACTACTTTTGTAAAGGCTATGCCCCAATACAATGCCTTCTCATAACTGATATAGTTGGTAGTTTTACTAATCAAGGTATATGGGAAACTGAAATTAAGATGTACATCAACTATACACTAGATCCTCTATCTTTAGCAAAAATCAGCTGAATCCATCAAATGGTCGATAAGATATAGAATAAAGTGTATGAATACTGGTCATTTTTAAGGTTTTTTGGAATTTTCACGAAAACTAAGGTATATGGTAAACTGAAATTGTAATGCCATCAACTAGACCCTAGAACCGCTATCTCTGCTAAAAATCAGCTGAATCCATCAAATAGTTGATGAGATACAGGGTGGCACATACGTACGTACGTACACACGGATTACACAAAATCATGCCTGACATTTCTGGATCTCTGGGTTGCCTTGACTAATGATGCTGAAATTCTACAAACATGTTGTACAAAATTTTAACTAATTTGGTTTACTGGTTGTTGAGTTATGATTGATCAAAGAAATGAGATTTCTAGCATAGACCGTTTTTGAAGTCTATTAAGGGATAGAGCGATCTCACGCCTTCCTTGATATATATATATATATATATATATATATATATATTATATATGTATGTACATATATATATATATATATATATATATATATATATATATATATATATATATATATATATATATATATATATTTGTGTTATAATAGAATAATACCAGGAGGAAATCTTGGTATGAGAGCTCAATGTAGTAAACACAGCAAGAATAACATTAAATATAATAACACGAAATCACATAATTCAATTATGTGATTTCGTGTTATTATATTGCATGTTATATATATATGTATATATATATATATATATATATATATATATATATATATATATATATGTATATATATATATATATATAGCTAGCGTAAGTTCAAATATAATTTCATGTGATTAAGATACGGTTAGCCACTCTACACATTAAGATACGTTTTTCCCCAATTTTCTTTATTTGTATTTAATTATCTCTCTTGATTTATCTCTTGTTAATTTTTCTTTATTTCGCGTTCACATGAATGGGGATAGTAGAATAATTTACCTTACATACATGTTCAAGCAGTTCAACCGACGCAATTATATTGTTAGTTAAAGCGTTTACACATTTCGTCCTTGCTTCAATTACCGTGTTATTTGAACTCGGCACATATGGAGGATCAACATTGTATAATGATTCACGAGAGTGAAGTAGACTATAACGCCGCGAAGTCAACCAAAGATATGTGTTGTGCGAAAGATAACGACACTGTTGATCACCGTACATGAACAGCTGATTGTTCAAGCAATTTCGATTCGGTTGTAAAAAAACATCTCCACGACAAAGAACAGCCAGATAGAACTAAATCTTTGTTACAGAGGCCGCGCTCTAAGCCAAAGACGCCAATCTGACGAGTAAAACTATGAGGACAGATCGTAATCGGATTTTTTAAAATCTTGACTATCAAAATAAGATCAGATAAGCCTGACAATTTGGATCCTGGGGATTGGATCAAAACCATACAATAAAATTTGACAAATAAAATGAGACTAGTAGCACTTGAGCTCGCCATCTCATACCCCTATGTAGTTCGACTCCGTCACAATGTTGCAAAAATAACAATGCCACAAAATTGTCCAAAATAATTGCATCATTTTAATATATATAAGGAATAAATATGTGTGGCAACGAGGAGAGGAAGTCGGTGAAATATTTTTCTTCTATTTTGTGTTTTTATAACCCCGAGCAACGCCGGGTAGCCTTGCTAGTCTATATATACAATTCCGGTCATAAATACATGATCACTAGCAGAATATATGTTTAATTACACCATAATTAATTTCTATATAGGTAACTGTTTTTTTTTCCACCGATATTAGAAGTAAGTAATTTGTGTCCGAAAATCTACTCGGGCAGCTGACTTATGAATATACTTTTTTCGTAAATAGAATAAAGTAAATTGCATTTTTTCGATTAGCCTGCTATAATGTTAACGATTCGAATTATTAAGTAGGTTTATTTATAAAATTAGCTTACTCGAATGCAAACCTAGTGAAAGACAAACTTGAAACAAGAGAAATGGAGATTAAGTATTATATAGAAATGAGGAACTATTCTCATTCGCTGAGACCGACAGACATGTCTCGATAAAAACGATTTCTAAGGAGACTGCCTGACTCGCCTGAAGTCAGACTGAGGTTGTTGTTTGAGCCGACATGATGCGGAACGGAAAATTGACATTGAGCACAGTGCATCACTGAAGACCACGTTTTATGCTTCTATAAATGTATTTTCTGATTTACAAATCAGTATTATCTGCCCGTTCCTCTTATTCGAAATTCTTCTTTTCTCCCCTTTAATTGCGACTAAAGAACGGAAGAAAAAAAGGAAGTAGTTTAAAAAAAGTTATCTAACTCCTCAAGTAAAAAACGGAAGCCAACTTCACCCAATCACAACCTGTCTTTGTTATTCATTTAATTCATATCAACAACATTGACAGTTATATACAAGCTTTGCAACCCACAAGTGATTGAACGTTTTCAAAAGATGGAAGCGTCAAAGATTTATAGCTAATATTTTCTTTTTTTACTCTTTTACTTTTTATCGGTTGCTAAATTCTTTTTGTTTGTTTATATTTTTACCGTATTTTGTTCCATTACTGCCATGATAAATCTAAGTGTTATGTTCGTATGTTTATTTCATCCTCTTTAATTGATTTCTCATCGTGCCCAGTATACTTAATTATTCTTAGTTATTCATCTCTTCTCCTACCATGCGCCCCTTTACCCTACTGCCATGTGTGAATAACTTGAAACAAAAAACAAATTTACATACTTCCCATTCTATTAACCTACCCTCAGTTTACCGAAAATGAGAGGGAAACATGTATTCATTTTGTATTCTCTCTAGAAAATACAAGGTAACTTATTATAAGTTGAAAACTTTTTTTTCTTTTTTTTGGGGGGGGGGGTATTTTCTTCGAAGGCTGAGAATGCCTGGCCTAGTACCCATGCGCCGGTTCACTACTCTCGGACAGATAAACTCGGATATCTAGTTAGATCATCCATCGAGGAGAAGAAAAACTCTGACTTCAAACCTACCTAGAGCTAGAGTCTCAAACAAAAATATCCGATTTGAAAACCTAAAATGGGCTTAAAGAGTAAGAAATACTCTGCCTACTCGTCCGTGCATTCTTTCTCTGTCTATTAGCCACGCGCAGGCGTATTATTATATGGGCACATCATAAGTACACTCAGTGCTTGGCCTTATTTCCTGACTAGGACAATGAACGCTATTCCATCCATCTTTATTCTCTATCTGGAGATCTTGGATACCATTTCACTTCAATTAACATGACTAATTCTGACAGGTTGACGAACATGTTTGACAGCTTGTATTACTTATGTTTCTGACTGGTAGTATATGAGCCCTAACTCTTAAGTATCGCTAAGAGCAGCTGTTTTATCAACAAGTGTGTAATATCGTGGATGGAAAGAAACCCTGCATTTATCTCAGGTAGACCTTTTCGAATCAATAGATACAGACTCGACTTATAGTCTATATGTGTGAACTTACTGGCATCAAACGAACCCGTAACTTACCCACCCCTACCATATATAAAACTAAAAATATGGAATTAAAAACAACCTATTTCAGGGCTTGCGTTCACAAATATTCGAGGGGTGAGAACCAACATAGATGACGTAGACTCATTTCTGCTAGTAAACTCCCCGACTATCTTAGAACTAACTGAAAGAAACCTACACTTATCAATCTCTAGCCACTTCTTACATAACTGAATACCTTCCAGTTTATCGAAATAACTCCGACAAAAATATACACAGACTCGGAGTCTATATTCGTAACACCCACCTTTTGACAAGAGAACATAGATAATACATAAAGACCAAGTCTACATTTGCTTTAAATTAACTTCACAACGCAGCGTTTGTTACTTATGTAATCTGATAGTAGAGATGTAACATTCTTTTTACATCTGATCGCCTAAATCTATGTATTTCAGGATTTTAACGTTCACTATAGTTACTGGTGTTGTTTCCCGAGCTCTACAGACACTGCTGGTAAGAACACGCAAAGTTTTCCATCGCATATTGATTTTCACACACTGTTTTTCATCGACCAACCTCCCAGATCGTTAGAAACAGCAAGTAGCGCTTCACTGACTTGACTGCACTGCCCGATGGGTTGTGTGACGAATGCCCATGGTCCACTCAGAAACGCACATTTCTATAATGCGACTAATTGGTTATACCTAGAGTATTGTAACATATAGCGTCTCTTTATTTGACAGGGCTAAATAATGTTCTCTAATTTAATACGTCCCACACTATGCACTAAGCCGCAGCTCCTGTTCCATCGCCGCAATGTTGCATCTTACTGTTTGGCTTTCAAGTACTTAACTTTAATGTGCTCTTACGAACTTGCTGCACCGGTGCCCTCTCGACGTAAATACCCCCGACTGACCCGGCAATCAGAAAAATTCCAACCCCTCTAGATGCTGGAAGACTTTCTACTATGATAGTTATTTCACTCATACTGCTAACCTTTGGATTTCGTCTTGCTCACTGTTTCCTACACTGTACCATCATGCATAAATGATAATGGAATGTGAACAAACATCTCGCTACACAACTTTCTATTCAAGATTATGGTGTAGGTATGACTCCTATTATACAGTGGCTCCTTACGTCTCCGTGGCATTGTGCTGTGTTTGTGGTGAATCAGAAATTTACAAAGAAATGAAAACTACATGTTAAAATTAATCAGTCGTACATGGTTTTTTTTTTTTTTCGAAAATAAGTTGTAATAAATGTATATCATTTGATAATCTGTCACAAAATGAAAGTTTTACATCAGGAAGGAAACATTTTTACTGCCGTTAGCCGCAGACTTGGTGTAACCCATTCAGTAGTTTCAGGCTCGTTTGTGCCAATTGTAAGCTCTAATAAGAAAGGATCAGGGCCCCTAGGAAACAAGTAAGGAAAAATATATGATTTATCACATTGCCGTTTCAGATCCAACTGTCATTTCAAACAACGCCAAGTCAGAGGGGAGTTGGGTACAAGGGCTATCCGCCGTCAACTACAGATTCACTTTTATAACGATGTCCATCACTCAACGTCCAAAACGTTGCTTTAACTAAAAATATTGAAATTGATTGTATAAGAATTCCTTTTTTTTTACAAAAAAGGTATTTTTCTATTAAAATACTGATTTTCTCACGGTGGTGCTATCTTTATTGCCAACATGATAAAATGTTCATCACATTAAACACGAAATTTGTAATAGTCCTGCGATGTATTATATTCAGTCCCTCCCACTCATACCGAATACATGGATGTGTTCAATTAATTTTTATACGTTCTTCCGTTTCCGCGATTAACTTCCTGTCGCAACTCCCCATCGTCCTTGTTTATTTTTGTAACATCTTCCCTTACTCGGTTTATATCCTATTTTATGTAATCCAATTTCTAACTTTTAGCAACCATTTCCTTCTTTTTTTAATTTTAATTATTTTTCTTTAGCAATTTTATTATTCATTTTACGCTTTTTCTTTTTTTACCTTTTAGTCGCTACTCTGTAATTAATATTCTCTTTTCTAGTATTTTACTTCCTTCCCAGCGGACATGAATAATTCACACACATTTCGACCTGATGGCGCAGTATAGTCACGAATTACGTCCGTTGAATCAATTTCAAATTATTCCCCCTAAACTGGTTACAGTGAGAAATAACTTTTCAATTTTGAAGTACTAAAATGCCTCGCACATGCGTAATTCAAAAGTGAAAAAGTAGGCGGTGTCTCTTTTCCGGCTTTTGGATAGTACCATGCCATTATATCAGGAGTTCATCGCACTTTTTACTCTCTGTGGTCCAAATAGAATTAACTCTTCCACTTTTAGTCGAGACCCGAATACAGCTATACATTTCACCATATAAACTTATCTGTACAAATAAAGTGCGAATTATTTTGTATTTAAACATTCTCCGTGTTTACTCTGGTAATTCATGCATATAATCAATTCTATCTAAAGACTATAAAAGTAGACTCTTTTATGGTGAGTATGTATGTTAAATGGCACTCCGTGTGTGTGTATTATGCGCCAAGTACTGTTGTCTTTGTAAATGTTTCCTCATGAGAATACATTTTAGTATATGTAAATGCAACGGTTTCCGCATTATAATATTTCCCGTTTTTTCTGACTATATTTTGCATTCAACAAAATAATCATTATTATGAAGGCATCTAAAAGAAAATGTGTCCAGCATAGGTTTCGTCATGAAAATGTAAATGTGCAATATCTAATCTTCAAATTTACCCATATATCATAGCAGGCTTTGATTGTCTAAATAGAAGATATTAGTTACTGCAACATCGCGTTCAACCAGTTTTACAATGAACATCACTAAGTTAAGTCATGTGTAAGCGATTACTATCCTTGAATAGAATCTGTTCAGTCAAAGATTTTAGATAGTTTGAAATTATTTTCCTTGGATGATAAGTTTACTTTTAAAGTATATATCTAGATTTAGAACGCGTCGGTCTAAAATCATCTCCTTTGAATATGAAAAATCTTCAGTTTATAGATATCTATGAATTATCATGCATATTCATCGGAAACTATTTAAGACTAATGAAGAACATGATTGGTAGAGGTGCGTGAAGTCCTCGAGAACGTCGAGAGTTTAGTCTTCGATTGTGTAGTTTGATAGACTGCTTATATCTTTGCAGCGGTTGTTTGTCTTTTTTAGGTTGATGTTCATGCAAAACTCCATGATGAATATCTGCAATGTTTCTTCAGAGTGGGTTGTCATAGGTATGTCATCATAAAATAACATCTCCCGTATAACTACTTTCAGCACTTTAGTCTAGGATTGGGGTGGGCAAGGATAAAGAGACTGCCATTGCTGTTGGTGCGGGTGTAATTTCATCCTCCAATTTACTGAAGGCGTAGGACAACAGCAAAAGAGAATAAGATGTCAAATAGTCTCGAAAAAAGTTCACACTTCTGTTTCACCGAGCTCTTGATTGTAAACAGCTTCAAAGACTGTAGGTGCCCTACACGTTTTCATACAAAGACATGATCATCTTGATATGCCTTGGGAACATCGAAGGCTAAAGGCTATGTTTGGGTATTTGAATGCAATGTAAAACGTTCATGGTATGCTTCCTGAATTTGTCGTAAGAAGAAGATCATGATGAAGGTTGATTTTCTGGCTCTAAACCCACATCGTGCTTCGGGGAATACGTGCTCTTCAAGCAAATGTAGCCGGTTTTAGACAAATCACGCGAATACATTCCCAACAACACTGTAGTTGTCGCCGACGTCATGCTAGTGTTTCTGCAGTGATAATGTGTGTGTCACCTATATCCTAGAGTACCGTTTTTTCTCAGCATTGCTCCAGCAGCTGGTGCAGCTGGTAGAACAGAGTTGTCTTGTTTCCCAGGATAATTTCCGAGTGGTTTTGCCGCAGGCTTGGGAATCGATAGCTTTATTTAAGTCTGCTACAGCGGTTCAACGGCATGTAGAGTATCTTTAACAAATAGATTGATGAGACTAAATCTGACATGACGTTCTCTTTTGAGTAAACCTTGTCTGCTGCTATCCAATACGATGGAACTGGAAGTTGGTTTTAGGGGTACTATCTTTGAACGTTTGGGCCGAATGCCTTCGTCAAGCCATCGTACATGCCAGGAATGTTGCCGTAGTCAGCAGACAGCTGCATACTCTCACAGAGATTTAGCCAATCGGCATTAGCAAAATGTCGAGCGATCCGTTGAGAGTTTTTTTGGTCTTCTTCAGTACAGAGTCTTTCTTTCCATCAGGTGTCCTCTTGTAGTTCACGAGGGCAACTCTTCTGGCATTGATTGCTGGCTTTAATTAAACAATGCCAGTTTTGAACTAGTCCGACTTTTGCTTTTACTTTTTGCGAAAGGTGTTCATGGCAGAGTTGTAGATGGCATAACGCATGGGATCCCAATTTCTTCAGCTATGCCAGCAAATGGTGTCTGTCATTTGGTCGGCAATATACTTGCACATGACTGGTATTGCCGTACACTTTGTGTTTATACGATTGAGACATTTCTGCTTTGATCGATGTAACCACTTGGACTGGAGACAGACTTTACTGCCAATCATTCAGCCAGTGTCGCAGTCAGCACTGTCGTAACTTCGTGGTATGAGCACGCATATTAGTTATGACTATATGCAGCTTGTGCAACGACAGTATCTGGGGTCCTGCAAAGATACTTGACGATGCGACTCGGCTGTGAATGACGTGTTGATTATTCTGATGCTGTAATAGGAACATAACTCAATGAGCCGCCGTCCGTTCTCATTAAGCTAGCCAATGCAAAAGTAGCCGATGCAGTTGGGTCAGAATTCATGGTCGGAGCTCACTCAGGCATTGAAGTCGCCGGGAAATTACAACTTTTCCGTGACAGGGATGACTTTGGTGGGGGTGTCACGACAGCCATATAACCGATTCTTGGTTTCGGCTGAAGTACAGCGCTCATGATTTTTACTGAGCCCGAGGAGGCTATCATAAATATTTAAGCGCTCACGATGGTTACTGAGCCCGAGGAGGCTGATTATAAATATGTAAGCGCTCATGATGGTTATAAATTATAACTATTATAATGATTGTAAATTATAAATATTTAAGCGCTCACGATGGTTACTGAGCCCGAGGAGGCTGATTATAAATATGTAAGCGCTCATGATGGTTATAAATTATAACTATTATAATTATTATAAATTATAAATATTTAAGCGCTCACGATGGTTACTGAGCCCGAGGAGGCTGATTATAAATATGTAAGCGCTCATGATGGTTATAAATTATAACTATTATAATGATTGTAAATTATAAATATTTAAGCGCTCACGATGGTTACTGAGCCCGAGGAGGCTGATTATAAATATGTAAGCGCTCATGATGGTTATAAATTATAACTATTATAATTATTATAAATTATAAATATTTAAGCGCTCACGATGGTTACTGAGCCCGAGGAGGCTGATTATAAATATGTAAGTGTTCATGATGGTTATAAATTATAACTATTATAATTATTATAAATTATAAATATTTAAGCGCTCACGATGGTTACTGAGCCCGAGGAGGCTGATTATAAATATGTAAGCGCTCATGATGGTTATAAATTATAACTATTATAATTATTATAAATTATAAATATTTAAGCGCTCACGATGGTTACTGAGCCCGAGGAGGCTGATTATAAATATGTAAGCGCTCATGATTGTTATAAATTATAACTATTATAATTATTATAAATTATAAATATTTTAGCGCTCACGATAGTTACTGAGCCCGAGGAGGCTGATTATAAATATGTAAGCGCTCATGATGGTTATAAATTATAACTATTATAATTATTATAAATTATAAATATTTAAGCGCTCACGATGGTTACTGAGCCCGAGGAGGCTGATTATAAATATGTAAGTGTTCATGATGGTTATAAATTATAACTATTATAATTATTATAAATTATAAATATTTAAGCGCTCACGATGGTTACTGAGCCCGAGGAGGCTGATTATAAATATGTAAGCGCTCATGATGGTTATAAATTATAACTATTATAATTATTATAAATTATAAATATTTAAGCGCTCACGATGGTTACTGAGCCCGAGGAGGCTGATTATAAATATGTAAGCGCTCATGATTGTTATAAATTATAACTATTATAATTATTATAAATTATAAATATTTAAGCGCTCACGATGGTTACTGAGCCCGAGGAGGCTGATTATAAATATGTAAGCGCCCATGATGGTTATAAATTATAACTATTATAATTATTATAAATTATAAATATTTAAGCGCTCATGGTGGTTACTGAGCACGAGGAAGCTGATAGGCGGAGTAACAAGTGTCGGGATCTGCAACTGATTGTCTGTTTTACAGTGATAATTAAAGAATTATTCGATGTGAACCCAACGTTATGCAAACTTTTCTAGTCAGAAAAACGTGAAAATCTGTTATTTTAGGCTACCATTTCGTTGGGGACTCGTTCCCTGTAGTGCAGTGACGTCGGTGTTAGACCTTGTTTAAGCTTGAGAACGAGGGAGGAGGGTAACGGAGGACTATGGGGAAGATTCTTTTATATTAAACGTAATTAGGTATTATTATTTTTTAAATCAATGTTATATGTAGTACTTTAAGTATTGTATATATCATTATTTATCTTCGAATACACATAGTTTCTCAGTGCCCTGCATCACTCCTTTAATTATATTTGTGGGTTTCAGTAGTGCTCAGGAGGTATACTAATTTTTCTTTTATTCTTTTCGTCCAAAAATGCTTAGTTTCTATACAAAGATAACAGGGGGAATTGGTTTTAATATCGCTCTGTCGGCCTCTTTAATTTTAAAAGTGCCCGTTATCATACATAGAGCGAGAGTTTAAACGTTAAGCAATTCTAAACCGACAAGTATTCTAAACACACAACTTATCCGGTGTAACCTATTTGCGTTCTATCGTATATTGACAAATCTTAATTCATTTGTTTATATTTCTCCCGGGTAACACAGCTAGTATTCAATAAAATAATGTATCTTCAATAGTATATGGTCAGTTATCCCCTATTTTCTCTATCTAACACTAAATATTACTGTTGACCGACTATCATAGACTCTCCCATTAACATATTTCATAGAGGTACATCGAAAAACTATCCTTCTTGCATTTTACTATTAAAACTCTCCTCATCTACACCAGGTACTAATAATCAACGGATACTTTTTCAAAACGAAATCTTATTATTTTCTAATTATCTGGCATTAACTGAATACATAATACTATACATTAAGCACCCATTTAATAGACGCTCTGTCAATTTCCGCTGATTTTCGAGAATATCGGATTAAGTAAATGTTCGACTATTACGTATAGACCTACTATTATTCGGGTGTTTACGAAATATATTTAACTAATATAATTTATTATAGTGTTACATGATTTAAAATCGCGACTTCCATCACTTCAGCGATTCGAATTTAAACATTTCCGTTATAAGTCTTTGTTTAATTCAGATATAATTTAATGTTTTACTTAAACACTTAGACAATTTCAAACATAACACCTTTAAAGCTTAAAAATCTGTTTCCAAATACTTACCGAGTAAAACCAACGACAGTGTTCATTTCGATCACATTTAATTATTGCTACCGATTCCATGGAAACACGTAATAACGGTGGTTCTACAACCCTTACACTACTTTAACTAACATACAACACAAGTTTATTATTTCACTTTTTCCCATCCATAATAAACCTTACATTAATATAACATTTGTATGTTCCTTTTTAACGTTAGGTATTTTTTTTATTTGTGGGGAGGGTTTTTAATGTAAGCATTTTTTTCTTCTGTACATCTCCTTTTGGTATTTATTCTCTCTCTCACTCACTCTACCTACCCTCTCTCTCTCTCTCTCTCTCTCTCTCTATATATATATATATATATATATATATATATATATATATATATATATATATATAGAGAGAGAGAGAGAGAGAGAGAGAGAGAGAGAGATCGAGATCGGTCGCCACAATTCCCATAAAAAACGTGTTCATATTTTCGCAGTCTATACACATGCGTACATTTCTCTTTGCTCACATACGATTTAAATTAACATTTGTCAGTTTTTAGGTATATTTTTATAATGACGAAGAAACTACCTTTACTTAACTCACAGCAGCTACAAAGAACACCGACAGACGTCGCAAAAAATTAATAAACACAGTTTAATTTTCAGAAAAAACACCGGTTCTTATTTATTATTTGCCTGGTATATTTATTATGTATTATTTGCCTGGTAAAATTAACACGCATGCCAATAATAAAGCTTAGGTCAATTAGTCTTTTTTCACATGTATTTGTAACTCGAAACAGTGGCGCAATCTGAAATAAGGTAGGTTTCATGATCTTAAGTTTGAGCGTTCGATCCCATTCTACTCCAGTACTTTTTTCTTTTTCTTTAAATTTAAAACAATCGCCAACACGGTAGACGTGGGAGAAAAAACAATAGGCCGTTTTTTTTTTATTCGACGGCATGCAATTGGTAGTACTTTCTCCCGTGTAACGCCAGGCGACGGGTTCCGCTAGTATATATATATATATAAGTGAAATTGAAAAGGAAAAACCAAGAGATATTTTTTATATATTCCTCAACGAAACGTTAGACTTTCTCAGGATGATAATTTGAAGAAAAATGTCATGCAAGTACATCATAATTTTGAGTTGACATGATGGAGAGATGACGGAAAGTAGTGACCGTGGCTACTGTGCGCGCACAGTAGTCACGGCTACTACTATCTCTCCATAATACCAATTCCAAATTTACATTGTACTTGCATGTTATTTTTCTGCAAATTATCATCCTGTGGAAGTCTTACAATATAGACGAAACGTTAATGAATTTATAAAAGAAATATCACTTGGCTGTTCCTTTTTCATTTCCCATTACGTCGGAGTACTCTCATCCTTCCTTTCCCATATATATATATATATATATATATATATATATATATATATATATAAGTATACATTTTTATTTATACAAACATTATTGGTTACATATGTGCATACATGTTTCGGTTGCACTTTTCCAAGAAATTCAACCTCATCAGACCAAGGATATATATATATATATATATATATATATATATATATATATATATATATATATATATATATATATATATATATATATATATATATATATATTCACACTTTAATGAGCGTTATATTACTAATGCAGATTTGGTATTTGCCTATTTTCAGCTGAAAGAATACTATCAATAGTATTAATGTTACTATTGTACTATCTCGAATTCAGTTTACTCTACCATTCCAGAGTTCTTGCATTCTTGCATTCTTGCATTTGAATCCTCAGTTCAGGGGATGGGTTAGTGTTGCATCTCTTCCGTTGTCATGGGCCATCGTTCCAGGAATTGCATCCGCTTTTTAGAGTATTGTAGTAATTGTTCTGTTGTAATCATGCATTTATCTCTCTTTTTTAAGGAAGTAGTGCAGTATATATTCTGTGGTCATGATACCATCCACTAGACGTTACCTTCTCTTTTATAGAGCAAGTCTAATATACGGGCTGTAATCATGAGGCCTTTCTCACAGTCGTTTTCATCCTCTTTCGTTGTAGTAGCGTATGCCAACAAGAACATGTAACAATCAGCTATTAATTAACAAACTAAGCACTTACCTTATATATACGAGCAATAATATGCGCCTTGATGGAGCGTATTATGTCTAGTGACACCTAATAATATTTACAAATAAAAGATAAAATAATAAAGTTAGATAGAAAAAGAATGATATATCTCTATATAAAATAGTTAATCTGTCTCTGTTTGTATGTGTGTGCCTGATATTTGTGTCTTTGGGAAGCTTTGGCAATTTTATCAGCCTGTTCCCGTCAGAAACTAGGAACCTAATAAAAAAAACGGAAAGGATCATAGAAAAAATATCCAGACACAAGATGTCCGTCATTTTTAATGATACTTATATATATATATATATATATATATATATATATATATATATATATATATATTTAGTTCTGTTAGACCTTCCAACGTTGATTAAAATCGGGACAAACATATGAGATCACTTTATATCTGAATGCATGAATAGAAGTCATTGAAAACAGTAAGTGTATAGAGTTTATCTAACCTATATTTGTTTATATCTTTACCTGCTCTTATGAATAGTAAAATCAATTAATAAATAAGAAGTAACTCTTTCACCGATAAAAATTGTTTACTGCCACCTACTGAATAACAACATTGCAATATTTTCCTGATTTAACGTAGTTGCTCACTATTGTTATTCACAGTCATATTAAGAGGCTATGGTTTATCAACATCCCGATATAAGAGAAATATAATGGCACATCATTTAAAATATGTTTTTTTGTATGTTATTCCAAAATACTGCTGATCATTATAACCATCATCGTCGTGAAACATTGTATACACATACTGCCGAATGAAATCGGTAGCCTTTTAGCATAAAATATACACATGTAACAAACCCACACTTATTTCACTTCAAGAGTTTCTAATTATAAATGCCCGTAATGCTCTTCAAATGGTTATGCGTGACGTTGTGTCACATCGTTATTTGTCAAGTTGCCATTTTTATGGTGTAGAGGATTCACTTGTCACTCGTTATATACTACGTACAAAAAGTACTGCCAATCTGGATTTACTTAGTATCCTCCGGCGTTAGCTGTTTAGTTATTTTTCTAGCAGTTTAGAACAATATTACGACACGAAGGAAAATACTTTTAACGTGTTTAACTTTGAATCTTACTGCCAAAGTAATGCCCTTATGTGCAGCCTACTCTTTAGCAAAGTATTCACCGGGAAAGCAAGACACATGGCGTCCGTGCTTCTCGAAATCAAGTCTTCTTTATGTCGTTTTCTGATCAGCGCAGCGTATTTATAAAAAAGCTGTGTGTATTGTTACATATTACCTGTTGAAACACAAAACACAACTGCTTGCAGTATTTTTCGGAATTTGTTAGATGAGACTTGCCGAAACGTTGAGAGAATAACATTTAAGATTAAAACAGTCGTTTGAATAATTCAAATAATACACATGCTTATAAGTCTCAAAACAACTTTTCTTTGAATTATAGATGAGATTAGCTATATTTCATTCAACTAACTTTTTTTGTATAACCTATTTCGTAACAAATACATATGTCATCATAATCATCATCGCATTAGTATCATTGTTTCCTCTATCTCTATTAGTATTATTATTATTATTATTATTATTATTATTATTTTTATTATTATTATTATTTACTTTCTCTATCAATGTATGTATGTATGCATGTATGTATGTATTATTATTACTATGGGTGTTGGTAGAGCCTTAACTGATGTTTCGACCTCCTTCTTGTAGCCTTGCCAATCCGCTTTGCGGAAGTTCCATCTCCGGACTGGTCTTCCCCCTATTGGCTGGATCAAGGATGGTGTTGTGATCAGCGATGGACGATGTTGTGAGTGAGGGAACCGGTTCAGGATGCGTCTCTCCGGCAATGCTTGGTGCGGGAGGTTCTTAAAGAAGGCCAAGTCGGGGTTGGTCCCAGTGTTCCATCGTCCCGAGGTGAACGACGAAGGCTCCTTCGGGTCGTAGAGGAGTGTGGCATCTACAGCAGATGCCCATTCAGATAGAGTGATGCCGTCCTGGTTGGTGATGTTGTATCCCCAGTCGGTGTGGCGACTATTGAAATCACCAGCATAAATTGCAGGTGCCGGCACATCCGGGATGGTGTGCGGCTCAAAACGGGATGGAGGTGGCTTGTAGATGTTGACTATGCTATTCTCAGCCACCTTCGTACTGATCCACTCAACTGTGGCATCATTGGTCGACTGACTAGCAGGCCACCATGGTACCGACGATGCTTATGAAGCCTACACAGAGATGCTGCTAAAGGCTGCGAAGAAACACATTCCCCGTGGACGACGTACCAACTATATCCCTTGCTGGGACGAGGAATGCGAAGATCTATTGCGCCGCCACTCTGACTCCACAAATAGTGAGGAGAGAGCAGCAGCAGCTACCAGCCTTCTGGATAGACTAAGCACCAAGCGCCAAGAGAGATGGGAAGAAACCGTGGAGACGATCGACTTCACTCACTCGAGCCGGAGAGCCTGGCAGACCATCAACAAGCTCACTGGTCGTGCAAGTAAACCATCTCCTTGCCCAATCACTGCCAATTCCATCGCAGCACAGCTCATGAAGAATGGTAGCTTCCCAGATGCGGACAAGTACTTCACAAGATACACCACAACCAAACTGAGGGATCTCCACATCTCACCGAGTGCCGACGCTGACCTCTCGGGTGAGTTTACGATGAGAGAGATGGAAGTAGCCACCAAACGCCTGAAGTCGAATAAAGCTCCAGGACCTGGTAACATCCACCCGGAGTTTGTCATCCACCAAGGACGGAAAGCAACAGAATGGCTACGCCTACTCTACACCGTGTGCTACAGAACATCGCGGCTGCCAAAGATCTGGCGCCGAGCAAAGATCATCGCTCTGGCCAAGCCAAACAAGCCGCTCGATGACCCCAAAAGCTACCGCCCGATCTCGCTTCTCTGTGTCCAATACAAACTCCTGGAACGGCTACTATATGCGCGCCTCGAACCGGTTGTGGAAACCATACTACCTAAGGAACAAGCCGGCTTCCGTCGTGGCAAGTCAACAACAGACCAAGTCGCCTTGCTAACCCAGGACATCGAGAGCGCCTTCCAGAGAGGAGAAAAAGCCGGCACTGTCCTACTTGACCTCACGGCTGCATACGACACCATCTGGTTACGTGGACTCCATGTTAAGCTGTTGCAAACCATTCCAGATCGACACCTGGTGAGTTTCATCATGGAGATGCTGAGTAATCGTAGCTTCTCCCTCCACACCAGCGACGGCCAACGCAGCAGACTACGGAGACTAAAGAACGGCGTCCCGCAAGGCTCGGTTTTGTCCCCGATGCTCTTCAACATATACATCTACGACATACCGACAACAACAGCCAAAAATACGGGTACGCCGACGACCTAGCCATCCTACAGACGGGAAAAAAATGGGAGACCATCGAGGCTGGGCTCACTGCGGACATGACGACCTTGTCCAGGTACCTCAAGAACTGGCGGCTGAAACTCAGTGTGGGCAAGACCATATCCGCGGTATTCCACCTCAACAACCGCGAGGCCAAACGCAAGCTTAAAGTGATGGTCAACAACACCGCCCTCCTGTTCGACGCCACCCCGACGTACCTTGGCGTGAAACTCGACCGCTCACTGACATACCGTCAACATATCGAAAAGGTGACAGCAAAGGTGACATCACGTGCTGCACTGATTCGTCGTCTGGCCGGTACTACATGGGGAGCTGCAACCAAGACCCTGTGGATATCCACCCAAGCACTGGTTTTCTCAGCGGCCGAGTACTGCGCCCCGGTTTGGTGCCGAAGTACCCACACCAAGAAAGTGGACGCAGCTCTAAACACCGCCATGCGCACAGTCTCTGGGACACTCCGCGCCACGCCGGCGAACCAACTACCGATACTCTCCGGTATTGCCCCACCCGCTATCCGACGAGAAGCGACTGTCCTGGCACTGTCACGCAAGGCCAAGATCGACAAGAGACATCTGCTCCATGACATCATGAGCAAACCTCCTCCACCAGTACGCCTCAAATCACGCTACGCACTCTCCCAGCACGCGTATCAGCTTCTGGAAACCGTCCCAGACACCACCTCAAAGCAGATGTGGACCAAGAACCGCTGGAGGGAAGATTGGCAGCAAGCTGACCAACACCGACTGCACATGTTCATCACCGACCCAGATGTCATACCAGGGGCTAAGCTGCCACGAAGGCAATGGACCAATCTGAACCGCCTGAGAACTGGTGTGGGTCGTTTTTCTGCCACAATGAGAGACTGGGGTCTGAGAGAGGGTGCTGCCTGTGAATGTGGCCACCCAGAACAGACAGTTACACACGTCATAGAGGAATGCCCGCTGTTCAAACCACCCAATGGTGAGCAGGGCATAGCGGACCTTGATGACGAGACGAGAACCTGGCTTGCCAAGACCGAGCTGCAGCTTTGAGGGAGCTGGCACAAGAAAGAAGAAGATTATTACTATTATTATCATTATAATTATTATTATTATTATTATTATTATTATTATTATTATTATTATTATTATTATTATTATTATTATTATTATTATTGTTGTTATTTTCTTTTCTACCTACCCCACGGTCAGTGTTGGTTGACGATCTAGTACTTATTAACTTTTTCCAAGACGTTCTCCCTATCACTACTTGATTTAGAATACTGATTTATCAGGAAGTTCAGTACCATTCGTTATCATTCCATACTCTTGAATGCTTATTTCATTTTCTGAAACCGTTTACCATTCCTTATAGATAAGAATATCAAACGCACATAGACCTTCAAAATACTGTGATATGCAATCATAGAGTATTGTGTTATTTTTTTAATTAATAAGTAATTTGTTCCATTTGGAGCATTTCGTAGAAAATATGGTATATTGCCTTCATTAGAACATTACCCTCAAATCTTAAACGTTCGAGATAAATATTGTAAATCACAGGGCTTTTGCCGGTTTAAAGTTTTGTTTATTGCTCATAAAATATCTCTTGTTAATATTGGATGAATTCCCTCAGATCCCGAGTTTTCTATCACGCAATTATTTCTATTTTTGTCCTTATACAATATTTCATAAAACTTCGCCGAATGGTCAAATATGCTTCTTAATCTAAAAGTAACTGTACCTATACACAGAATGCCCCAAGAGTCTTTTTTTAATTTCACTTTTCGTACGCTTTTTTAAAACTATACCGTTTTTTTAATCGAAATTATTGTTTTAAATATCATTTTAAAAGCGAAATTAAATTAATACACTGTGGTTTGTTCATTTAATCATTAATGAAAAAACATTGTGAGAGAAGCTAATTGTATTAAGGATATGATGTTTTAATCGCTATACAACTATTGAGTGTCAATGGCTTCCAAAAGTGTCACTTTATACATAAGGATTTGCTAATTGTCTTAGTGTAACAAAGTAATCGATTTTAGCAATTAAATTATTTTTTAAAATTTGGTTTTAATTCTTAATAAATACTAAAAAATGTCGTTTTATTACTTTACAGTATTGCATATTTGATTTGAATAAATAATCAATTAATAAGACATAAAATAATTCTAATGTGAACCTACAAGCCAAACATACACACACACACGAAAGGTGGTCAGACAATTGCATTAATATATGTAACAAGATTAACCCGGGGTGATCGTAAAAATCAGGATAGGGAATAGAGATGAGAGACGATAACGTGGTGTAAGTCCGGGGTGGGTGTCGCCGTCGCGTTTGGAATGCGACTGTGATTGTTTTCATAAGTCGAGTTTAGACATACTGTTAGCATTTGGAGTATTTTTATTTTGATAGCGCAATTTAAAAAAACTGTAGCATTACGTCACCGATCGAAAAGTGCTTAGGTAAAAACATCACAGATGTGACGATCAAAGCAAGTAGACGTTTAACGTCTCTCTCTCTCTCTCTCTCTCTCTCTCTCTCTCTCTCTCTCTCTCTCTCTCTCTCTCTACCACATACACATCATGGGGGTTTTGATAATTGCTTGTTATAATAAGCGGGCGTGCGTAAAGGAATTTCGACATTCCATTTACAATAAAGTATAATATATATAAAACACACTTTTTCTTTTGTTTTCTTGTTTCTTTTTCTTTTTGTTTCTTTTACTTTTTCTTCTGTTTCTTTTTCTTCTGTTTCTTTTTCTTCTGTTTCTTTTTTCTTCTGTTTCTTTTTCTTTGGTTTCTTTTTCTTCTGTTTTTTTCCATTTACTTTTTCTTCGGTTTCTTTTTCTTCTGTTTCTTTTTTCTTCTGTTTCGTTTTCTTTTTGTTTCTTTTTCTTCTGTTTCTTATTCTTCTGTTTTTTTCTTTTACTTTTTCTTCTGTTTCTTTTTCTTTTGTTTCTTTTTCTTCTGTTTTCTTCTTTTAGTTTTTCTTCTGTTACTTTTTTCTTCTGTTTCTTTTTCTTCTGTTTCTTTTTCTTCTGTTTCTTTTTCTTCTGTTTTTTCCTTTTACTTTTTCTTCGGTTTCTTTTTCGGCTGTTGCTTTTTCTTCTGTTTCGTTTTCTATTGTTTCTTTTTCTTCTGTTTCTTATTCTTCTGTTTTTATTTTCTTCTGTTTCATTTTATTCTGTTTTTTCTTTTACTTTTTCTTCTGTTTCTTTTTCGTCTGTTTCTTTTTTCTTCTGTTTCTTTTTCTTTTGTTTCTTTTTCTTCTGTTTCTTATTCTTCTGTTTGTTTTCTTCTGTTTGTTTTGCTTCTGTTTCTTTTTCTTCTGTTTCTTATTCTTCTGTTTATTTTTCTTTACTTTCTCTTCTGTTTTTTTTTCTTCTGTTTCTTTTTCTCTATTTTTTTTACTTTTACTTTTTCTTCTGTATCTTTTTCTTGTTTCTTTTTCCTCTTTTCCCACCTCTTCATTTTTGCTACACTTCGATTATATTTGGGAACCAGAGGATATATGCTACATATAAAGAGTGCTGTTCCATTAATATCCTAAACGGCTCGATTAACGTTAAAGGTTTGTCGTTCAACCTTCTTAACGCAGCATTCTACATGTCTTGTGATGATAAATTATTTGACGTTTCAATATTTGTCTCCATTTCTTTTAATCTGTTTTCCATGACGTCTTTTTTAGATTCTACTTTGACGATCTAATATAAGGTTGGCAAATCTCTTTTCTTCCGTTAATGTTTGTGTTTTTAAAAGTCGCCAATTCCATATCCAATCAGGTATTAAGTTATTTTTTCTGAAAGGAAAATGTGTTCGTCAAGATCAGCGAGTGATTGGCTTATACATGTGTATGTATTTTTCTCAGCTGCATATTAAATGTATTTTCATCACTTTAAAGAATATGGTAATAGATTGCGTTCAAAATGTGTATTTACATCACAAGAAATAAAACTGTTTAAGAATATCATATTTATTTGGCAACATATTATTTTTTTGAATATTCATGTTATTTTCGAACTGTTTATTCAAACGCTTAGTAAACTCTTATTTTCAAACAAAGTACATTGTAAATGTTCCCAGTGAAAACTTTAAAAGTGGACTAATAAGAACATCTAGGGAGAAGTGCCTGAGCGTAATGAGCTTCAGTGACAGAAAACCACACACAATGAAAACATGTATAGCAACACTTCGAAGATCATTGATGATCAATATTTTCTCGTATTCTTTCTTCCGACCTGGAACACATGGTGCAATGGAGAATAAAGTGGCTGTACACTTTTAATACATCTAAAACCTAGTTTCTCTCCTTTAACCACCAACACTCAGATGCTCACTTTGCCCCAATTGAAATGGATAGCTCTCTCTCTTAGAGGAAGCGTCTTTCTTTCATAGACTACTAGAACTGACTTTCACTCCACACTTGAAATGGAAAACTCGTATCAAGTGTGTTGCTAAGGTCGCTGGAAACATGGTTGGATCACTGTACCGCTTTAGAAATTGTCGAACTTCTGACATAATAAATGTATAAGAGCCAGATAATTCTAAGATGGAGTAATGTTGTAACATCTAGGAACGTCACGCTCAGTGCAACCTTTTAAGCTTGACGGACTACAATATCGACTTTGGAATCTATGAGCGTCTTCCTCATAGAAGTGCGTCTATCGTTATGTTAATGTTTGCTACTAAACTGAGCTCCAATGTCAGTAGAATATAAACATTGCATCTCGTCTAGTTACACTCCATGTAAATTATGTCGCTTTCTTTATCTGTGTCCATGAACCGATTTTATTTCTAAAAGTTATTCCTAAAAGAGTGTCTATGTAAAACAATACTGTGGCTACACAATAGCCGTTTCCGAGTTCAATGTTGACAAATCTTTCTTGAACCGCTCCTTGAAATAATCAAGTTCTTTCCCAGGATTACTCCTCTCACCCTTGACTTTGCCATTATAATGCTAATTGTTTTTTTTTATTAATGGAAATCGCCCAGACACGTTATGAAACCACTTGATGTAAAGAGCTAAAATAATATTACTTCAAGATCAAAGACTAGCCAAATATAGTTATCAGACAGATAGATTCCGACCTAGAACACAGCAATTCGTCCCACTTTGTGAGAAACATCGTTCATGGAATGTGAGGACTACAGGACAAAATAAGGGAAAGAAAGCATCAATTACATTTGTTCAATATTTGGTATAGCTCAATGCATGACTGAACCTTGATCTCGATTAGCGAACACTCTCAAAAGGTCGGTACAAATCTATACATCTGAACGGAGTATTTGCTTACATCACCTGGTATTCGCAAATGGACACCCGCCCAGGTACTGACAGACTCATCATTGCTTAAGTCAAACTCTCTAAATGCCAAATGAGTCGGTGCTATAATGGTAAATAAATGTTGATACATTGTAATCGACTGCAGGTTTCTGGACATTACCAGCATGGAGTAAACACTTCTATGGTTTGCGTTTAAATCCACTGCACCATTCGTATATCCCTTTTTCTACGTTTCTATTGCTTGATTTCTAAACTGTACGCTATATGTAATCTTTTTGCTTATTTAAAGACAAAAAATATACTTACTGTAGTAGATATTATATATATATATACATATATATATATATATATATATATATATATATATATATATATATATATATATATATATATATATGTGTGTGTGTGTGTGGGTGTGTGTGTGTCTTAACCCAGGTGTATTTCCGTTTATATGCCTATATAAGTCCACAAGAAGACTACTTTCGACAATTATTTTAATCAGCTAATTAGTCGCAATATGCAATTAATTACATTAGTAACCTATATATATATATATATATATATATATATATATATATATATATATATATATATATATATATATATATACATATATATATATGTGTGTATCTCTAAATCATATCAATAACTTTCCCCCTCTTTTGACTGAATTATCTAACACTCTTCTTCTCTCCCCTCTTACTGTTTCCAGTTTCTATATTAACGGAAAAAAAAGTAAATTGAACTAGTCGTCGTCGTCGTAGAGACAGACGGAGGAAGAGATAGATAGATAGATAGATAGATAGATAGAGAGGACTATTAAAGCATGTATTTTCCTTTAAAATTAAACTGGATTATCAAACTCCACTCTGATGAAAACAGTCTAACCTGAGCTGAATATCTTGCATAACGCTCACGTTGTCTTTTAGTAATTCATTATACGCATTTACAATTTACATAATAACTCTCTATTATTCCCTTTTCCGCATCGTATTACCATGCAAATAAATTCAAGATATAAAACTGGATTAGAATTAATCTCATTCGATCTCATACTTAGAGTGCGTACTCATTATTTACCGCTTTTTCGTTCTTTATATCTTCGATTGTTCTCTTTAACAGGAAAACGTTACCTATGAAAAAGTATTCATTGTAAAATTGTTCAATCATATTCACACATATTGGCGATGTTAAGCAATGGCGACCCTGCCAGTATTAAGGCGGGTGACCATTTGCGAATACGTGGCACTGTAAGAAAACACTCCGTCCGGATTTATTTATTGGTACCAACCTTTTAGGGAAAGTTAAATGGCGTCGGAAAAGCGTCAAGTAAGGGGGATGGTTATGGCCATAAGTTGCGCTTAAAATTATAGGCTGTGAGTGAACGCCTGCTCTAAGAGCAATCCCGACGAAGAATGAAGTAAAGAGGCGTAAGTTTATGAGAGTTCTGATATATTATTGATGAAGCAATCCGAATAGATTTAAACATGGCTTAACTGAGTTCAAAGTTAGCATCAATATGATTATTCCATTATAAGGGCTGCTGTATAGAGTATATAATTACACTCTATCTATTATACAATTGAATATCCCGAGTAGCATATTAACGAAAACAATTTAAGCCTCGAGGATTACAATTATACTGCGAGTACAGTCGGCCCTTGTCCCGTATTCATTACATGCTAGTTACCAAAAGTCAAACAACCTATTGTATTGTTACCTTACAGTAATACACCCTTACATAGTTGTATATGGAACGTTCGAATAATTATTACTTATTTTCGGATAAAATAGCTGACGAAAATAATGAGATGTGCCGAAAAAACGTGCTGATATAGAAGCGACATGTAAAAAACGGGTAATGGGCTTTAGTGCGGCCGTGCAATCAGAGAGACTATCTGTATGAAAAAGGCCTCTACTTGACCAACCACCTTATCTGATCCATTGTCATCGAGTGTAGCGTGGTTATATACATTCCAGGGGACTGTCGCTTATATTGACACGCAAGATTGCTGAATTTAGAGGAAAACACTATCTAAAATTCTCAATCGATTACATAAAAAAATCATGGTAATATTTTTATTGTTTTGTGTTACGGTATGCAACGTCTTCTCAGATTATTTCATATTATTACTGCCTCTGGGTTGGTGCACGAACTAATAGCCTGTTCGTCTTCATCTAAATGTAAAAAGAATTTCTAACCCAATAGATCCCGCACTGTCTGCCAAGCTGCCAGCCCTGTAGCATCGCTGCATGTGTTGTATTACTGTGCTTGTTTTTTCGGGTACTTTTACGGAATTAGCTCCACATAGATCCACATAGACAATATGGCGGACCTTGTCAGCAAGAAAATATAAATTGTACACCCATTATATCTAGATTTATTTATTTCTTTTACACAATATTAAAACATAAATTGCAGAAATGATATTACCAAAAATCTTAAAAGGGAACAAATATGTCGTCGATAATGTATTGGTTTTCTAAGTATAGCAACGTTATTAAGAAGTCAGTACGGTTTCTCAAACATAGTTCTAAGGTAGAAAGGGAAACAGTAAGAGAAACCAACCAAGTGTTGTTAAACCCATGTCAAAGAAAATAAGGTTAATCATACGAAACCATAGATTTAATATACTTCCATAAGCAAAACTGTACATTGCGAAACATAATTACGAGTGGAAATAATATATTACGGGGAAAATTAATAAATAGAAAGTAATGCTCCAGGAATATAAGGCTTTTCGTACACATAAGAACATCGATATAAGAAAAATCATATGTATGATATAAAACTCGTAGAAAAATGTTGGTAGGCAAGTGTGAGCTAAACCAACGAGTCAGAAAACAGTAATCTGTGTACACAGCTGTTGTGATGGGATATCAGACTCCCCTCAATCACTAAATAAGTGAACTAGTCTTGACAATAAATACAACTACGAACAGTAGTATGGGCATTCGATTGTATTCTGTTAAATCTATTGGATTACCTGATGTTACGTTTGTTTGTACAAGATATATACGTTGAAATAACTCGTACTATTTTAAGACAATTAGATTTTGGTAATTTTGGTATTTATGACTACTGACCAAGTTATATCAACAGCACAGTAGTAAATGTCTCGAATCTACACATAATTTGCAGAGAAGTGGAAAAAGAAAAGAAAGAGCGACGTGGAATGGGAAGGGCATATATATATATATATATACATATATATACATATATATATAAATATATATATACGTATATATATATACATATATATATATATACATATATATATATATATATATACATGCATATATATATATATGCATATATATATGTGTATGTATATTTAATTTAAAATTACGGCTAAGTAGAAGTATAAAAATGTTTTAAGCAGAGCTGAATGCGAGGAAAAAAGCTTTTTTTAGATATACTATATATATATATATATATATATATATATATATATATATATATATATATATATATATACAAGATTCACTAGTAAGCGATTAAATCGAATATTATGAATTTTTAAACATATCTGCAAGAAGTTAAGCGTCTGATTGTGGACTATATTTAGTTAAAGTTAGTGCCATTCAAAAGAAGTAAAAAAAGCGTTGTAGGTGTTTGTGAAACAACAGATACTTTTTATTTTTTTTAAATTGTAACCATAGATACAGACGTTATTAATATATATATATATATATATATATATATATATATATATATATATATATACATGTATATATATGTGTGTGGGTGTGTATATGTATATATATATATATATATATATATATATATATGTATATGCATATGTATATATATATAAATATATTAATATACATTGATATATACACATGTATATATATATATGTATATGTATACATCAGACCTCTTCAAAATTGACCTTTTTCTTCAAACATATGGAAACTGATATTATTCCCATTCTCCAAGGTCTATATTAGCTAAATATACCAGTTATTGTGATCTTGGACCTTGGCTATGCCTGCCTCAAGAGCCATGTAATTTTATTGTTGACGTTTTTCAAAAACGCTGCAAAATATAGGGTATTATGTCCTTATTTTCATTGTAGCTTTCCAGAGGTTGATGCTATAGCATTGAAAGTGGTACCAAATGAAAGCTAATAAAATTTTCTTGCATATGGTAGTAAGCACAATAAAACACATGAACAACTGTGTAAATGTTAACTAATTTTAATGCACAAACAGCTGGGACACTACAAAAAATCAGGTTGGTAGTATGATAGCACTGCACTGACACATATATTGCATAAGAAACTGTCAGATAGGATGTTACTAATACATGTATTATCACTTGTTCAATGTGGCTATTTTTAAACTGTCAAATTTTTTCCTGTGGTACTCCACAACTTGTAGTAAGCAGCTTCTTTGCTCAGGGTCACTTGTGATCTGAGTTGCAAAGTCACTCATTAGTTTCACACCTCTCTCAGCCACATCATTGGTCACTTTCACTGATCTCACAAACTTCTGTGCATTCTGTAGCTGTCATTGTCTTCCCAGGTGTCAGCAGGAGTAGTGAGCCAGTCACATTTCACTCGAAGAGCATCAAACAGAAAGTGAGACTCTGGCCCTACCAGGTCTGTGAGAACTGTAGCTGCATTGATGACAGGAAACACTGGCTTGCCTTTCCTGTAACTCTCAGGTTTCTCTGTTTCTGACAGCTTGATTGCGAGCTTCTCTTTTGCAGACTTGGTCATGCTGGCATGTGAACTGAACAAGGTGAATGGCACTAGTTCCTGGGTCAGATACCAGCGGTGGTTGTTCATTTTCTTGAGAACAGATGTTGCCAGTTCATAGTCATACTGCTTGTTTTGCAGCATGTTCTTCATAAGCTGGAGGTCATGGATAGGTGCATCAGCTGCAGATGTGGTGGTCACCCAGTGGCTGGTGTAGAATAAGGTCAGGAACTTGTTCATCCTCTCCAGCTTGAAGATAGTGTCCGTGTTGTATTTTAGTTCCTTGGAAAACATGAGCATCTTCATACAGTAAATGTTCGTGGCCATCCAGCGGGCTTGGTGAATGGCACCTGGCTTGGCCCAGTGGATACCTCGAGGAGGTTCCTCACCAAGCAGGATCAGGCACAGCTCTGCCACCTCTCTGTTATCTGCCCTCGGACTTGCTTCCTCAAGGAAATTGCTTAAGACTGCAATTGTGCTTGTCTTATTCTGTTTCAAGTCTTGTTCAACTAGGCCCAGAACTCTTGGGCAGTCCTTAACCAACTTGTCCCACTTCTCTTTCACATTGCTGAACATTGGGTTGTCAGGACTCTTGACCTTGCTGAACACAGCCTCCCATACACTTCCAATTATTACCTCTGATATGTGATGGCGACAAGCGAAGTAGAATACCTTTTTGCCTAGTTTTTCTTCAATAAGCTTCGCTGCACCCTTGTTGATGCCACTGTTGCTTGCTGTGGTATCAAATACCAAGCCTACAATGTTGTCTGTGAGACCCCATGCTTCTATCAGTTCCAATGTAGCATTACACTGTTGGATTCCTGTGGAACTTTCTATGAGACGAGCACTGCAAGACTTTCCACTGGGTATCTTTCACCAAGAACATCCCGTAGAAGTTTTCCATCCCAGTGTAGTGTGCAGTAATCTGGCGGACTTTCCTTGAAGTTATTCATGTAACTTTGGCACAAGTTATGACGAGTGTTTATCCTATTTCGTCTTGTAGTAGAGGCTGATATAACAAAGTCTTCAAGATCTGCGCCTCCTGCCTTCAACACTGCAGACACCATGGCTGTAGTCTGGTTGTCAGAGAGTGACAACCGATCTGCAGTGCTACAACTCTCTTCACCGGTCATAACTGAGTGTGGAAAGTGTAAGGTTATCGTACTTGGTTTTGATGAACAGCTTGATGTTGTCTCAGTGTATTCTGAACCCTCACTAGTACCAGAGCCTTGACTGTTCTCTGG
>OY744525.1:32079768-32124768 GCA_963556195.1 Sepiola atlantica
AACCATAGATTGAAGTCGAGCAGCTACTATTAACATAAATATAGAGTAGAGAAACCTCTCTTATATGAGACAGAGGCTGTATGGAAGAGAAGGGGGCATATCTACTGGATTTCGAAGTGGGTTTTGCACTCTATCAAGGCACGAAGGTTGCTTTGACTCCACAACACTTGCGATAAAAGAAAATGATTAAAAGGAGCCTAGGTTAAATACATTCTAAATCAAAAGGTGATGATACATGTAATTATGTAAACATTCTTCGATCAGGCCCCATCAATACAACAAAAATCAAAGACAAGATTAAAAGAGAAGTCCTTGAAGACAATATTTTATAAAAACATAATTCATGTGATAAATACTTAGGAATATTCTTAGTAATATCTTTTCTACCCTTTATAGGACTAAAAAACAATTTTCCATGGGCTGTGCGCTGCACGCGACAGATAATTACCGGCCAACTTTATGTAAAATAGAGAAAGAGGGGAAGAAGGATGGTAAGCACAGAAGAGTCCGTGGATGATATGATAACAAAATTAGAAAACTGCATCACCCTAAGTACAGACAGACTGATGGGGTCGCCAAAAAACACGGACATAACAATATAAAGACCTGAGAAAATGGAAGAAGAAAGTCGGAGAAAACTAAATGCATGATTAAAATACCAACCAAAGAAATGACGTACCAAAACACCCTGACATGTTTACAAAAATGACACTTGGGCAGAAAAAGGGAATCGCTACTGACAGCCTCATAAAACAATGCGATCAGAAGGAAATATATAAAACTAAATTTAACAAAATCATTATAAATTTAGACTTACTGGACGCTAAAAAACGTCATATTTGCACGCAGTAAAAACAGAATACAAACAGGAACATGATTGCTTGGAAATACATCGATTTAGAACTATGCAAACGAATGCAATTTTAACATCGTGACAAAAAGTAAAGCATAAAGCGGAAACCATATCAGAAAATGATAAGCTACAAAGTATCTGGTACATAGACACACAAATGGACTAACTCATCAAGGAAAGACACCCAGACATGATAATATTTAGCAATAAGGGGAAACATGCGAAACATTAAACTACTCCTTCCCAGTATTGTATTCGGTGAACACTTTTGAAGAAGAAAACAACTAAACAGACACGTCGAACTTACCATAAAACTGAATGGAATATGGAACACAAATAAGATAGCTGTAATAGTGATAATATAGAAGCACTAGGAAAAGTCGCGGAAAACTTTACAATAATTTAGGAGATCATAGGATCAAGTGTTGGATAAATACTATACAGATACACAACTAGAATATTAAGTAAAAAAACTCGAGTGCCAAAATCAACTCACATAAGTACAGCTGCACTGAAATAAAATGATTCTCCTGTAAACACAATTAGAAAGAATGAACAACCGTTAAACAAAACGACGGTATCTGAAATTATAGAAGTTGATATGAAAGTGGCATCATCCCTCTCCTCCCAAAGAAAGCCGACATGTGGTTGTACCAGAAGCTGTTGGTGCGAACATAAATAATCATGACAGTTAAAGGAAGATAGAAAGACTGACTGATGGGAATTCCGCCCATAACTGACCTTGAAAAGCATGGGAACTTGACGAAACCTTCAAAAGTTTCGTGCCACTCTTATTTAAAAGAGAACTACCGGCTGTTATCAGCGATAATTCAATTGGAAACAGTTATTCTATAATACACAAGTGATTTGCAATTGCAACCCTAATCAGAGAAGACAAATTGTCGTTGCATTTTCTGTTAGAATATATGGTATGCTGTTGTTGCAATAACGCAATTTCATTTGCAATTGTTATTAGAAAATGGATAAAACTGTAGTTGTATGACGGACTGTGATGAAAATACAGAAAGGGGTTTTCCAACTACACTCCAAATTGCCACTACTTTTTAGCATATCTATGATACCACTAAACTACATACTCATGAAACGTGATGCTGGATATGTATATAGACGACATGAAGTTATTTTCAACAACAAAAAAGAATCGGAAACGCTGGTGGATACGACCAGAATCTACAGCCAGGACATTCCAATGAAATTCTGAATGAATTAGTGTGCACTGCTTGAGATGAAAAGAAGAAAGCTGGAGACAATAGAGAGAATAGAACTGTCCAACTAAAGAGATGAGGGCGCTAGGCGAACAGGATAGATAAACAAAGTTGGGAGTTTTAGAGGCAGACACTATAAATCTACAGAAATTATAGAAAAGATTACAAAAGCATACCTTAGAAGAACAGCATACTACATTTCTTAGAAACGAAATTATATAACAGAGATGAAGTAAAAAGAATACATATTTGAGTAGCATAACTAATAAGATTCTCTGGTTAATTAATAGGCTGGACTACAGAAGAACTCAGGCATCTTGGCCAGAAGACTATACAATTAATGGCCATGATCTACGCACTAAACCCAAAAGACGATACGGACATAATCTACATGGAAATAAGCGAATAGGGGAGTGTGCTGGTAGGTACAGAATCTTCTGTGGAAGACCTATGAAACGAGATGAACAAATACATAACCGAGAAAACAGAAAAGCTGATATCCGCAGCAAGAGACACCGTCCCAATGAACAGCTCGGGATACACCGACCCCTGAAAAAAAAGACAAGAAAACAGGGGTAATTCAGCTACATGGACGTTTCATAATAATGATAAGAAAAGAGACCCACCAACATTTTTAGACATGGCTAAGAAAAGGACATTTGAGAAAGGAAACGTTATCTCTACCGACGGCTGCACAGAATATTACGATTTAGACTAACCACATTAAAGCTAAAATAAATAAAACCCAGGAAAACAGTAAATTGTGTGGGCAAATAAACGAAATAGCAAATAACATAATATGTTAATGTAGCAAAGTAGCTTTAAAAAAATACAAAAACAAACACTATTGCGTGGGAAAATCAGTACACGTGGAACTATGCAAACGACTCCATTTTGTAACACGAAGACAAATGGTACAAACATATCCCATAGCCAGTACTGGGAAATTAAAATTACAAAATCCTTTTGGGTGGATATGTAAACAGATAAAGTCATACAATAAAAAAAGGCCGGATGTCATAATAGTAAACAATAAGGACAACTCCTGCCAAATCGTAGATTTTGCCGTTACAGCAGCCCATAGAGTGAATGTCTAGGGGATTGAAAAACGAAGCAAATGCACAAAACTTGCTAGAAAACTGAAAGGTATATTGAGCATGTAGAAATGTAATATAAAACCAATAACCATAGAAGCACATGGGACAGTTCCAAAAATGGAAAAGACGACTTGGAGAAATTTGAATCAAAAAGATCACGGAGACCATGCAAAGATCGAACGGCAATAATCAAAACAATTTCAATGTTAAAGAAAATGTTCTTATGCAGAAACCAACCAGCATAAGCTTCACACGGTTACCGAGCACATAGAAGTTACAATGGAAAGAAAACAAAACCACAAAGAAAGAACAGCACGACAAAGACCAAGGAACAGAAACTGCAAGAAATCTCATAAACTTCTTTCTCCAAAATACTTATGCCACCAGCATTGGCTGACACCCAAAAAATAATCGTGAAAGGTCAAAGATGGTGAGAAGACCAAGAATGGGCAGCACTAACCGGACCTCTTCTGGAGGAGTGCAGATAGTACTTGGACCTTGGTGAGGTTTATTTCGGCCCATATTCTAGGGGATACAAATGGTCGTTATCAGTGATTAATCAATAGTAAGAGGCTGCTGCGATACCGTAACGTTGTTTGCAATGGTTATCAAGTGAGATGGGGCGTACTTGAAGTCTGGGGAGGCTAGTTGTTACTCAGACTCCAGGGAAAACCAAGCAATAACTGACGATAACGTGTGTGATAACTCTTGGTGTGTATAAATAATAACAATACTACTACTACTACTACAACTAATAATAATACAAATAATAATAACAATATAATAATAATGATAATAATAATCATAATAATAATACTTATAATAATAATAATAATCATCATCATAATAATAATAATACAAATATAATAATAATAATAATAAACGCGATAAAAACGAACGTTATAAAAGCCGAAATCGAAACAAACAGGAAAATAGTAAATGTAAATGCTGTTGACAAAGAGACGAAACGATATATCACATATGTAAATACAGAACATTAGCTCAAAAGTAATACAACAACGAACACGATTTGGACCTATGTAACTATCAATACTTTCACCGTACAGATATGACGTATTATTCGTAAGTAAAAATCATAAAATTCCCTGGAGCATGGTGGTAAACACGGAAAACTCATCCAAGCAAAGCGACTGAACGGTATAATGATTAACAAGAAGGAAACAGCTACAAAGTTGAACATGAAGGAGGCAGATCAATTAAGAATACATTCAACTTGCTAGATACATAGAGGATTATGGAGGATGAATATTGTTAGGGTTGTGTAGGAACTATAAAAACAATTCTGTAAGAATCTCAAAAATGGTAAAATCGCAATGAAAGGATAACCCACTTTGTATGCAGAGCACTTACCGAAATGTTCCCTGAAAACCTCCCCCCGATAAGAAAACGGATTATCTAACAGTGACAGAAATTTAATGAACATGCAAGTATTGTGAACAGAAACAAAGCAAATTCAGGAAGAGGTATCAGAAAGAACTTAAGATTATATTGCAATTGTGCAAGAAATGAATCGAAGGGAATTTCGCGCTATGGTGAATCAAGGTTATACTTTCCTTAGCAAGGACAGTCATTATGTTGAATGATACAAACCGTTGAATTGTATTTCATATATAAAAGTGGATTAACTAAATTAGTTAATCCACTTGTTAGAATTTTGTTTTGTTGTTTGGCAAGTAGGAAATAAATGAAAAACATCAATGTCTACTGTGCAACACGTATTCTGTAGATATAAACATCTTTATTTTATCTGAATTAAAAACAAAACCTTAAATACATGAAACAAACAGACTCAAAATATCTTAACTTGAACTAATGGTATAATTTATAAAATAATATGGGCCATTTTTGTAAGACACATTGTATAAAGTAATCTAATGACAGACTGTTTCGTGTATCACATCTAGTTATTTCGGTAAAACAAGCAACAGTCTCAAACCATCGTTTATAACCCCTACGACATCTTGGTGCTGCTAAGATAAATGTATTATGTAGTCATCTACAAACAGTTGTTTCGTCTTTATTGACCTAGCAATAAAATGGGAACCCCGAACAATACCATGGCATAAGATCTGGCACCCTACTTCTCGAGCTAACGCACCTGATATTTTTTGTGGAAGAAGTGTATATAAATTTAAAATTAATTTTGTATTCATTACATTAGGTTTTTACGATATTAATAACCTAACGAATCTAATACCTTTTACAAAATCATTTGCTTAATACGCTCACTCCCTCTCTCTCTCTTTCTCTCTATCTATTTATCTCTCTCTCTCTCTCTCTCTCTCTCTCTCTCTCTCTATATATATATATATATATATATATATATATATATATATATATATATGATGGCTGTGTCTTCTAATCTTCTTTCAGACTGGATTATCTTGACAAGCCGATTTTGACAGAATAAATGTCTGGACGTACTTTTAGATTGAGTCAAATACAGAAAAACGTATTTCTCACCATTTATCAAGAGATAAACAAATAGAAGAATCAAAATATAAATAACTAATATTTGAGCAAACCTGTTAATTGATAGGTTAGTCTCTCCTAGAATTGACATAAGTGACAGACTGAAAGTAGAAGAAGAAAATATTCTATTGTGACGTTAAATAGTATATTTTATGAGTGACGGTATATAAATAGTAACATTATGGCGGCATTTTCCTGTTCAATCAGATAGATTCTATACTAGTATGGAAGACGTGAACGGCTCTGTGTGTCCGGTAACAATTTCTTGGTCATAAGGTATTGGTATTTGAAATATTGTAGCAATGATCACCTACAAACACAGATTATGCCGAAAAGTTAATGCAGAATATATGTTCAGTTACTGTTGACTATGTGGACAAAAAGACGAAACGCTAAACCACAGAAGTCACTGACCTAAAGTTATACAAAAACAAACACGACCGAGTGTGAAAAACAGCCTACACTGACCATACAGTAAACTGAAACAGACACACATTCAATAGATTATTAGAAAATGAAAATCATAAAATTCTTACACAACGGTACCTATTACATCACGATAGGTACGCGACCTAGAGCCGGGTCAGTACAAGATCGGTAACAATTTGGGAATACCAGGTGCTCTATGCTGGAGGGCAGAGTTACCTCCCTGCAAAATAAATAGCAAAACTAACGTTGTCATTTCTGTTGTCTTGAATATACATGCGACTGTGGACTGCTTGTCAATTTAATAATCTCTAGAAACTTTCTCTTTTGATGTAAACCGTCTACACCCGCATACAATGAATAATCGCACCAGCAAAAGCACCAACAACAGCAGGCCCACTCACTAAATACGTGTATTGTTGCGAAGTTGTCCAACAGTAAATAATAAATAAAGGAAGTCAAGTCGAGGGTTGGTTTAACAAGTGTATTAACAAAGTAAGAAAGTAACTAGCACTTGGCTGTGCTTTGTCTTCTCTGTGTCCCTGGTGACTCGCACTATTTATAGTGACAACCGGTGTAGTTTCTCCTGTGTAAGAACGGCCGGTGTAACACCCCCCTTTGAAAATATCCCCTCTGGGGATTAATAACGTTTTTGTTTGGGAATCACTATCATCAACTCGATTTCCGTTTTCTTTTTGATCTCTTAATCTCAGGAGCAGTCTCTGGTATGGGCACCTGAAAAGTATCAACCACTGCATCCATGATGTCCTCCTCGGGCGATCTGGTCACCTCACTGTTCGAGTATCTTTTCCGGATTTTGTTAGTGTGACGTTTGTGCACGAAATTGGGTCCCTTAATTATATAGACCATGTTGCCTATTTGTTTATCCACAGTGCCGGACTCCCAGAAAGTCCTATTGTTTCTGTAGATCTTATAAAAAACTTTTTCGCCAACTTTATACCGTTTTTTTGTTATCGATCTTTTTATATTTGCCCTATCCTTGTTTGGTAACAACTTGTGGAAAATCGATCTCACCGTGCGTCCAAACATGACATCAGCAGGTGTCTTCGACGTTTCGATGTTTGCATTCGGGGTGACTCTGTAAACCTGCAGAAACTGTTGGATTGACTTATCCGTCGGTGACCCACTAGCTTTTTTCAGAGCTCTCTTGAATGTGTCAACGAATCTCTCCGCCTGTGTATTGCTTCTTGGATGGTATGGAGGGATTCTTATATGCTCGATGAGATGATCCTCGCAAAGGTGTTTAAATTCAGTAGACGTGAATTGAGTATCTTTGTCGGTGACAATGACGTCTACTACTCCAAACCTAGCGCATAGTTCGTATAGGAAGTTGATAGCTGCTTTGGATGTGGGGTTCTTGCATTTTAGTACTTCCGGCCACTTAGCTAGGTTGTCTACAACAATGAGATAGTAGAACCCATCCAGTAGTCCCGCCAAGTCTAAGTGAATTCTAGACCAAGGTCGGTCCGGTTTAGTCCACGATCCGAATTGAGTTGGA
The DNA here is from genome assembly GCA_963556195.1 of Sepiola atlantica. Lineage (NCBI taxonomy): Eukaryota > Metazoa > Mollusca > Cephalopoda > Sepiida > Sepiolidae > Sepiola > Sepiola atlantica. The sequence continues at coordinate 32,087,383 of OY744525.1, forward strand.
GGAGCTTTCGTAGCTAAGGCGCATCTTCTACACTCCCTGACTTTTTCTTCGATATGCTTATCCATGTTTGGCCAGTAAACGAAAGAGAGCATAAGGCTTTTCATTCTCGATATGCCTGGATGTCCTACATGGAATTCCTTGAGCATTCTTTTCTGTAATGTCATAGGAATTACAACCCTGTCGCTATATAACAGGACGTTGTCGCAAATTGAATAAATTCCATCATCTAGTTGGCTATTGTTGATTTTTTCTTTCGTGCTTATGATGAATTCATCCACCTCTGCCTTACTCTTAATCTCATCAAGCGTTACTGGAAGTTCTCTTGTGTCACATAACGTATTTTTTACTTCAGCTTCCGCTTGAATGGCTGCTATCACCATATCCTCCAATGGTTCTTTCTGCTTAGGTATCAACCTTGATAACCCGTCACCATGACCACATTTCTTAGATGGTACATACTCCATTTGAAAACTGTAGTTTAGAAGAATGGTACCCCATCTCTAGAGTCTATTCGCAGTGTGTTGTGGTAGTCTCTTTTTCGATCCAAAAATCGTTAATAAGGGTTTGTGGTCTGTTTGTAACAGAAATTGTCTACCGTGCAGGAAACGATGAAATTTCTTTACCGCGAATATAATGCTTCGAGCCTCTTTCTCAATTTGAGAGTATTTTTTCGGCTGGGAGAAGTGTTCGGGATGCATGGGCTATGGGTTTTAATTTTCCATCATCCATTTTGTGCAATATGCATGTTCATATACCATAGTTGCTGGCATCGCTTGCAACTACAATATCACGCTTGGGATTATAATGTGCCAGAAACAAGTCAGACGTTAAGATATCTTTAATTTTCTGAAACGCTTCATCGCACTCTTGCGTCCAGACCCATTTTTGGTCCTTCTTTAACAGTTCATTTAAGGGTGATCTTAGTTTATGCATGTTTGGTACAAACACATTGTAGTAATTCGCCAACCCTAAGAAGCTTTGTAGAGATGCAGTATTTTCTGGAGCAGGCATGCTCCTTATCGCCAATGCCCTATCTGGTGCTGGCCTTCTTCCTTGCTCATCGATGATTTGCCCTAAGTATTTTATTTTTTCCATGAAAAAAGTACATTTCTCATCTTTGACTTTAACCCCATAATCCTGGATTTTTTTGAATACTTGGTTTACATGAGGCTTGTGTTGTTCTTTGCTAACGCTGTGTATTAACACATCGTCCAAGTACCCTACTGCGAAATCCATTCCATTTAACATCATGTCCATAATTTGTTGAAAAATCGCAGGGGCGACCTTGACCCCAAAAGGAAGTCGGTTAAATTTGTATAATCCCTTATGGGTATTGATACATAGCAGTTTTGAACACTCTTCATCGACAGGGATTTGAAGATAAGCCTCGCTGAGATCGATTTTAGAAAAATATTTTCCTCCACTCAGTTTCGCAAATATTTCCTCAGGGCTCGGAAGAGGATAATGGTGATCTTTTAATGCCTTGTTCAAGCCTTTGGAAAAGTCGGCACAAACCTGAATCTCCTTGTTCTTTTTCTTAACATACACTGTAGGTGAAGCCCACTCACTGTGATCAATGTTTGAAATGACAGCCATGGTCTCGAGTCTTTCTAATTCACCGTCTATTTGCTCTATAGCGGCGTATGGAACATTTCCTTTCTTTCTGAACACAGGTAGTTCATTTGTTTTAACTTCAAACTTTGCTACCGCTTTTGTACACCTTCCAAGACAGCCTGAACATACGTCTGGAAAATTTTCTTTTAATTCCCTCTTGAGTTTTTCTGCCTCCACATTCGAATCCTCAACCTTTTGGCAAAAGGAGCTTAAAGGCAGATCCCATAGGCTAAACTTTTCAATCAGATCAGTTTCAAAAAGGTTATTCGATTTTCGCATAACAAAAATTTTGGCTTTTACGGTCTTATTCTGGAAATAAATATTCGTCAATAATTCCCCTTCGAACGTTATTTTTCACCACTGACGCTTCTCGCCGTTTTTTGTGATTTAATCATAGTGGGTCTCCCAAGCTTCTTCACTGTCTGTACATTAATGATGGAAATGTCAGACCCACTATCAAGCTGTAGTCTTACTTTTTTTTAAAGCATTTTGACCTGTACATATTTCCGGATATTTTATTCTTCAGGTTCAATTTTTGTCAGTTTAATGGCTGTCTTTCTACCAGATGTGTTCCTACAACGTGATGCCTTATGTCCTTTCTGGTGGCAGTTGTCACATTGTTTGAATATATAGGGACACTCATTGTACCAATGGTTATCTCCACACCTCCAACACGGTCCAGGTGTATCTTTTCCATGTTTTTTCTCTGGTTATTCATTGAAGTCAATTTTTTCTTCTGATGGATTTTTTTAATGTGCGACACTCCGTTTTCCTCTATGTCACGACTGTCCTGTTTCAACGCAACAAAACATTCACAGTCTTCCGCTAAGTTTTGTATTGTTAGACATGGCTCATTTTCTAGTTTATTTAAAACACGACGTCTGATTTCGGAGTCTTTATTTAAGACCAGACCTTGCAAGAATATTGGACATTTAAAATTATCTGATGATAATTCCTCGAATTTAACATCGTCGCAAAGTTTATTTACTATACTTGCATACGTAATGTAGTCGTCTTCCTCTCTTCTAGTAACATACATACACTTATATCTCCTGTGGAAAAGAGAAGTTTTTGTAGAAAACAGTTCTGTTAGTAAAGTAACTGCCTCCTGGAAGTTCAACTCACTGATCTTTTTGGAAGGATAAAATTAACGAACTTTGTATGCTCGGCAGCTCCTAATTTTCTTAGCAAAAATCTAACTTTTTTAGAGTCTGTCTATGTACTGCAGTCCGATACAAAAATATCCTCATATCTTCTATAGAAGTGAGAAAACGTGACATCGTCTTCTGGATTATAATTGAAAATTTCGATAGCGCTCCACACAGCCGTCTGGGAGAATGCATTATGATTCTCGTTTGCTTTCGTTAACTGTGTTGCCTCCAGAATTTTTCTCTGTTCCTCCTGTGTTTTTATCAAGAGTTCTTCGAAGTGTTTCTGCTGTTGTAGCAGTTTTTCTTGGAATCTTTCTTCTCGTTCAGCATGCACTTTTCTTTGGGCTTATTGCTGTCTAAACGACTCTCTTTTAAATTTCTCCTCGATTTCAACTTGTTTTCCTTGAAGTTCCATTTGTTGTTCAACTTGCTGTCTTTGTAACGCAACATTTTGTTCTGTTTGGAATTTAAGTAATTGAAAAAGAGAATCTTTGAATTCAGTGTCCATCATTCACGAATTCAAGTTATGCACCACACAATTTACACTTGTAAAAATAAATCAGTTTTCCCCACAACGTGCTTAATATAATTAGTTTGCTCAACTAATACACAAAACAAGAAATATATTATTCCTTAATAAAAAAAATTCAATCCCAGTTCTTTTGTTTGAAAAAACAAAACTAAGAAAAAAATTAATTTTTTTTTTTATATATGTGTGTACATAGTTTTACAACCAAGTCCGTCGCTATAAGCCTAATAAGACTAGTTTTATGGGAAATCTTTTTAACCCCTTTTCATTTTGCAAAAATACGACTTGCTTATTTAACAGTTCTTTGTTAGAAGCACAAATGACTTACGCGAATATATTTTTTTACTGTCCGTCCTGTACTCTCGATAATTCTGTGGTAGACCGTTTTAATAAATAGTCAATCCGGATCTTGCTCAAATATCAGATGTTGTCCTAATAATAACGACAAACTTACACAATATCTGTAATAATTGACGCAGATAACATTTATCTTAACGAGTCAGTGAAACTTGAAGAGAAAAAAAAATAAAGGTATCAGTGTATTCAATTATTTCAATAATTGAAAATGTCTATCGCGTTTTCTAGTTTTCGATTTTTGGTAGCAAGTTTTGAATTTGTGTGTTTTGGGTTTTTTTCTCTTAACTACTCAGTAGTTAATTTGCAGTTGATCCTTGCGAATCCAAATATCTGACGAAGATGGGTTTTTTTCCGTGAAGATCTTGCGAATCACTTTGGGTGATTTTTTTCCAGTGAAATCGTTTCGATTCCTCGTCGCCAATCTGTTGTGAAGTTGTCCAACAGCAAATAATAAATAAAGGAAGTCAAGTCGCGGGTTGGTTTAACAAGTGTATTAACAAAGTAAGAAAGTGACTAGCACTTGGCTAGACAGTTACAAGACTGTGCTTTGTCTTCTCTGTGCATCTGGCGACTCGCACTATGTATAGTGACAACCGGTGCAGTTTCTCCTGTGTAAGAACGGCCGATGTAACATTTATCAGCCTCACCACGAAGATAATGACTATTATCAAATGTAACAAGTAGTAAATGATGCATGTGCGAGTCATGCTTACACGATTGACTTCCATTGGTGTCCAGTCGTTTGAAGTTTTAAAAGTCTACAAATTTTTCCATCATATGAACTTCGGTACTTAGGGTATCAGCTCTTTCCTAAATGCATTGTAGTCTTGCTGTGATAACCACCAGTGTCAAGCAACAAAGAAATTGCCAGGACTTGTTTCTCATTATATTTTTCTCATTAGTGCTCGATTTCCCCGAATTTGTTCCGCATATAGGATATTAACACAATGTTTAAATGTTAGTTCAACCATATTACTAATCGTGTTGCTTTACCTTAACTTTTGAAATGTTGAGATAATCTTAGCGCATTATTTTTCCAATGTTTGTTACTATATTTAATGTCATATTAAGCAAAATAAATGCGTCGAGTGAGATTTAGTGGCATCTGAAATTCAAAACAGGGTGTTTTGACAGGTTGTGATTAAACAACACGGTAGGTAAAGTATTAAGACAAAATCTGCGTTTTTCTTGTTTCTAAAAGAATTTGTGAACATTAAAACAAATGTTGATCAAAACAACCAGCTTATCTGAACACAGAAAACAGGTTTAATTGATTTCGAGAAATAAGGGCTTCATAGTACTCTGTCTGTCTCCGTTTCTGCCCAGCAAAAAGTTAAAACATCCAAGAAATACCTACAAAACTCATATAGTCATATATGGTGTTGCCACGGATAAATAGTATATTATTAAAAAATCATATTTCAGCTGGTCAACTTGAGGCGAATATGTCAGAGTGTCGAATTTTTGAACGACTTTTAATGAAATGATTTAAGGAGGAAGAGCCGAGTGCGTATTCACTTGTCTCCCCAAAATGGGCAAGTAAGACACAAATGGGATATTTGGATGATAACAAAATTGTAAATTGCCTCAGTCTATTAGGAATTCTTCCTCACTGACCGAAGAAAGAAAATATGAAGTGTAGTATCAGAACATGAACTACACTTTGCTCCTAGCTTGATAAAACATGAACTTATATTATTTGAGGATTTGAAAAACGCCAATTCTCCGGGTGCTATTTCACGTTACTTAAGATTATCTTCAGACTATCAATTTATAATTAGAAAAACAGAGAAGGGAGAGACAAGTAACTCGACGTTGCTTGTGTTCAATTTATCTCATAATAGTGGTGTATACTAGACAAGCAACTCGGTGTTACCCGCAAAGAATTATAGTAATAATACAGTATTACAAAGTCTTTTTTCTCTTAGTAAGGCATTTTTAGGGAGTTCAGTGTACATAGAGAGATGAGTGTAAGAGTAATAAATAAAGTTACAACAGCATATATTCTAATTTAGTTGTGTGCTTTTTTTTTCATTTTAACCTGATCAAGCAATACAAACTTTACAGAATCGAATGCCCATTTTTATATGTGGCATCTTAACGTATTCCAAACGAATCCCCTGAAACAAAGGCTACATAACACTTTAGATGGAAAGAAACGTCACATTTTTTCCCATCGACCATGCTGAGTATAGCTCACACAACTCGAACCTTTTACTCATCTTTCCGTCATGATGTTATGCCTGCCATTTACATGAATAACTCCGTCATTAATAGATTTATTGTTTAGTGTTATGATAAGTACTTAGGTAAGACTACCCAAACGTTGGATATGAGAAACTATACAAAAATTATTCAAGCTAAGCACACGCACAATATTTTGAGAACATGTGGGTAATTACGGTCGAACGCATTTACTATCGGGAGCATTTTCTTAGTAAAGTTACTTGTTCTAACAAATATTTCGATTAGTTGTTCTAATTGTATGATAGTTCTCGATTGACCGTTAATCAAAGGAGGCGCGAGAGCGCTCTATCCCTTAATAGACTTCAAAAACGGCCTATGCTGGAAATCTTATTTCTTTGATCAATCATTACTCAAACACCAATAAACCAAATTAGTTAAAACTTTGCACACATTTTTTTATAGGTTTTATAAGTGCGTAGTCCCTTAATGACAACAAAAGTGTAAATATTTGGGAATTTCTTTGCTTTTGTACATTTAATGTTTAGTGTATATGAATGTTTATCTTAACCCTATTAAGGGCATATGATTTCAGTATACTGGCATTTTTCATGGAATTTCAATATACTTGAGGTAATTGTAATTTGCATCTTTTGATTGAATTTATCTAAACAAAGAGAGTTGCAACATCAGTTCGAGATATTCCACTGTATATATCCAACTCACCGACCACATACTCACCGTAAAGTTTCTAACTTTCCTCTCACTTTATATCGCCAACGTACATATTTCCAGCCATTTCCTCATTTGACATTTTCGTAGTTTTTATTGTGATTATTTTCTAATGTTCTCTTCTGAGGAGGATCAGACGAAAAAACCGTTAACTAAAGTTTTACTATGTCTCTCTTTTATTTCCCCCTTTTCATTGATCAACTGTTTCCTTTGAAATTACTAATATATGTATGTCGTATCAAGAATCTGCTTATATATTTGTGTGTGTTAGTGCGTGAGTGATTGGAGTGCAAGACATAAACGATAGATATGCCCTTCAAATAGAAACATGAGACTATAACAACACATTTACACAATCAGCATTCGACTATAATCTATATATAAAACTCAATCTGTGTGTGTATGTGTGTGTCTTATATTTGTGTGTTGCTTCTCGAAAGAAAGGTTAGAGAATCTACATAAAATATAATAGCGTATTCTTATGTAAGATTAACCGCGGAAGACAAATGCTGTTTTTCAGAATCTCTAAGTGAACGTCTACGAGAGTAATGAGGTCATAACTATTTAACACTTCTAATATATCCTTTTGTTATGAAATTTAAACGATACGTATACAATTTTCCGAGTAAGACTATTGGAGTATTAACGGATATCTAAGTACTTTCCTTACCTAAAGGAGACGTGAGGGATGAACCTTGTTTAAAGCTTCGAATATATCTTATTTTAATGAAATTTATATCATATGTATCAGATTATCCGGAGAGGGCAATGGAAATGGTCCTGAATTACTAATGTATCCTATATTTCGAATATATTTCCCTAACACTAACCCTAATCCTAACCCTAACCTCTACCACTAAGTGACAAATTGACACAGAATCGTCTGAAACTAAAAATACACATATCCGATTAAAAGAAAATTCAAGCTAAGCCACTAATTCAGAAAGTTTTGCCACAGTTCATATTCTTCCGACTATATAAGAGAACGGAACGGGAGAAGGGGTCAGTAATAACAAATAATAATACGATAGCGCGTGTGTTCGTGTGTCACGCTTACATCAAAAGCTCTGCGCATGCGTGCTTCACCAGATTTGGAAAAGCGTCTAAGTAACCTAATTTTCGTAATACTTATAAGTATTTTTCTTTGGCGCAACGGTTAGCGACGTAGGGTGTTGACGTCGGTCCGACTGGTTTATAGTTCGATCCCATCCCACCTCTAAGATTTTTTCCAACATCAAAGGGGCGGAAGAGGGAGGAAGGGAGGGGACGACCGGCAAAACTTATCATATTTTATTCAAACATGTATAGGTTAGGAACACGATAGTTAGTATCCAAAACATCATTTCGTGTAATTTACACGGGTTTCGTTAGTAACAGATAAAGTAGTTCGGTGTTATGTGTATAGTTAAAAAGCACATAGCAGTTAACATCATTCAGTCCCGTGCAACGACGGGTCTTCCTACGAGTAAAAAATAAAAATGAATGTATTATATAAATGCAATGCAAACATCTTTTAGTTTTTAGTTGCTAATATGAAAAGAGCATTTATCGCGTTTTACATTGGAATAGTTTTGTTGGTTTTGATATTATATTTTTTAAGTGTTAGCACGACATATATCTAGACAAATAGACGAATACACTTTATAGATTACATGAAGTCTTGGCCTTTTGGCTAAGATCAAAGTGTAGTATATGTTCCGATGGATACTACACTCCATACTGGTGTTGTCTTGGCCTTCGGGTCTTGATTTACGCAGGTCAATAGGTATGCCCTGTGCAGTTCTGGGAGGTTCACCTTCCCAGGCTTTGCCTCCCCTCTTTGGGGAGGAGTAAGTTTATTGCTTACTGCCTGAGGCGCCCCTACAGGGGAATGCCGACGGGGCTGCCCAGGCAATTTTTAAATCCCACTTTCCCGACCCGACCTTGGGTCACATCTTACTTGTGGGAGTAAGATAAAAACTGGCCTTGTGCCTAACTCCTGGAGAGGAGTAAATCAATACATGAAGTATATTAGTCCCCTTGGAGTCTGCAGGGTCAGCTAAGTTGATGCGGAGTCAAAACATTTTCTTTTTAATACTTACCCGTAAGTGTTTCAAGGCAACACTGAAAGGCTGTCAAACAGTAAGCCAGGTTTCCTTTTCATTCTTTTTTTCTTTGTTCCTTTCTTTTTCCTGTCTTTCTACTACACCACTTGTGTGAGAGGGAAAGAGAGAGAGAGAAAGTTAAAAATGCAGAGAAAGAATAGAAGAGTCAGAGGGAGAGATAGAGAACGGTGCAGTTGAGGAAAAAGGTAGAAAAAATAGAGTTTTTTAAAGAAAAGTGTTACACGGATTGTGTTAACTCCTTGCTAGTTCATGTATAAAGGTTTGTCAAGATAACCATCTGAATCGACGCTCGCTAGTACGTTACAGCAATTATACACAAGCACATCTTCATATGTTTACTGAATGGTAGGAAGTAAGCGCCCACTACCATACAATGCAATCAGCTTCTGCTTATCCTCCATACATTAGTTTTAAACGGATATTCCTTTCAATCTAAGCCAACCCCTAAATCAATAGCCTCAAAGAAATTACGAGTTTGTCTTCCGGAATTTTATTACAGAAAATCAATTAATGAAATCAAAACTTTAAACCGCGCTAATGACTGCCGACCTTCATGGCCATTATAATGCTTGCATACCCCAGCCCAGACTAAATACTTCTTCAACGGATGCGTGGCCGCCATAAACAGTGTAATGTACCTCTACGCGCCGGAATATCTATGAAATCAAAGACATTTATGATGAAAGAGAGAATATTCTTGAGCTGAACTGTTTTGATGGGTCCCTCGTGCTACACTTTTAAATGGGTTGTTTTATTGCCGGAGGAGTGTTTTGAAATGCTGAGAAACAGATTTGCTAATAGTGACCATCTTGAATAAAACTGTCAGGTCAACTCATCCATATAATAACTGAAGTATCTATTCAAACGCAAAATCTGTCTGAAAAGTAACGGGATTCCTTGGAAATTATTTTCAAATAAAAACTTCGTTTTTTTCACTAATATCAGAATGTATTATACCTGCTTGTTTTCAGGGTTAATAACATATGAAAACAGCTAATTATTGAGTAAACAAATGTTTAAGAAGACCCTCCTATTACAGGAGGGTCTTCTTAACCATTTGTTTTGTTTTGTTTTTCTTAACATAGTTCAACCCAAACAAGGCAGGCCGCCACTGTGGACGTTAGATGCTACTGAGAAAAAGGGTGACAGTTTTTTTATGCGAGGTGGGGAGCACCTAAATTAGGAGATGTGCAACGAGATGTCTGTTTACACCAGTTTAAAATGTCTGCATCTCAGTACCGTCAGGAAAACTAGGAGCATGGAGGGGTTTCTAAAGTTCAGAAGCACGAGGAAAGAAGCTTTTGGAGTAGAAAGCCTTTCGCCATCTGGGGACCTCCACAGTGAATGGATGGGATTTAGCTGATTGTCTGGTTGGTCTAGTGAATTTGCGTCGTGGCGGCACAAGAGCAGCAAGTTCATCGGAACACATTCCATTGAAGTACTTGTAAAACAGGCACAAGGAAGCAACATTGCGTCGATGTGACAGGAACTGGAGCTTGGTGGATAGTGATGGATTTATTAAGTTGGTGAATTTTTTTTGGACCTTGTCTAAGAGGGAGAGACTAGCGGATGATGCACCAGCCTAGATGTTGAACCAATACTCCATGCATGGGCGGATGGTGGCTTTGTAGACATATATGATAATGTCAGGTTTGAGACGTTTACTACCACGGTAGAGGGAGTTCACCTTATTTGCAACAGCCCTGCCAATGTCTTCAATGTATTTGTTCCAATTCATGTTATCTGTGAAAGTTAGGTTAAGGAGTTTGAATGATGAACTCTCAGATAGGGTGTTATTTGCCATGACAATCGGAGGTTGAAGAAGTTTCTTGTAGTTATTGAAGGAAAGTAGCTTTACTTTGCGGCATTAAAAGTTACCATCCAATTTTTACCCTAATCCACTACGGACTGGAGGTCATTTTCTAAGGATTCAGCCATTGGTTAAAATATGTGCGCGTCGGTTTTGCCCACATGACATCACGGAGGTCATTTATGAAAATCAGGAACAGTAGGGGTCCACGGATGCATCCCTGGGGTACACCAGCATTTATGTCATGTTGCTTAGATGCACGGCCATCGAGGACAACCTGGATCTTTCTTTTTGTTAGCAAGGATGTAATTACATTAACTATTTGTCCAGTAGTACCATATAGGTGAAGTTTTAGGAGAAGCCCTTCATGCCAGACCTTTCAAAGGTATTAGAAATATATAGCGCTACCGCCTTAGCTTCACCTGCCTTGTTCAGTGTATGATATATGCGTTAATAGGTGACCGTTAGGATATTTGCGGTAGATCGTGTTTGTTTTTTATGCTCTACTGCCCGCTGACAATGAATCTGTATAAACATATTCATGAGAAACATTTTTTAAAAATTTAAAACGTGAGAATATTTTAAGTAGGATCAATCCTGGAGTAAATGTGGTACTGTGGTGATTGCGATGATTCTATCAAGAAGTATGATAGTAATTATGTTGTAGAAGACCAATGATGACCAACGACACCCATTTTTACCACAGTTTTCATGACCTTGTTCCTAATTTGTTACATAGTATATATTTATTACTTCACAACAAATATATAATTAAAAGTGTAGCATCTGTTCTGATAATACACTCTATCTCAGTCGACAATAAGTTGAGGAACTCTTCTAGCTTGAAGCAAGTTTTATTTTTATCCCAATCTAAAGTGATCCTTTATAAAAGAAAACGAAATTATCCCCACATGAAAACCACGTTATGTCTAACTCTGAGACCATACGAAGGCAAGTAAATAGGTAAATAGTTTCACCCGTGTCTAATTCATGTTCTTATCTTTCTCAAGTTCGCGTCTATGTACGTCTAGAAGGATTCTCGTCGCATGCCGCTCTAACGCGTCGAGACGCTCTCATTAATGCCCCCCACGCCTAAAAAAAACGTTTCTTTCATAATTTCTTTAAGCTGGAGGTAAAGTAAATGTCACAGTAAGGAAAGTCAGATAAATAGGGAATATTTTTAATACGTATGTTATTTATATACGTTCACAGCGTACATTAACTTCCAAACCCCAAATGTACGTTAACAGCGTGCATGAACAAAAAGAAATCCCTGACTATTGCTGATAGCCTTACTCAGCGTTGTAAAATACTTGAAGTAGCCGAAGCGTTGCTTTTTCTTGGGGGGGGGGGCACAACAACGTCGATGTTTTTCTTTAACCAAGACTTGTTAAACGCTGAGGACGTTGTGCAATATTTTTATTTATTTTTCGGCCATAGCTCACACAACAAACAACCGGCCATTTTTTTCAGAAACACATCGTATCTAATCAATGCATGAATAATAACCGGAATATAATATAATAGACAAATCCAAATACATTTATTGTTCTAACAATCTTTATATAAAATGATGTATATTTGTACAAGATGTCGTGTAAATATACATACGTAATGAAAATAACTTTGTTTTTATTAAACTCGCAAATGTATGGTCCCTCCGCTCGCATATGTTTTCTCACCTTTGAGGATGGTATCGTAACAACATCCCCCAAGAAGGAGTTAATAAGTGGGAGGATGATATCATGAAAGCAGAACAAATAGTACACTACCCCCGCCCCTAAGATAAAAAAAACAAACATATACTATACTACACAATAAAAGGGGGGGTTATACTTGGGAAGATCGCCCCATACAATGAGAAGGTAATTTCAGTGAGTATTGTTTCATACAACATAAAAAACAATACATTCACCCTACCCCCTACTATAGTTGTAATACCTTGGAGAATTACCCCCATCCCTAAAGCAAGGACGGACTTATTACAACGGAACCGTAACTATACTACTCACACGCATTAAAAATTATACAATCATTGATTAAATAATTGGTTTCATTCATTTAAAAATGCCTAGCAATAAAAAAAACATTATTTTTTATGGTTACCTGGCCTTTTGGCTAGGATCTAAGTGTAGTATCTGTTCTCAGCATCCCGGCGGTATCAGACGTTTTACTATCGGCCAAAATATTGTGTATAGACAAGAAAATATGACAATAAAGAATTACAACTGTATATTACAAAATATTAATTCATTTCGAGCTGTTTATATACAAATTAAGCAAATCGTAAATTGTTTGTGGGTGTTTGATGTCTACTATATATCGGAACGCAAAATCAAATGTTGTATAAGACTTGAGTAAGCACAACGTTTTTTGAGTTGAATATAGTAAAGATATATGGAGAAACACTTTCTCGTTAATTGATTTCGATGAAACGATTTCTGTGTAATTAATATGCTTTGATTGGCTGCAATAGTGTTGAAAACACTTTTCAATGTGTGTCTTCCACAGATGAAGAACTTGGCTCAGCACAGCTTGACTTGTGCTTAGATGTGATTTTAAAGTCGTTTGACGTGTTTTATATTCTGCATAATGTACTAATATACTCTGCCTTTCTAAATGTGTATTAAGTTAAACAGCAAGTAGAGTATTTATTTACTCCTCTCCAGGAGTTAGGCACAAGGCCAGTTTTATCTTACTCCCATAAGTAAGATGTGACCCAAGGTCGGGTCGGGAAATTAGGGTGTAAAAAACCAGCGCCCGAGAGGTGAGCACTCTGACCATAAAAAATGCCTGGGCAGCCCCGTCGAAATTCCCCGCTAGGGGTGCCCCAGGCAGTAAGCAATAAACTTACTCCTTCCCAAAGAGGGGAGGCGAAGCCTGAGATTGTGGACCTCCTAGAACTGCACTGGACAGACCCATAGACCGGCGTAAATCAAGCCCCGAAGAACAAGACAATACAAGTTTATGGGGTGTAGTATCCATCGGAAGAGATACTACACTTTGATCTTAGCCAAAAGGCCAAGAAGCACCTTCAGGAGAGTATTTATTTACTCCTCTCCAGGAGTTAGGCACAAGGCCAGTTTTTATCTTACTCCCACAAGTAAGATGGGACCCAAGGTCGGGTCGGGAAAGGGGGCTTTAAAAATTGCCTGGGCAGCCTCGTCGGAATTCCCCGGTAGAAGCGCATCAGGCAGTAAGCAATAAACTTACCTCTCGCCAAAGAGGGGAGGCAAAGCCTGGGAAGGTGAACCTCCCAGAACTGCACAGGACAGACCCATTGACCGGCGTAAATCAAGACCCGAAGGCCAAGACCACACCAGTATGGGGTGCAGTATCCATCGGAACAGATACTACACTTTGATGTTAGCCAAAAGGCCAAGAAGCACTTTATTTACTCCGCTACAGGAGTTAGGCACCAGGCCAGTTCTATCTTACTCCCACAGGTAAGATGCGACCCAAGCTCGGGTCGGGAAAGTTGGGTTTGAAAAGACAGCGACTGAGAAGGTGAGCACTCTGGCCATTAAAAATTGCCTGAGCGGTAGGGGCGCCGCAGGCAGTAAGCAATACACTTACTCCTCCCCAAAGACGGGAGGCGAAGCCTAGGAGGGTGGACCTCCTAAAACTGCACAGGACAGACCCATAGACCGGCGGAATCAAGCTCCGAAGGCCAAGACAATACCGGTCTATAGGGTGCAGTATCCATCGGAACAGATACTACACTTTGATCTTAGCCAAAAGGCCAAGACGCACCTTAAGTAGAGTAACATGCAAAGATATAGGAAACCAACTTACAGCAACTGAAAACTGTCGACATATGTTAATACGTAAACGAAATGGAGCATCATCTTGCTTTAGAAGAACTGAGAATTTCTCATATATCAGTGACGGAAAACTCTATTCTTACAACAGATGAAATACTTACAAGTATAATACATTCAGTAATACCTGGAGTAGTCTTCCCCTGGGACGGGGTGAAACAACTTCCACCGAAGAGGGCGGTTTCTCTGTAACATAAAATTCACACGCGGTACTTGGCAATGGGTAGGAAATAATGCATACAGTGCTTAGTATTCCCTTATGTCCGCCATCTGGTACTGACCAAGCTGAATGTCGGTGTACTTTTAATGACCGAAACGATCTTGTCAACGATAGTATGATGTATGAAGATACATATCAACACTAAAAGTGCAATAATGGATAAATGGCTAAGCAATAAGTGCTTCAGCCAAAATCCTTACAGTATAACTTTATCGGCAATGTGAAACTTAGCCGAATCTATTCAGTAAGCGTTACATGATTAAATTATAGTAAAAAATGGAGCGTTCTCTGTCTGCGTTTCTGCTCCGTGTCAGCACCTACAAGCAGGAGTTGTGATGATGGCTACCATATCAAAGTGTAAGGCGGCGTTGCTCAGACATTTGGATACAGATACGTGTTAACGGTCTCGTTACACTTCTTGTTGAACTTTGCTATTTTTGCCAAATATTGTTTTTTTTTCATTTAATTTAATTCAATTTTATTTTTTAATCCAGCGAAGAATAAATAGAGAAATGTTTTCCTTCCTGCGTAACATAACTGTCCGTGTTAGAAATAAGCAAAACAAGTCTTTATAAAAACAAGAGTACCGCATCGTTTTATCAACAGGAGACGCACTCAGCGTTTAAAGGAAATTACTGAATAACCTTATTTATCCGTATACGCTGTATTACAATTCATATTCTTACTTTCTGTATATTTCCAATTTCCAAATTATACATGAAATGAAATGGATTAAAGTACAACGTGGTCCTTGCTGCTTTTCTACTTCTAACGCTCACCACATGGTTTTATTGTAAAAAATAAAAGAATATATATATATATATATATATATATATATATATATATATATATATATATATATATATATATATATATATATATAAAATAACAAAAAAAAATCAGCGTATATATATATATATATATATATATATATACACACGCTAATTTTTTGTCATATTTTTTGGCGATAGTCGACCGGTGTGTACCGGCTGGTTTTTATTTTATGTTTTCGCTACCCTAAACGGTTTGTTTATTTTTAAGAATATGCAGAGGACCGCATTTTAATTCGCCCTTAATTTAATGAGTCATCAATTTTTGTATATATATATTTTTAATTAATGAACTCATGAAGTATTGTGTGTTTACACATTGTAAACACATGCCCGTTTCTACGTTTTGTGCACGTAAAAATTAATTTACAAATTAATTAAAAATTCTGTTTACATTAAATTAATTTATTAATTAATAAATGTAAATGTATATATATATATTTATATTTATATATATATATATATTTATATATATATATATTCTCATATATATTCTCATATATATATATATTTTTATATATATATATATATATATATATTTATATATATATATATTCTCATATATATATATATATATATATATATATATATATATATACTACCACGTAAGAGAGAAGGGGAAGGGATAGATAGAGATATATATAGAGAGAGATAGAGAAATACTATAAATTTAATATATCAAATGTAATCGGTCAGATTTCCACGTAAGATCAAAATAGCAATTTATCTTAAATAGGATTTGATTTTGCCTAAAATTTTTTTCTCAAGTTTCTTCAAAAATAAAGATTCCAGCCCGAGAGTTAGTTAAAATAAGAACATTTTTCAATTATGATCTTAATAATTAAAAAGTTAAGTTATTAATAATGAAAGCGATAATTGTCGTTCTATCTATTTAAGGTAAAAGATGAACAAGTCTATCTTTCACTAAATAATCGCCTATTCATTCCGAAAGATCTTCATTTCTTTTTCCATCTCTGTATTAATAGTCTCATACGTTACATACACTGTCTTATTAAGAATTAAAATGTCATTACTGCCCGGGTAGGTACAATTTGTATATTATAGATGTCCATCACTTTATAACAATTCAATACAATTTTAAACATGTTTCGCCCGGTTAAGTAATTGGAAATCCATATTTAGTGGGACAGGCAATATTCATACTTTTTTAATAATTATATTTAATCGTGTATATTGTATTTTATTTAATTTTTTCTCTATTTCTGAACATACTAATCTTTATTCTAATCTTCTCATACACGCTCTCTATTTAATAATACACGTCGTCTGTCGTACACGAATACGCACATATACATCATCATTCATGTTTTACCTATGTATTTGTGCAACTATTATCGCTCACTTCTTTTGACACAATATCTGACACACTAACTCTACATCGAAAAGAAGGAGGGCTCGGTCTCACTGAAATAAACAATACACATCGAGCCACAATAGTAAGCATGGGAAGTACATGGAACACTCAACAGATATGAGAAACAATGTTGAACTACAAAACTTACTGAACACTTTGGAGGATTCATACTGGAGAATACTGCCGAGGTCTTTGACGAACCAGCAACCTTGATTGCAAGAGAGAAAAGAAAGAAATACACAGAGAAGACGACAAAGGCAAGAAAAGAAGGATGGCAACAACACAAGAAAGCAAGGAAGTTCATGGATGAGCTTTACCAGGAATATATAGACATGGAGGCTACACTCCAATGACTCAAGAATGGCAGACTTCCAATGAGGAAAAACTTATAGCCTGGCAAGACTAAGGCTTACTCACAAATGGATTCAGAAAAATTGCTGGTCCACAAAGAATAGCCAATGTAGGTTTTTTTCCATTCAATGGTCGAGAGTCAATTACACCTAATGTCTGGATGCTGGATCCTATTGGCAGAGATCTGTTACACTGTCCGACACAACAAAGTGTGTATATACGTCCATTGGAAGATATGTTGTAAGATGCAGCTTGACAGGTCGCCCAAGATCTGGGAGCATGAACCTTCACGAATTGCCTCAAAGGTGGCAGTCTACTATGACCTAAACACACAGGCCTCAGATATATTACGGACATGGGCCATGGAACACTACTGAATGGACTGCGCTCATTATAGACGCAACCGTTACAAATAGTTTATGTGTAAATAGAGCTGAACGCGAATACATAACGAAATACCAAGACTTCAAGAATAATTTTAAAACAACATGTAAAACAGGCATATTATAATGACAGAAAACCTTAAGAAATACTTACAAACAATCGCTTAAAGGCCGAGCTGTAGCGAAAGACTGATAGCAGCTACCCAAGGGTCAACATCTATCCGAAATAGAGCCCTTCGTATATAAATACAATCGTAATGAAACAAGTGTTTGCTCCAGTAGGGAGCCCCTTAATTTCCTCGAACTACCTGAAGTAAAACAAACAAACAAACTAAAATTTTAATTACCTACTAGACACCATTCTCGAATGTTTACGATCGCTCTGTACAAGGGTGTGGCAGAAAAACTATGCATAAGAATACTTCACCTAACAGGTAACACCTGACAAAATATTCAAAATAACATAGGATTCAAAGCCAAAACAAAATCCCCTTGACACGGCTATAAACAAGATCATACGAGGAATAGAGCACCATCTCATTGTGATGTTGCATTAAGTAACAGCACTTAAATGGATACTCCACCAGACTAGATAAATTATTTTCCTGCAATTCGGTAAGACCAAGAGACAACAAGAAAGACATACTGTAGCATAGTTAGCTGGTCAACTGGTTAGAGGAAGAGTACTTCACGTAATAGAAGCAAAGGAGAACTTTAATGGAACACTTGGATATTTATGTATCTCATATATAGATCTATTTTTATCCTGGGAATGGGGTCCCTTGATTTCTGAGACTTTACATAGAAGTAAAATGAATCAGAAGATGATTGATTATTTCAGATCACAATATCTTAATTAGAATACACATGTATACGTGTAGTAGAGGATTTCTGCGATCTAGTATTTAAAAATGCTGGTGATCAGTCTTCATCCTAGTACAGACAGATCAGTCTCCGGTGTGTAATGAGTCAGTTGTTAGAATTTTGACAAATGACGAAATTGCCAATCAGCTCCGAAAGCGTAATCTACATATACACATGATTTGGGCGAGGCACACGCTCTGAATTGTAAGGATAAAAATGTATGTGTCAACCACGTACATTCACTGTGTTACCTAGAATATTTGTTTTATAATTTATAATGAGCTGTGCATTAAATAAGGAGTGAATCCTGAGAATAGAAATATATATATATATATATATATATATATATATATATATATATATATAGTCTAAAGAAGCTTTGAGTCATTTATAAAAAAAGTTTTTTAAAAAAGTTTTAAAAAAAAAGAAGTAAAATGCAGTTTAAATTCCCAGAGAAACTAACTAAATCCAAGCTATTGCAGACTTAACATTCGTTGGAAAATTAATAAATAAAAAAATAAGTAAATACAAAAATGAAAAAGGGAGGGGGGTTAAGTATATATATATATATATATATATATATATATATATATATATATATGTCGGGATTTGAAGTGTAAAATACACGTAGCCCGGGGCTCGAATCACACGACCAATTGTGAATAGTTATATCTCTATGCTGATGAGTCCCGATTAAAAAGGACGAAACGTATACGTACATAGATAATGAATATAGATAATAAAAATATATATATATATATATATATATATATATATATATAAACACATGCCAGTTTTTTAATGGAAAATGTTTGTGTGAGCATGCTATTAAGAAAGCATTCTTATGTAGAGAACGGAGCACTGAATGATGACGATGACGATGACGTCAAATATACATTATCAAAGAAGCTTAATACAAAAAATTAAGTACACAAAAAACTGCAAAGGATAACGTCCAAAATCAAAACGAAATCTGGTCAAATAATAATGAAAATGTCATTCGAATTATCTTCAAAGACTTTGTAACAATATTAATAATCAGTTGTTGTGATCTCAATCAAAAACGATATTATTATATTATATATATATATATATATATATATATATATATATATATGTTAACTCTACATTAAAAAAATTAAAAATATTCAGGAAGTAATCGGAATGTTTACAACTCTTTTAATCATCTTGGTTGCTGCTATGTTCAAGCCGTTTCGTCTGTAATACTCTGTGTATTTCTTTAGGTAATTGTTAGCATAATGAACACCCTTACACACACACACGCACACATACATACACAGGCACCCCCCACACAGACATATATATATATATATATATATATATATATATATATATATATATATATATATATATATTGTGCACCTTTCGTGAAAAATAACGGTGTGGAAATTATATTTTGCGAGTGTTCCCACAGATATTTTTATAGAAACACAGAATTACGTCAGTAATATAAATTTTCATACAAATATTTTTAGAATTTCTTATAACTTAAAGAAAAAAAAAACTATCGATGGCTTTTTATTTGGATGGAAAGATTACTTAAGGTTGAAGCTTTATTCAACAGTAAAAGTCTCCCCGTGTGAATGAAATTGTAGTATACCTCTGTAATATCTAATGTATAGTTTTTAGATTAAAATGTCTATTTTACTTCTCGCACTCTTACGATCGAGCACATTATTTAGTTCTTTTCAACATACCTGGACACACACGCACACTATATATAAATATATATATATATATATATATATATATATATATATATATATATATATATATATATATATATATATATATATATATATATATATATATATATTGGTACAGAAAAATGCGTACAACATTAGCATCGTCGCTTTCATGCTAAGAAGGACTTAGCTATCCGGCTCTCTTCAGCTTCTGTTGTCATCTGTTTCGGAAATATAAAATTACGTGTCACTCTCGTTTCGACGCGTTATTTGCTTAGAGTGGTATGTATACATTTTTTAAAAAATTTAGTGTAAAGGAGGTTTAATAATATTATATATATATATATATATATATATATATATATATATATATATATATATAGTAAGCTATGAAAATATATTTATGGCAATTAAACTGCACAGAGGCTCCTGCGTTTAATCTCCGAGGAGAATCTTCAGGGATAAAACGCGGGAGCGTCTTTGTAGCTTAATTGCTATAAATATATTTTCATAGCTTAATACCTAGCTCTACTTACGTATCGAGCACTGTTGAAGTAAATACTGAAAATTGATACATAAAAAATTATATCTCCTTATAAAATTGTTTGTGGATACATTAAATAGAAAGGTACTTATGCGGGTAGTGTATAATCTTTTTGTGTTGCGTAATATTCATTTGCTTATTTCCTGAACAGAATGTTCTTGAGTCAGGTGCTTACGGGGTAGAGGTAGACTGGAAACAATGCCGGGATAAGCAGAGAAATACTGGTGTAAATTCGTATTTTTTTCTTTTCTTAGACCGGTTGTACTAAAAAGTCGTAAGAATGTACTGTACTTCATCACTACATCTATAGTTTGATCGAAGGTTATATTGATTAAGACATTTCCTGTGTGAATTAGTGAAAGTATGGCAGTAGCCTTGACAGAACACGAACTCGGTACACCCAGCTGTGTCTGTAATTAGTAAGCGAACTATACATTGCTCCCTACTACTACTACTACTACTACTACTACTACTACTAATTGTTACACCGGCCGTTCTTACACACGAGAAACTACACCGGTTGTCACTATAAATAGTGCGAGTCACCAGAAGAAAAAGCACAGTCGTGTAACTGTCTAGCCAACAGCTAGTCACTTTCTAACTTTGTTAATACACTTGTTAAACCAACCCTCGACTTGACTTCCTTTATTTATTATTTACTGTGGAACAACTTCACAACACTAATAATAATAATATTACTATTACTATTACTATCATTATTATCTATATATTAATACGATAGCGTGTGTGTTCGTGTTTCACGCTTACAGCAAAAGCTCTTCGCATGCGTGCCGCACCTAGATTTTGAAAAACATTCAACTCGCCTAATTTTCGAAACATGTTCAAGTATTTCCCAACGGTTAGCGACGTAGTATTTTTTACTTCGCCCCGACTGGTTTATAGTTCGATCCCAACCAACCTCTAAGGTTTTTTTCTACATTTCGAGGGGAAGGGGAAGAGACAACACAAGTAGAAAAATATTTTAACGCGTAGCTGAAGGGGGAATAGAAATAGAGAGGTAGATAGAAAGAGAAAGAAAAAGGGGTCATATAGCGAGCAGAACGTGTCGAATTTATGAAGTTGTCTCTTTACTTTTTATGTCTCACTTCCTCTATGAACTCAGTATTTTGTAGTATATATATATATATATATATTATAATATGAAATGAAATAATGAAATAAGGTGCCAATCAAATGTTATTATTATTCAAAGTTCAAGCAAAGTATCTTAACGTCCTTAGCTCATGAGTATTCAAAGATAATCTTTGAAAACTCATGAGCTAAGGACGTTAAGATACTTTGCTTGAACATTGAATTATAATAAAATTTGATTGCTCGAAATCGAAAGATTATTCTGTTTTTGGACAATTCAACTTGTCATAACTTACTGTCGAATACAAATCTGTCAAACATCAAATTGTCGCTCATGCCAGCAAACACCACCAGTCTCATTCAACATTTGGATCAAGGTATCATTTGTTAATTCAAAGTGTATTATCGGCGGGAACTTGTTCGAATGCAAATCGCAGCGATCGATTTTACACCACCAGTGCTGCTGTCCCAAGTGGGCAAGCAGACCACTGTTTTGAAGGCCATGCACATGATGAAAAGAGCATCGGGCATGGAGCAAACAGATTTTGACGAATTTATCAGCTTCAACGACAGTACACACTGTTATGGAGAACTGACTGACACGGACATCACACGTGGTATAAAATCGGATGAACAAGATTTTGAAAAAGACGATGATGCTGAGAGCGTAAGTTCTGAAGTTTCTAAAAGTGACAACCCAGTGTCAAATTATCTGGCTGCATTTAAATGCGTTTGAAACTCTGACAGCCTACTTTGAAGCAGAAAACAGTAATCCTGATGGTGCATTGAAAATGATTTACGGACTGTATGAAAGTGTCTATGATATTAACAAATAAATGAAAAATGACTGAATTTTTTAATGAAAAAGTACTTTTATACTGAATTATTTGTGAAAACTGATTAGAAATGTATTTTTGTCTGTGTTTTTGTGTTTGTTTATATCTATAACTGTAAAATAAACTAGTGTTCTGTACGTAAAAAAGCGTTATATGAATTGTTCCTATACTTACCTAAACAAAATAGCCCAAACCCAGATATAAAAGAATTCTTATCCGTTCCCGGCAGCTCTCTTATATCC
Source organism: Sepiola atlantica (assembly GCA_963556195.1). NCBI lineage: Eukaryota > Metazoa > Mollusca > Cephalopoda > Sepiida > Sepiolidae > Sepiola > Sepiola atlantica. The sequence continues at coordinate 32,110,129 of OY744525.1, forward strand.
GGATTACACTATATATATATATATATATATATATATATATATATATATATATATATATATATATATATATATATATATATATATATGTATATGTATATGTATATATATATGTATATATATATATATATATATATATATATATATATATGTAACCTAATAGAATACAAAACTTATGACATAATCAATATTTTCTAACTAATCTCTAATATGTAACATCGACACAGATTATTGTGTGGATATGTTTTAAAATTTATTTGAATATTCTCATCATCAGCACACAAATAATTTTTATATGCTTCGATTTCGACTATAAGAGAATAGTGACTTTAGTATAACCTGTACTTTTAATTACTATCTGGAATAATGACAGAATAAAATATTATGAGTTGTATTTCTACCCCTTTTGCCTAAGTTATTATAAAATAAGTCTGTTTCCTATCACCTATTATACAATAAGACACTGAATGTAAGTGGTTTTAGGTTAGGCAAAGCTTTTCCGTTGATTTTGTTTTCTGATCCATACTCTAAGACATTTACTGAGACTTATTTCCATTTATCGGATTGTTTTTTATGAAAATTGAATTAGATTAGTAAATGTTGGTATGGATTTGAGGTTACATTATAGCTATTGACTTTCAGAGAGTTCAAGTTGTTTTCTCTCAAAGTGTGAATTTAAGGAAGGTATATTAAAAAAACATTGGATGAATATTAATAACTTGCAGCATGAAAATATGTTTTCTCTGTTATGTCTGCACTCACAGGTATTTTAAAGTTTATAATTATTTACTCAGAGGAAATTCAGTAGTATCTATTAAAATATAATATGTGATAGTACTTTTTTATAATCTTGAACTATATGAATAGTTTGAAACCGTCAAAATATTCCAACAGTCTCTCGAATAGCGTATAAAAAGTAACCGAAATCTAATATATAAATAAAATGTCTCTTTTCGTTCGCCTGTTCGCTCGTACTCTCCCTTTCCTTTGTTCTCTCTTCAGCGACCGACTAAATTTGGAGTGTTTCTTCTACACTGAAGCATTGCAAGCCGATTTTACGTGCATAACTACGGCCTTCAAATGCTGTAGACTACATCAGTTGAAATCAGTGTTCGCATACGAACGGTAGCTAGTTCAGGTTATACATTAAAATTTACGTCACTAAAATGTTGCAAAATCGAAGTTGTAATTAACCGACAAGTTGCAGAAGACGTTATGATAATAGTTATGAAGGCGGGTTTACTTAACTTTAAATAGCCCTTGCATTAAAAACTTAGTGGAGCAGCGTGGCTCTCTATGCAGTATGTATGTATGTATGTATGTATGTATGTATGCATGTATGTATGTATGTATGTATGGGTCATATGTGTGTATATGAGGTCCACGAATAAACTAACATCCAATCAACCCTATTATATTAAGGCTTTCATTATACCTAGGACATTTTTGCAATCATTTTTCTCTTCTCGGGTGAGTTGCGGACACAACTACGCATGTATTCTGATATTGACGGGTGTTGTGGGAAACATTATGACGTAGTTTAAACTCAGCCAAGAATCGATTACGAAATATTCATATCTTCTGTACAAACGACTTACATTATACGTCATTGAATTCTGAAATAAATCATTGCCAGTATATTAAAGTCATTTAGCAGGTAACATCTGGTATGAACTAAAACAGTAGCAACTTAAATGACTTTATATAGAATGTTAGGAAAACCGTTGAATATTTTCGAACAAATTAATATAAAAAGAGAAAATAAGTCAGTCGTAAGACTTCACATTTTCGCCTGACATTAAGCCAACGTTTTATTAGGGCCTTACTTTTCAATACTGTATGAAATACACTCGTAGTTAGTCCGTGGAAACTTTTATAACTCAAAAGCAATTACTCTGATCAGGCGTAAATTCTGAATAGTGGTTACTAGAAGTAGCCATCAATATTTCAGAAAAAATGTAGAAAATGGTTAAGGAAAAGTGGATAGAAAGAAGCATTCTAGTAAAAACGCATCAGCAAAGTTAGACCTAGCTATTTCGGTGGAAGGATCCCGATCATTAATAGTAAAGCCATTTTCACATAGTGGTTACTGATATCAAAAAAATTATCAGATGCATACATCTAATTTTGAAAAATCGAAAGTGGAAATTTCGTCAAATTCTCGACCATAACAGAAATATTCAAGATTATGTTCACTGATCAAGGTCATATGAAATCCAGAACTGTTTTGGCTACAATATAGGCCAAGTAGTGAATCCCTATTACAGACACACACGATCTTACCGCCAAAAGTGTGAATTTTACCTATCAGTGACCTTAGACTTGATTCTTGACCAGGATATCTTAAAATTAAATCAATTCTACGTTAGACCATAACCGATATTTTTACCAAATTTGGTGGCGATTGGTCAATCAATGTCGACGCTACGCCAACATACTGACAAACACACTCGATCAAAACCACAACTTTTTCCTTGGCAGAGGTAATAAAGCTACTCAGCCATCTGAATGATGAAGAGTAAACTTCATCTAAAGTGCAAGGTTGCAGCTAATGTATATAAAACATATATTCTTATCTTCTTACTACAAATTATATTGCCAGTATTTTGAAATCTTTTATGTTTAAATATCAAGCGGCATCAATTCTTTATAAGGTTATCTTCATCCCATTTATTTAATCATAACTTCGTGTTCTCTAATGGTGTTCTGCCGCGAGGCAATCTCCATACAACTCTGATTATTTCCAAGTCTTTTATACTCATATAGATACATTTTAAGTTTCGTATTAATATAGATATATTTTTATTTCAATTAAGCTGTTCACAATTTCATTTATTGATTTTCATCTGTATTTATCTATAATGTTTTGCCTTCAAACGATTAGAATAAGCCGTTTATGAAAACGGTTTATCACCAATCTAATCCAAACCATTCATTATACGGGTAAAAGTGTGTTCACCCAGAGACAGATTACGACAGATTAGAGCGAGAACACAATAATCTCTTTATCCTGGTTGAATGTAGAAAAATATTGCCGATAAACATGTATTCATAAAATCGTACTTTTATTTTTATGGATGGCTCAAATAATCTATATTTTCTACCCATCTTTCTTTATCGCTAGCCTAGTCTAATAATGCCCTTACAAGCATTTCTTTATGAAAATACGACTTTTATAAGTACGGGTTGATAAATAAGCGATAGATTGCTGCATATCGTCTGAATGCTAGTGCTACCTCATATTCAGTCTATAAGTTTTTTTTTTGTAAAAAAATGATATTGTTATAGTTACGAATGCCCCAAATAACGTATATCATTTTCCGTCTCCGTTTATACTTGTCTCAGTCGAATTAAACACATGTATTTATGCAGATCAGACATCTACCTTCGAAAAAAGCGGTCAAACCGACACGCTTGGAAACGAAAAATGGGTTGGATTGGTCTGCCTGAGTTGAAGGAACGAGGAAGGATATTACCATAATTACTCGATCGGGCGTGTACGGAAATTATTCAATTCCGTAGGTGGCTGACTGTTTCGTAATTTCCTGATAAATTTATCGGTTAACGGCTTCTACTAGAACAATGATTAAGTCATGATGGTGATTGTATGTAGCGAAGATAACTAAAAGTCGGAGGAGATTTGATTTTAACCGGACTCCACAGAAATAAACGGCTGTATCTACCAGTGATGAATCACGATCATGACATGTGATGAAAAAAGATACAAACAGGAAACGAGAGAAATTAGAATCAAATTGCAAGACAGAGATGATACAACAGACGACAATGATCGAAACAGCATACATCTTAAGATAAAACCTTGAATGGGGAAACCAACACATATACACTACAAACGATAACAAGACACATTGAGGTTGCAATTGAAATACAATAACACAATAGAAAGAACACCGTCACATAAACAGAATAAAACCTACAAACAATTGTAAAAACGCCCCCCCCCCTAAAAGAATCACATACACAATATGATGAAAATTGCTTCAGCTGATGCTACACAAAATATCGCGAAAGCTCTAGGAAGGGTCAAGGAAGATGGAAAGACTTTGGAGAAAGACAACTAACTAAACTTAAGCTAAAAGGGGGCTGAGAGTACTGGGAACGTGTGGGGGCTTATTGCCACCCAACTCTCAGAGTAAACCAACAGACGTTACTACCGAAAAATCAATGATAAGCGGCTGCTGCAATAACGCAAAATAATATGTAATGGTTATCGAAATATGTGAAGAGTACTACAAAATAAGAAGTGATGTCCTTGCCCTCATACTCCAGGGAAGATTGATTATTGTCAATGAGCAATCACTGATGTGTAGCTGTGGGAGACCTTTAGGAGATTTATAATAATGATGCATAAACCCTGTGAGACATGGCAATAGAAACAGATAAACTCACTCAAACAAGAATATCGGAGATAGTAATAGTCACAAAGAATGCGAACACCTGACAAATAATGGATTTCGCCATCCAAGGATTTCACAATGGTGAAGAGCAAAGAAGAAAACTAAGCAAATACATGGACTTGAAAGAGAGCTGGAAAGAATAGGAGACAGGAAAACATTGCTTTAATACGAAACAATAGTAGAACTACAAAAACAGGATAAAACTGATAATTGACATCAAAATTAAGACATACACTTATTGACTTCTAGACTGAAATCAACGTGTTGTATCTGTTCTGTCCACGGTCGGAAACACAACAGATAAATAATGATAATAATGGCGTTGGGAAACTAGAATAGAAACCGAAATCAAAAAACGATATAAGTAGCTAATAGTAAGAATAAGATTACTAGTTTAGTAAGAGAAGAAAGGCACAACTAACAAAGAAGAAAGATGAATGACTACAAACAAAAGATACAAACAGACTGAAAAGAGGCATATACAAATCTAAACGTTACAAGACACACTTCATTTCTTAACATTAAAAGAGAATGTTATTTAGAAGAAGGTTTTTCTCCATTTTATCCTTCTAGACTGAGACACATTTAATTTTTTTATCTAAATTCAGAGTACTCAATTTTACAGAAGTGGATTTTCCCGACATTAAAAACCGATGTTCTGCCTGCCGTTTTAGGAAGGAAACTAAATAGGGGCACTAACACGATACTGATGAAAATATTAATAAACTTCATGTTTATTCTGAATGTTTTTCCAATAAACAAATGCGAAGAAGCTTCTGAATTTCAAGGGTTCGTAACATATGTTCTTATACTAGAATATTCCCTATCAATTATTATTTGTATGTTTACAATGTATATCATATTTTCTTTTCACAATAAACCTGTCACTAACATACGCACAGACTGTAATGGCGTATATAAGGTAATGTAAGCAAAGCTATTCAAATGACATATCTAAAGAAAATATTTAATTCACTATCAGTTAAATACATCTTGATATATTCAAAATATCTCTTATCGCTTCTTTTACTTCATTTATATACACAAATATGGTTCTATTATTATTATTATCATTATTAGTAGTAGTAGTAGTAGTAGTAGTGTAGTGAAGTAGTAGTAGTAGTAGTAGTAGTAGTAGTAGTAGTAGTAGTATTAGTAGTATAATAAACTACAGTCGTAAGCTGGAAGGGAGCTGAGAGTACTGACAGTTCTTAAACTGGTTATCATCAGTGATTACTTACTGGTGTTCCTTGGACTCTGGGTGACAACAAGTTCACCAGCTTTCCAATATTTTCCACCTCTTTCAATAAACATTGCAAATGAGTTTGCGTTATTGCAACAGTCGCTTACTATTGCTTTCTCGGTGGCAATGACTATTGGTTTTCTCTGGGGTGTGCGTTGCAACAAGCCTCCCTAAGGTCCAAGTACTCTCCGCTATCTTCCAGTGAATGTCTGATAAGTTATCTCCCTCCTTGGTATTTCCATTCTTTTCGATCCTTCACAACTATCTGATGTTGTATCTGACGCCATTTTAATTTTTTCGGGGGGAGGGGGTATTGTTATTATTATTATTATTATTATTATTATTATTATTATTATTATTATTATTATTATTATTATTATTATGCACACACTGGTAGTTTTCACACACTTCATCATCAGTGGCAATAAACGGTGACGTTCCCTAAAGTCTGAGTGACGACACACCACCCTTGATTCTAATGTTCTCCACCTCTTCCGATAACTAATCCAAATAGTTTTACGTTATCACAACAGCCGTATACCAATCGGTGATGTTCTCTGTAGTCTAAGTGACAACTAGTCTCCCCATATTTCCTCTTTCAATAATCATTGAAAATGATTTCGCGTTATCGCAACAGCCACTTTCCATTGATTTCTCGCTGGCAACCCCCATTGATCTTCTCTGGGATTTGGGCCTTCCGAAGCACCTGGTACTCTCTGCACCCTTCCAGTGGAGATCTGGTAAGTTCTCTTCTTCCTCGGGCCTAACTGTAAACTGTAGTTTATTTGATTGGTCTCGCATGCGCCTTAAGATTTCAGCTGATTTTACCATCGCCGTTCGTTGTGTCGCCTCAGTTTTCCCTTTGATAAACATTTACCTGAGTCGTTTTTCCATTTTCTTTTACTCTTCCTAGTGCTCCTATTATTATTGGTATTATAGTGACTTTTTTGAAGTCCCATATTCCTTTCGATTTTGTGGCAAGTTCTGTGTATTAACTGCGTTGTTCTGCTTCTTTGATGTGCATCCTGCGATATGCTTGGAAGGTTGAACATTTATGATTTTGCTAGTTTGTTTTACTTATTGTTAACTTTTGGCATATGCTCCCCTTGCTTGGAATAGTACATCTGTTTATCATTCCATACCCCAGAGGATTTCGTGATGTGTGTTGTCCAGTACAGTTTCTGGTGTATGTGTGTACCAAATATCTAAATATTCAAATTGCGGTTGTTTGCATAGTTCCAAGTGAACTGTATTCCACACGCAGTCGTATCAGTTTTTGCATCTTATAGTTCGGAATGTCCATCATTCAAGACATTTTACAACCATTTTGTCGGGTACAAGAAATAGTTTGGTCCAGAACTCTGCAGGTTGTCTCCAACTTTCTGATCATATATATATATATATATATATATATATATATATATATATATATAGTCTCGGAAGTTTCTCAACCACTAAAACTATATTAAAAGAAAAAAAACAACAACAAAAACTTATAGTCCCAAGTCTTCCAGTGGAAAATCACTCATGTAAGTCAATTTATTTTTTACAGTTATTATATTAGTTTGTTTCTAACACTATTTTAAGGGATCATCAGTGGTTTACCATGAAAAACTGTTTCGGGAATTTAAATAAATATATATATATATATATATGAAATTAAAATGGAATAAGCGGAAGACCTAAAAAGCACAACGTTTTGCCCAAATGTTATATGGGCTTTGTCAGGAGCGAACGAAAAACATGCAAAGAATGACAATAGACGAGAAAGTCTATAAATTATGAGAAATATATATAGTGGTAGGGTTTATGTAGAGAGGGGAGATATGTAAGCATGTATAGAGTAAAGATAAATTCATAGCAAACAGATCAAAAAATTATTAGTAACGGGAAAGAAAAGAAAAGAATAAAGAGTAGAAAGGGGGCTCAAAGGAAGACTAATTCCAAACTCAGGGAATCAACCGGTGTCCAGATATATCTTGTTTTCATGAATATATATATATATATATATATATATATATATATATATATATATATATATAGATAGATAGAGAGAGAGAGAGAGATAGATAGATAGATAGATAGATAGATAGATAGATAGATAGATAGATAGATAGTTAGATAGATACATAAAAATAAATTATACAATAATAAATAATAAAAATGCACAAAAATAAGAAATTCGAAATTTACACAAGAAAAGATAGACTTTCTCGTCTTTTGTTATTTTTTGCATTTTTTTCGGTCGCTCTTGACAAACCCCATATAACATTTGGGCGAAACGTTGAGCTTTTTAGGTCTTCCGCTTATTCCATTTTAATCTCATAGCGTCGGATTATTTTATCCTTTCATCTATTCATCTATACATATATATATATATATATATATATATATATATATATATATATATATATATAATTCCGTAAACTTGTCGACGATCATTGAAAATTATGTCAGACCGAGAAACTAGACTAGAAATCTCAATGTGTGAGGATGTAAAACATTTATTAAAACGTAGAAATATTTGAAAATTTTGTTTAAAATTTACTTAGTAGCTAACAAATCAACATATATGATGCTGCTGTTTTATAGGAAATTAAAAAGAAAAAAGTAAACCGACTATTACAAATATATATAAACATCTAAACCAAAAAAATGCTATAGTACATAACGAAGAAAGTAGGATGATGCAAATGTATAACGTGATTGCGATGCTGAGTTAAAACGGTGGAACCCATGTCAACTAGGGCCATTTCCTATTAGGTTGACATTCTTATAAATGACGCGCATTAACAACAGGCCGCCGTATTATAAGTTAAACTGAAGCAAAAGCGTATTACACTTAATTTAAATCTAAATGCAAGATCCCTGAACGGAGTTCTCAAGCACGAAAGTGGGGAGCATATATATATATATATATATATATATATATCTTTGTAAGAAAGTGGAAACACCCCGAAAGAGTGCTCGATAATTGAGAGATTAAAAATTCAACACTAAGAACGTAAATAATTATTTATTTAATACAGAAAATTGTCGTACTGATTTTCAATATGAAATAAACATATATATATATATATATATATATATATATATATATATATATATATATATATATATATATAGTGTGTGTGTGTGTAATAATATTATATATATATATATATATATATGAATATATATATATATATATATATTTAAATAAATTATTTGTGGTACAAAATTTGATAACGGCGAGGAATACGGACGTTTGGGACATCTTTTTGGAGGGTCGAATGAGATTAAACAAATATAAAAACGAGAGAAAACGATTAAAAAGAAATTAATGTGATCAACTTATGACTCTTCTCCCCATATATATTTTTTTTTTCTCCTAAACTTGTCACTAGTTTTCATTACAAAAATTTTTTTTTAGCTTTTAGTCGTATTCAATCACTTCCACTTTTTACTCTGATGAATGTGGACGAAAACCGGTTCAGTACATTAATTAATTTCTTTTTAATCGTTTTCTCTCGTTTTTATATTTGTTTAATCTCATTCGACCCTCCAAAAAAAAATATATATATATATGAGTGTGTGAGTGCCTGTGTTTATGCCTGATCTCGACTTAATCTATTTGTAACAAATATTTATTTTAATATTAGAATCTTCAAAATCAATTTTCTTTTCGGCAGAATAGATACGTATATTAGTATTGAAAAACAGTGTTAGAACGTATCCTTATTTCACTAGTAGACGAAATGTAAAACAAACTGTTTACATCTTATGTTTTCTTTAAAACTATATGTATTTTAGAAACAATATTATTTGTTTTATTTCTGGTATCTAATATTTGTGAAAATTACACACATTTCCTAGTGTACATGTGACGTAAGTTCAGATGTGTAAGGTTTCCTTGATTTGTTATATTTCAAATCAGGTCAGTGTGTGTTATATATATATATATATATATATATTTATATATATATATATGTATATATATATATATATATATATATATGTATATATATATATATATATGTATATATATATATGTATGTGTGTGTGTGTACATGCCTCTATATATAGAATGATACACATGTATACACACATAAAAAAAACATACAAATATGTAGACATAAATATGTATACACGCAAGCGTATCCATATATACACATATATATACATAGATGTGCATATATATTATTTGTATATATATATATATATATATATATATATATATATATATATTATTTGTATATATATATATATATATATATATGTTTGTGTGTGCGTGTGTGTGGGTGTGTGTGAGTGCGTGACTTTTACATATAAGAAGTTAAAGATATATCGGTAAATAATTATTTTCTGTCCATTATTATCTCTTTTTATATTGATTTGCACAATACACCAATATATATATATATATATATATATATATATATATATATATATATATATATATATATATATATATATATATTTAAAGTTTAAATTCAAAACTCAAAACACTGTCTCAGTAAGAATTAATTAAACTTATAAAATCGAATAATTAAGCGTGAAACGTGAAACTTACCAACAACAAGAAAAGAAAAAACATGCAGGAGTTTTGTTTGTGTGAGCAGAGGGCAATTTCAGTTTTTTATTGACCAGTGAAATGTTATGGTAATAGTTCACTCTACCCGCCGTAACGCACCCTACACTGGGGCTATCTTTATTAACTCCAAATTAATTCAACCGACAGACGTATGTAACTCATAATATAATGATTATAATATTCGTTTCTTGCATGAAAATACTTATTTTGGGGAAAATGTTCGTGTATGGCGATAGTAATTGAAAAGATTTGAGAGCTCAACAAATATATATATATATATATATATATATATATATATATATATTGGAAGAAGCCGGCTAGCGTTGTGTAAGATAAGTTTGTTTGTTTATTTTGTTTTGCGGCATATCAACCTCGTATAGGTAGTTTATTGTCGTGACATTATTAGTAGTATGCTGAAAAGTGTTATGCTTCAAGTTCTTAATAAGTTCAAATAAATTGATTGATGATGTTGAGTTCAGTGAAAAGAGAGGGGAAGGAAGGGGAGGGAAATTGTTGTATTTTCTTTTGGATTTTTCGGAAAATGATTTGTTTAATGTTGGGTCAGGAAGCCGATATCTTCAGACAACCTGATGTGGTAGGATAAGTAGTGGCTACAATTGGCGATACTAATAAACAAATGTTGCTTAGGGAGAAAGTGGAAACTATTATTTTTAGATCTTATTTATTAAAAACCTAAGTAGATTTTGAGAAATGATGAATTAAGATAAATAATATATTCATGGTAGGTCATGTGTTTCTAACATCCTCTCTCTCTGGGTATAAATATCTTAGAATGTTAATTTTTCCGTCAATCTACATCTGTGCTTGCCATTCCATGTCACACCAGGCAAAAAGGCGGTTATAAACACGTGGATAATCTGCTTACTAAAAACGCATCACTGTAGATTCAGACAAAAATAAAATAATGATTGAAATAAAACTAATAATAACATTTTTTTTAAAACGTTTCAAACAAAAAATTGAAATAAATGCCTCAGTTTAGGAGTATTAATTGTAAACTGATTCGAGATCGATATAATAATTTGGTCATATACCGAATGCCGAATAATACTAAAATCCGTATTGGCTATATTAGTATGTATATAGCACAGCATGCATCTCGGTTTTATACATATATAGAGAGAGAGAGAGAGAGAGTAAGTTAGTCAACTTTATTAATTAAATATTTTAGTTATAGTTCGGCTATACAATGAGAATGGAAACGTGGCTAACTAGTTAACGACGTGGTCTGTGCCGGGTTCAAATCCAGTACACTCCACAGAAACACAGCATCAAAATCCACACCTGACTTTGCATCTAACTTCCTTGAGAGAAGATCAATAAAATACTATGAAGAATACTTAGGTGCCCTTATCGATCGGTTTTCTTTAATTTATTCCTGTGTCTGGACAATCTTGATTGGAACAAACACAACATTCTCTCATTTTGGAAAGACCTCTATAACTGACCGAAATAAGAAACGATGCAGTGTAGTATGAGAACATATACTACACTTTTCTTCATAGCAAAAGTTGATGTTAATATACACTATATACGTTTGAATGCTCGAAAATATCTACATGCATATATGCATGTACATGTAAATATTATATATGTGTATATGTCTAAATATATTAACAAAGAAATTAATGAAAAGATTCATAATATATAGATGTATATGTGTGTGTTGCTTAGTTTTTTCTGACAGAGATTATGAAATATTTCAATATGGACACATGCACACAAACAGACATACCTATGCGTGGGTTTACATGTTTATCTGAAAGATGGATCATTCGGAGAAAGACGCCATCTTGTGAGATTTAATGATAGGCCTTCAAAGAAACAAGAAAGAATTCATTATTTTGAAGGTAAAAAAATATGCATTTCCTGTGAAAAGCGAAAAAAAATGTAATCATTGTCTTTCTTGAAAGACAGAAAAATTGGACAGAACAATTGACAGGTATTGAAAAAAGCTATAAAGATTTATATTTACGAAACAATAAATGAATAAAAACGACTTCTATGTAATTTCTAGCTCATAGATACGCAGATGCATCAAAGATTATGCACTTCAGCGTACGTTTTGATGCAGGCAATAGGTTAATTCTTAGAGATACTGCACTAATGACCGTGAGGGCAGAGCAGACTTACCGATAAGATGCTTAGTTTTTCCCTTGATTTTAATAAAAATAATAATAATAATAATAATAATAATAATAATAATAAAAAATAAAAATAAAATAATAATAATGATAATAATGATAATAATAATAATAATAATAATAATAATAATAATAATAATAATAATAATAATAATAATAATAATAATAATAATAACAATAAACTATTAATAATAAAAATAAAAATAAAAATAAAATAATAATAATAATGATAATAATAATAACAATAAACTATTAATAATAAAAATAAAAATAATATAATAATAATAATAATACCAGCGAGAAATCAATGGTAAGAAGCTGTTGCGATACCGCATCGTTATCAAAAAGAGGTGATGAATACTGGAAATCTGGGGATATGTGCCAGGAAATACAACTAGTTGTTGTCGGTGAGCAATCACTGACGATGATTTGTATTAGAATTCTTAGTACAAATAATTATAATAATAATAATAATAATAATAATAATAATAATAATAATAATAATAATAATAATAATAATAATAATAATAATTATTATTATTATTATTATTATTATTATTATTATTATTATTATTAATAATAATAATGATAATAAATAAAATAATAATAATGATAATAATAATAATAATGATAATTATAATAATTATTATTGTTATCATAATAACAATTAATACCCTGTTTACAAAGAATGTTGAAATTCATAACGGCACAACTAAGAGAAACAATCTACCACTTCCTGAACAATTGTGGACTGCTCCCCGAGGAACAAAAGGGATACCGGAAAGAGAAAAGAGGGACGAATAATAAGCTGTACATAGATGAACATATCCTAGAGGAGGACAAAAAAAACATATCCATGGTATGGATTGACTACAAGAAGGCATACGAAAAAATCCCTTAATTATGGATAGTTGAATGTTATAAAAAAATGTACAAGATACCCGACAATATTATTAATCTCATTAAGAAAGCAATCGGGGCATGGATACTAGAATAGACAGCAGGAGGACAACACATGACTAAAATAATAATATAGAAAGGCATTTTCCAACGGGACTCTCTATGAGCACTACTGTTTATAATAGCCATGATGCCATTCAACTACATACTCAGGAAATGTGATGCTAGAGGCAATACAAATAATTAATGAATATTGACAACCTGAAGCTATTTGCAAAAAGCAAAAATAAAATACAACAGCTGATGAATACGACCAGAATCTTCAGCCAGTACATTCAAATGTAATTCGGAATGAAAAAGTGTCCACTTCTAGAATTAAAAAAGTGAAAACAGGAGACAATAGAGAGCAGGGTACTACCCAACGAAGATGAGATGAGGGTGCTAGGCGAACAGGATAGCTTAGCTATAAGTATTTGGGAGTCCTGTAACCAGACACCATCAAATGTACAGAAATGAAAGAGAAGATTGGAAAAAATATTTGAGAAGGACAAGAAAGCTTTTAGAAACGAAATTTTACAACAGAAACATCGTAGAAAGAAATACACACGTGGGCAGTATCATTAATAATATACTCTGGCTAATTCATAAGCTAGACTAAAGAAAAACATATATAGATTGAGCAGAAGACTAGAAAACTAATTTCCATGCACAACGCACTACATCTAAAAGACGATACGAACAGACTTTACGTGAAAAGTAACAATGGGGTAAGAGGGTTGGTAAGTACAACACACTGTGTGGAAGACACAAAAAGAGCTAGGGGAATACATAAGCCAGAAAACAGAAATGCTGATCACCGCAGCAAGAGCCACCGTCCTAATGAACAACTCGAAACACACAGAAACCAGAAACCAATAAAACAAACAAACGGGAATAGTGGTACGAAAAACAGCGACATAGACGTTTCATAAGAATGGCAAGAGTAGAGACCCACCAACGTTCCTGGGCATGGCTGAGAAAAGAAAACTTGAACAGAGAAAAATAATATTTACTGACGGCTACACAGACAATGCGATTATGACTAACTATGTTAAAGCTGAGATAGATGAAAACGAGGAAAACAGTAAATGCATATTGGGTGGGCTAAGAGACAAAAAAGTAAATGACGTAATAAGTGAATGCAGCAAACAAGGTTAAAAACGAATACAAGAACAGACACTACTGCGTGGGAAAGCAGTACACTGTCAACTATGCAAACGACTGTATTTCAACCACGCGGACAAATGGTACAAACATAAACTAGAGACAATACTGAAAAAAAATCATGGAGGTGCAAACATATTC
>OY744525.1:32129768-32172268 GCA_963556195.1 Sepiola atlantica
ATGTGTAATTGAGAGCGGGATAGATAGCGAACAGACATACTAATTTTGGATGTTGTCTTTAATTTTATAAATTGAACTGACTTTGCAAACTAACTTTTTCCTTATTCACACACTCTAAATCACGGTAAATGATTGAAACGGCGTGTCATATATTTCAGGTATTACTACCAAACTTAGGTGGTCTTCCCGATGATAAAAAATATACGCCCTGAAATGTAATAATTGATTAAAAAATAGGATGCTATAAGATACAAATTAAAATAGACATATCTTAAATACTTTAATATTTAAAATAAAGAATTATAACTAGTTGTAAAGCTCAGATAATTGTTAGATTATTTTTTTAAACTTTCATCATGTTTATTAAAAGAGGACTTCTAATTGCTTGACCGAAAGGGAAAACATCGAATCCTAATACAGATTTAAAAAATACGCGGTGACACATCATGGCGGCATTGGGAAGGCCAATGAGCATTTATAAAAAAAAGAATGTGATAAAATAAATGTACAGGGTGGGCCAAAATAAGGGTCCTATCTTTAAATTTGAATAACTTGAATTTGAATAACTTCCACAAAATAAAAGTTAAACTCACCATACTTTATGTGTGTGTAGACTGCCCCTTCCGAGATTTTTTGAAATAAACAAAACAAATTTTAGCCGAAAAACACTTCTTAAAACTTACAAAAACTAAAGTATTGTTTTTTACACTGTTTTGAGTTTTTTAAGCAAAAATAATGTTTTCTAAATGAGGGTACGTTCCTTAGGGCTAATACGGCTCATGCTTGCTTCGGAAGGGGTCCTTTACTTATTCTAAAAAAAAAAAAAAAAAATCAATAAATAAAAAAGTTATGAATTTTTAAAAATAGGACCCTTATTTTTGCCCACCCTGTATATCTCTGTCAATCATTTAAAAATCAAAGTCACTTCCATTTAAAACCCGTACGAAAATATCATTGTGAAATAAAAAAAACTTGACTATTTTGGTTTATAATGTAGTTAAAAATCAGATGTCTAGATGTGTTGGTTATCGTGTGCATAAATCCACTTAATAGAAAAAATCTGTTAACTTCGTGTGTGTTCGTGAGAGATAGTGTGTATCTTATGAAAGCCAAAGCTATGGACACATTTGAGAACAGCTGCCATATGATGTTATAGAACGGATGCATCGAGTAAAGCGCTTTCTTACCAGTAGTCTTGTAATAAACCTGAGCATGTGCAAACGCTGAGTACAACGCAGAGGATATGATCTTTGACATAATGTCGCTAAAAGCTAAGGCGCGTGTTACGACATAGCAATGCTTGCGTGGAAACTGGGAACCGGACAGACGTGTCTCTAGCGTTGTTTCTTTTGGGTTTTATTTGGAACTACGCCAGGCATACTAACTACTATAGACAATAATGTATGCCCGTCCGAATTATAATTCATCCTTGATTTCAAGTTCTATACGATGTTAATGAATTATTAGGATAATTCGAAAGATTTAAAACTATATGTGGTAGGGATTATTTCATTTTTTCCACAAACATAATCACACACAAACCGCAAAAACACTGACGCACAGGTGTACAGACATATATGCATACGAACAGGGAGCCAGACAAGAGATAGAAAGAGAGGCAGATAAAGAGAGATAGACAAATGAGAGAAGGAGAAACAATGATAAACGGAAGGGTACACATCTTTCATATCAGAATATATTAAGATTGTTTAAATATTTACGGTTATATTTACTTTTATACACGGGTCCTTGTGGATCATCAAAATAAAGCGACGTTGAGGTTAGTGCCATTTAGATGGGTGACTATTTGATAATATCGCGTTCTGTATGTAGGTAGACAACAGCATATTTATGAGGGCCTTCCCTGGCTTGTGGACTGACGACCGCAAATATTATTAAGATTAACCTCTCCGTAATGTATAATTTTGTAAAAAGATCCCCGGCTGTAGAATGATATGCAGATGTATAATGTTATACCTACTACAGCCACACAGTATATCAAAACTACTACATCCACATAATATATTTACTAAGTTTCAAAGACGACATTATAATACATTAAAATCGTTTCGCCACTTCTGTTTCATCCACTCGTTTTCATATTTCATTTTGTATACCAGTATTTACTTATAATCGATACGGTTATTTGCCTACGCGTTATTGATTAGTACTAAAAAAGAGTTTGAAATCGATGTATTTCTTATGATTAATGTCAAGCATTATCGTCTATTACAACTACGTATGAAAGGTGTAAGAGGTGTCGTGTTCAATTCATATCAAAGATTATACGACACCATGCTTGGTGTCAAAGATTAATCCGCGTTATTAATTTGTCTTGGTTAATTAAGAATATAAAAATATAGAAAGTATATTATCAACAACTGACTAAAATAATATTAATTAAAAACCAAGTGTAAATGCCGAAGCTAAAACATAGCGTTAATCATTAAAACTTTCTATAAAACGTAACAACTGACCGATTTTTTAAAGGGCATGATGACTTTAAAAGCATAGGAGGTCAGTTAGTGTAGAATTCAATATAAACAGAATTATTATTCCATCCGTTTTGTTTACAAAATTGTTAACTATACAAACTCAAAATAAATAAGGAAAAAAGAATTTGTGAACTTCGGTAATAAAAAAAAAAATAAATAGATTTATTCTACTTAAAAGAAAAGGCTACGAAATAAAAAAGAGCGATCGTTAAATTTAAAAACCTGAAAACGATAAAACAAGAAATGACAGATTCTTCATTTTTAGTGTAATAAATAAATAAATAATTAAAAAGATAATAAAATAAACAAAAAACTTATACAGTGAAGAATAGTTTATCTTGCCTTTGGTAACATTTATTTAAATATACATTTATTTAATTTAAGTTATTTAAATAAGGAGCAGACTTACTAATGTGAAGAGTATCCTTAAATGTTTATTCTATTTTGATAAGTAACAAAATAAAAATAAACGGAAATGAAAAATATTGTATTCAAGATGGCGGCAATAAAATGAGACTTGCGTAATAATTTTTAAGATTGAAAACGATTCTCTATTTTAAATGATTGCGATTGATTTGTTCATTCAAATCACGTGAGATAAATCCTGGCGGATAGTGGCGGATATAAACAGTGCTGCCGGACACAACGTAAGTTCTTATTGTCTCGAAAATCCACTAACATAAATAAACATTTACGCATTCTACAAGGATTTGATTTTAATGATGGGCGAGTGAATAGTAAACAGGCCGGCTTTAAGCAAGTAACCTTTTCCATAATCGGTCAGTGAAGGAGATATCCTTCTACATTTTGGCAATTCCTATTTTTCTTCAACTCAGAAGTAATCCTTTTCGCGTGGAAATATTTTCCGATATTACCTATTTGTATTGTCTCAGCATTTTAATAATATATATTATACAGGTGGTGCATAGTAAATAATCCTATTTACGTCTTCTTACACTTATGTTTGCTTCAAACAGTATTTACTGACCGAAACTTCAGATTTGTTTTGCATTTCTAGCTCCATACGAAATTGGGATTTACGTGACTAAAATAGTAAGTAATCAACACCTTCATTTGCGAAATTCAGATCAAATGTATTTCATTTTTTTACACAAAATACATTTATCTTACGTGCCTAAACTAAAATGCTCATTCGTTACACACACACGCAAACACACACACACACACACACGCATATATATATATATATATTTATATATATATATATATTTTATTTCATATATCTACATGAACTGTTATAAGGAGAAATACTTTTTTAGGTATCAATCTTCAGTATTTACTTCAACAGTGCTCGATATATAGTTATGGCAATTAAGCTACACAGAGACTTCCGCGTGCCATCCCCTGGGGGAATCGTCAGGCTAACAGGCATTTTAGCCTGATGATTCCCTACGGGGATGAAAAGCGGAAGACTGTGTAGCGTAATTGCCATAAATATATTTTCATAACTTACTATATATATATATATATATATATATATGTGTGTGTGTGTGTGTGTGTGTTTCCCCCTAATTGATTCCATAAGAAAACTGTCTTTTACGCCGAACAGTAGGCAACTAATGAAAGCGAAGAGTTATCTTCAATGAGATTGTCGAGTGTCGGCGTTAATACTATTCTTTCCGCTCCGCACACTTTGTCGAAGTCATACGTGTTGGATCCTTGAACCGTTGAGGGCCATTCGTCTTAATTTTAGAGATTAGTTCCATTGGAGAACCACAAAATGGTCGACTTCCCATCCATTTGTTTGAATGTCTAACTGTTTCTTCTTTTTCTGTTTTATTTCGTTATTTTTTCCTGGTTTGTGATTATTATTCATTTTATCTAGTCCTCATGGTCATGTCTTCTTTTATTACTTCTTTTATTACTAGATACACATATGTGTATTTACATGGTGTTGCCCGGGAATATAATTACTTTTGTTTTTGTTTCCAACATTGACCCCACAATTTTTTGAACATAGATTTACCAAAAGACATATATGAGCATACAACATCATATGACTGTAAACACTTATTTAGTTATGATTCTTCTTCGTATCTTCTCCTTTGTACGTACCATACACCGCTTATTGAGGCCCAAAATCCACTCGAGCAAAAGGGTTAGTGGTTCTGTCAGGTGGAGGGTGAGACAAAACCGTAAGGGTTATAAACAATGGTTGTGACTGGGCATAATTTAATTCTTGGAGAGGACGGCCTAATTAGATTTGAAAACGAGCATGTCGTAGTAGGCTGGGAAGCAGGCCCGTTGTATTATGTTCCACGTACGGATAGTTCTTCGAAAATAAACTTTTCTCATAGAAAGTCGGTTTAATTTTAGGTACACAGAGGAAGACAAGAACATTATTTACAGTGGTTGTAGCTAGACGAGTTTTTATTTTGTGAAAATTATTTACAGTGGTTGTAGGTAGACGAGTTTTTAATTTGTGAATCTTTTAAAAGTGGTTATAGATTATGGAGTGGCGCTTAGTCGAGCCAGTACCATGAAAATACCGATAGAATAGTGAAACACTAGCAACGTCTCTTCTGTGAGAAAAAGGTTGTATGGAAATAAAAAAGGACACTCACAATTTTTTTCTTAGTATCAATTAATTTTGTTTGTCTTTTGGTTATCTTGCTGCGCCAATCTTGTTCATTATTATTTTAGCTCGATAGTTACCCATTGTACCGTGGCCGTCATCGGCTTTTTCTTCGTCATTTTAATCTTTCATTTTTTTTCGTTCCTTTACAGGTCATTTTTGCACGCCTTCGTCTTCTTAATCCAAGGACTTTATTTCCGTTTCTTTGTTTCGTTTTTTCTTGTTTTCGCCATCGTCATTTCTTCTTTTTTTTTCTTGTTTCTTTCTTTCTTTCTTTCTTTTTCCTTTCATCGTTATTATTCATTTATTCGTCATCATTCTCTTTTCATACATTCTTTTAATAGTTATTGTGTGTGTTGTGCTGTCATTCGATCGACGGCGTTCCCCCTATTCTTTTTATTCATCTTCTGTTTCTTGATTCCTTTTTATTTGCCAGATCTGTTTTTCTTTTTGGTCACCCGATTTAGAAAATCGGGGGATCTGTTTTGAGGCATTTCCGTCCGTCCGTCCGTCCGGATTTTTCTCCGCAACTATCCATTGAATTTCTCTGAAATTGTGCATGAAGTTGTAACTGTGGTCAGGTTAGAAAGTGACATTCTCCGATTTAAAAAAAAAATCTGGTTAGCCCCCTAGGGGGTCAAAAGGCCCCAAAATGGCAAAAAATGATATTTTTTGCCGCATAACTTTTCATCCATTGATACAATTTCTCTGAAACTTGGCCAAAATGTGGAGGCAATTGTTAATTGTTCCTAATAGAAAATAAGTATCGCTGACCTTGGAAAAAATCTGGTTCGAGCCCCCAGGGGGTCAAAAGCACCCAAAATTGCAATAAATGACACTTTTCTCCCATAACGTTTGATCCATCCATTCAATCTTTCTGAAACTTGGCCAAAATGTAGAAGCAATTGTTCTGGATATAAAGTGAGCATCCCTGCCCTCGGAAAAATCCTGCTTCGTGCCCCCAGGGGGTCAAAGGGGGTTCAAAAATGCCCCAAATGTCCCAAATTTATTGCATTTTACACTCGCCACATCGAGTCACATACAGAGAGGGACCACGCACGCACGGTTTGTTATTCATTGATTTTTCCTTTTTCTTACTTGCGTTTATTTCCCAATGACGTCACCGTATTTTTTCTTATTCACTTTCTTTTTTCTTCATTTCTTTCAAGTGCTTCTTTGTCTCGTCATTGTTCTTCTTTTGTTTCTTCTTCCAGATTTTGATGTTTTTATTATCACTTCTTTCTCATCTTCTCCCCTTATTTTTATTTATCTTTCCTACTTTATTTCTGGTGTTATGTTTCCTCTATCGCAATCGGCATTTCTTTCTCCTTCTACCTATTTAACCTCATCTTTTATTTCTATTGTTTACGTTGGGTTTTGTATTCATCGTCAGTATCTTATTTCTTTTTTTCTTTCTCTCTATCTATATTCCTTTAATTCGTTATTTTTTCTCTCATTGTTTTCGTGTTTTCTTTTGAATCTCTTTCTCTTCCTCTTCTATTTATGTTACTTACTAATCGGCATATTGCTTAAGCGTATGAATAAACCAGTGGTTTTAAAAATTTTCTTCATGCGATTACAATTACTTTGATGCCTCTATATCCGCTAATCTTCACTTAACATTGCCAACATTTCATTTTTCTCCATAATAAAAATACATATATGTTTATGTATCTATAGTGCATGTCTTTCCTGAATAAATATCTCGAACTCTATATTACTGACCGTCGATATTGTAACTCTATTTGTAATAAATATCTATTGAGGAACAAGGAAAGTAATTTGTCTTTACACCTATGAATGAGATACATTTGATTGCCGAAAATATTAATACTCTAAACCCGATTACCGTTTCAAAAATCGGAACTTCAAAATGATTCACTATCTGCGATAGAATTTTATTTTTAAATATTTCCTACCAATTGATAAGTTTCTACCGGGAGCTCCGTTTAATTTCTGTTCTGTCATCAGGCATAATAGGGGAAAATCCTTCTCAGTCATTTCCTGTTAAAGTTACATGTATTACTTATAATTCTTTTTCACTATGTATGTGTCTGTGTGTGTATCTTGATTATACGTAACTATAATAAATATACGCTAAAGTATTAGACATATCTTTAATAAATAAAGGATAAAATATAAGACATAAATAGAGGGAGGGGAAATAAAGAAAGAAGAAAGTGTAAATGAACAGATTCCCGCGCAACACCGTATACGTATAGTTAGTTTCAACTCTAATAAAAGCGATGGAGTTCATATTGCATGAACCGCCATTTAGTTACGAAGTCAATAGCAATATAATAAACTATTTCGCAGATTCGAATCAAGACCCGGATCATTTCTAAAGTAAATGCTTATTTCATTGTTTAATGATACAAGCCGGCCCTGAAGATCCTATGGGTGATCATTATATGAAACAACTAGGGGAAACACGAACGATAAACGGCGGGTAATATTTATAGTTGCGATATTGGATTTAGTCCGGAAAATTTTATAGAGTTTTAAAGTGGCAAAATAGGTCATATATATTCGCGTGTCGTACCATATTATTTATTATGAGAATGGTCTCCATTAGTTTATCATCTACCGCAAACATGATGCTAATAACAGTCTCTGTAGGCTAGGATAAAGCTCATATATATATATATATATATATATATATATATATATATATATATATATATATATATATGTGTGTGTGTAGAGAAGAGAGAGAGAGAGAGAGAGAGAGAGAGAAAGAAGTTGTAAAGGTACAATATTGATTAGAACATCAAAAGTTCAGAGCAATGAGGTTCATATCCTTAATCCATGAATTTTCAAAGATAAACGCTTTTCATCAGAGGATAGAGAAACACCGACAATGTAATTGTAAATATTATCGGCATCATTTAACTTTGAAAAGTTTAAATAAAATAAAACAAAATAAAGACCAAAAGGTAAAGAGTCTTATGTTGAGATGAGAACGTAGAGTCAGGGTGGACACCGTCCAAAATCACGTAAAATTTAATTTAATTCAACATTTAAATATATATATATATATATATATATATATATATATATATATATATATATATATATATATATATAAATAAATATATGTGTGGGTGTGAGTGTGTGTGTGGGTGTGGGTGTGTAGGTGTAAATATTGTTTAATATTTTACATATACAATATTAAGTGTTTTCTTTAGCCCTCAGCGAATCGCATATTATGCAAATACATACTTTATTTATATTATTCTTAAAACTAAGATTTCCAAAAATGCTAACTGTATCTGCATATACGAAAAAATACAACAATAACAATGTTGAACCCATAGCAGTTAGGTTACGAAAAGCAAAGTAAGCAAATGGAATTTATCTGAAGGCGAAACAGAGGAAACAAGACGTCGCTTTCCGGATATGATGTAGAATAATGTGAGATTGCAATAGAATGGCAAGTGACCCTCTGTATTCTGTTTGCTAGAGGAAGTGTTAAAGTACTTCTTCTGTTCCCTTACGAAAGTGGCATGGGGGTAGGCACGTATGCACTGTCTTCAATAATTCTCTGGAGAGAAATTTAAATAAAAATAAATCTAAGAAATATATCAAAACCCAAAATAACCATGTGTTGTTTTTATTATTTAGACTGGTATACCTTGCTGAAAGATGCTATGCTAAAACTCCTACTAGAATCAACGCGGAATGTTACATGATGGAGCTAGGTATTGCTACGATTGTTCGTAGATTATACAACCGACACGAGCCGACCATATTTATATACGCGACGATAACTTATCCCCTGTGTTACGGGGGATTTCTTGGAGTCTAGACCCCCTTAAAAAGATTAAGGGGCTACGTAAAATAAAAACAGGTTAAAACTATCTGCATATTCACTGATTGTTATCGGGTACAGCAAGTATCACTTTGATTTTAGTATGACGAACATGGACGCGACTGCCTTTGATCTAATAAAGTGTTTGCCTTATGTATATAGCATCAACAGACATACATACCCCGCCCCTTCCGTCTTTATATTGTCTATCGTTAACATAATTACTATTCTGTGACATCACGAGCAATCTTAATATATATTATTACTACTCTTTTAAACAATACACGAACTAATATTTTTCTTCACAATTGTTTTATTAGATAAATACTTGCTATTTTACGGTAAAATGTCAGAAAGTTAACAGATTCCTTATAAGAAAGTGTACGTAAACAATCCTGTCAGAGTTATTTAATTTAGATTAAATAAAATGTGATTTGCAATTAACTCATGAAGGTATTCATCTCCCAGTGCTTTCTGTCTACTAATCACACTCTTTGTGTTGGTTGATCACTCGCTCTTTTGATATACAGTATTTTATACAGTAATGAAACTAACTATACAACAGAAGATTGAGACAAATTATGATAAACAATGGGGAATATCACCTGCATGACAATAAAGGGAAAACTAATAAATGCAGAGGAAGATGTAGCGAAAAGAAATATTTATTTAGGTAAAACTGGGTTTGTGAACTCATGATTCATAATTAACAACGGACCTAACTGAGTGTAACAACGGGCACACTGTTTTACTGTATGCATAAATATAAATATATATATATATATATATATATATATATTATAATATAAAATGAAGTAATAAAATAAGGTGTCAATCAATTTTTTTTTATTTATTATAATATTAATGCTCTATCCAGTATATTGAGCTTCAGTTTTTATCCGGATGTTTCACTAATTATAAGATATTAGTTGACGCTTATATCTTTTGTTGGATTACTTTATATATATATATATATATATATATATATATATATATATATATATATATATATATATATATATATATATATATATGCCGTGTCCGTTGATGGCTATTTCGTGTATAAGTGAATAAATATTACAATATATATATATATATATATATATATATATATATATATATATATATTACATACATATATATATATATATATATATATATATATATATATACATATATATATATATATATATATATATATTTCTTATATATATGTATACAGACAAAAAGTCTGGTTATTCACTTAAATATTCATATTAGGAAAGAACCTTTCAAAAGTTATATCTCAATACCAATATCTAAGTGAAAGATCAGACTTTTTCCTCCTGATGAGATCTTAGTTTCTAATTACTATTTATCGATACTATCGATATGCCTGTGTATCAGTTTTATGTACATGTCTGTATGAATAAAATAAGTATATAAATAGCTTTATATACTATTGAGCACTTTTTATAAGCTGTTGAAAGTCTGTGGATTTTTATCCCGTGGATGTCTACTTTCCCTGGATTAATATATATATATATATATATATATATATATATATATATATATATATATATATATATATATTAGAAGAATACATTTAACAGGAGCAGTAACATGCTTTCAACAGACGATCTATTGTTGTACCATTTTATGCAATTTTACGAAGGGTATAATCAAGTGTTAAGGCTACTAAACCTTATGTCTATAACTCCGTATTTCAATTTTGATCAAAGTCTATTACATTAGTTTTCTCCTAGGAAATGTCTACAATTTAAGACTGCATATTAAGGAATCGGAAGAAAAAATTCGAATTCAGTGAAACTGGCTTCATGTGTGAATACTAATCATAGATCGAATTTTCTGCAATCTGAAATATTTGAATTGTGAAATTGAAAGTGTATATATAACCCTTTACAATCTTAGAAATAAACCAAAAACGTGACGATTCCTGAATATTTAATAATATATGTGTAATAACTATCATTCAATTTTTACAAAAATTGGATGTATTTTAATATTCACGTTTGTGTTAGGAATTAATTTTATACATAAATATATTTAACCATATGCACATAACAACTTTTATATAAATAGAGATATACGTGGATTTTACATACACATCACGGAATATATCCAGTTGGCAAGCTAAATGTTATTTAAATCTACCGAGAGGGAATTCCGTTATAGGAAGTACTTTTGATGGAGGAACTGATTTTCAGAATAGTTGGCTCTTTGCAAACAGCGGTAAAACAGCGTTCAATATTTTTGGCGCCAAATGTCGATTACTTTGTCGTGTTTTGAATCTTGATGTGTTGCCGAATTCCCGGCAAACTTGTACGTTTTTCCCCGGTTATCTTCATATTTGTTTACAAACTAAAAAAAGGCATTCACATCATCTATATATTAATATAAAACGACACTTGTATGTCGACCTCTATACTTTTCCTGTTTAATCTCACAAACTTATTTTGATCATCCACCAGTACCTTCGGTATTACAGAAACACTGACAACTAAACCTGCAGGGTAATAGATACTAAATGTGACCGGTTCACCAGCCGATGTTATGATTTTGGGTATCACACTATCATTACATCGGCTGTTCAATTGGTCACCTTTAGTGTCCTTTACTCTACTAGTTGAGTGTTCAGTGTTACCGTGAAACCGAAGGTACCGTCTGATGAGGAAATAATGTATAGTGTCTATTGAATAAAATATATGATCTTACATAAGTAATTGAGCTGTCTTGTTATTTATCCTCATACACTGTAACACACACACACTATATATATATATATATATATATATATACATATGTGAGAAAGGAAGGATGAGAGTCATCCGATGTAATGAGAAATGAAAAAGGAAAAACTAAGAGATATTCGTTATATATTCATCAACGTTTCGTCTTCGTTTCAAGACTTCCTCGGGATGATAATTTTAAGAAAAATGTCATGCAAGTACATCGAAATATTGGATTGACATGATGGGTTGATAAGGAAAAGTAATAGCTGTGGCTACTAAGATGGCTGGACGAGGGTCCAGGCTGCGAGACGTCAGTCAGTAGCAATAATAATGTCCAACACAATCACTAACATAACGAAATATATAAAAGATTCAACGCACAACATACTACGAAATTAAAGAACAAACTCACCAAAACAATTCTAGACAGCAGATGGAACACGTTAGGAGGCCCGGAGCTTATAAAAAACTTAGCTTATAAGCTTATAAACTTGCAGACGTAGAAACTGAAGCTCGCAGTTTCGGCTTAAAATTCGCTACCGGAATACATTCTAACACCACCACCAACACAGTTCTAAACAATTACAGACATACTGACACATACTTCACTAAAGGCTTTATTCAAGGAATAATCTCAACCACACCCACTCTACCAAATGACCCTGTTTTACCTAAATGATACATAGACACTCTCAAATATCTAGCTAACAATACTAACATAACATATCACCATCAGATAAGGGAGGGAGCATAGTAATTATGGACAAAAACTCGGATCTTAAAAAAATATCTACTCTATAATGCGACGAAAACACATACACTAAAACTGACCGAAAAACTATAGACAAAAACATAGAAAATTTCAACACATCTTTACAACCCCTAATTAAGAAAATTTCAACACATCTTTACACCCCCTAATTAAGAACAACAAAAATGGGCATCATATATTGAGTATCATCTCATCATTCATACACTACTACATTTCTCCAAAACCCACAAACTGGAGATCCCCATGCGCCCCATAGTATCAAGCATAGGTAGTACCACACACAAAATCGCACGTGCCATAGCTAACATTCTCACATTACTAATGGGAACGATCAACCCCTCCCACATCAAAAACTCAGGCGACCTTCTTAACAAAATAAAAAACATTAACGTAGAAAAGAAAAACAGACATAGCTTAGATGTAAAAGCGCTTTACACAAATGCCCCAGTTAAAAACTTACTCCACACACATCTAAAGAAAATGAAAACCGACTTACCATTTCCCCCAACACTTTAATACAAATAATTAGACTCATCACTGACGTAACATTCCAATTCAACGATGAATTCTACAAAAAAAATTTGGACTCCCTATGGGCAAATCTTTAAGCGGTGTATTCGCCTCTCTCTTCTTAGAATTCTTAGAAATCGGTCCTGTCAAAGTTAGACTACCTCCTACCATCGAGGACTTCAGATACATTGACGATATTCTTATTTTCCTCCCCGAAGACATACAAATTAATAACCTCAAAGACAAACTAAACACAGTAGAACCCTCCATAAAATCCACACATTAAACTGAGATAGACAGCTCAATACCATATTTAGACACTATTATAATAAAGTCCAACAACAAACTAGCATTAAAAGTACACCACAAAACACTCACACAAACGACTACATACACTTCTACTCTCTCCACAATAGCAATATAAAACCGGATATGAAGATAGGATTTTTCAACGCGCCCTTAGAATCTGCAATCCTCACTATATAGATGAAGAAATAAATCACATCATTTATTCCTTAAAACCACTGCAATACACCACACATTTCATACTTACTGCTAAGAAAAAAGCCTTTCAAATATTCTCAAAAAACAATACACAAATACATCAAACACCAAACACGTCTCTCATAGACCTACGTCTTCTCGTACCCACTCATTTCAATAACACATCCATCTGCAACACACTTTACAAACTAGGCATTGCAAAAGTACAAACCACATCACAAACTATAAAACAAACATTAAACACAGCAAGACATTTCCGAAAAAAAAACACATCCCATGCTGGCTTATATACCGTCCCATGTAACAACTGCCATCAAATTTACGTGGGGGAAACGCAACGTGAATTGAAAAAAGATTGAGCGAACACAAAAGGTACATACAAAACAATAATACTCTCAGTGCACTTTTCCCCACGTGTTAGAGCACGATCATGCTTTCAAATTTGAACAGACCAAAATCATCAAACACATTTATAACAAAAAGACTACTGGAAACAGCATTAATCACAGCCTCTTACACTACCAAACAACGAAATAGTTTCTACAATCTACCCTCTTTAATAAGCAATATTATCCTGACCGAACAAAAACTAAACCTAGATAATGGCTAACCCTTCTTGTCATCGCTCTAAAGTGTACTTATAAATAACTCCCCGCATACACACTCACGTACTAACATCTTTCTCACATACATATCCATTATCTACGAATCAAAATGAACACAATCTAGACATCCTCAAGGATATTTAGATATTTATACCTGTTTTGCTTTCAATTTTATCTCAAACCATCAACACATCCTAAACGAAACTACATTTCACTTATCTGTCGACAAAATTCAAATCATTTTTCTTCTCTTTTTTCTTTTCCTTTTCTTTTTTGTTATGTTCACAGCACACTTCATCATATTTATTCAAACTCACTTATATTCACAAATGTCTGACACAAGCAGCTGGTCAATACTCCTACCCTCCCAAAATTTCACACCTGCCCACAAAACATTCTCCTCTCTCCCATCTCACCTACTTCGACTAGTTCTTTCATACTCTTACCTACTCCCCACCTATTTTCAAGTTATCTTCATTTCTTCAAATCTTTTTCTAAAACTATGATACCACCTACATACCAACACAAACAGTCCCCTCCTTCCCTCCTCTATCGCCAGTCCCTCAAAATCCATGCACACCTAACCACGACAAAATTCTCAGTCCTCCTCTCTTCTCTCCCACCCTAATACAACTTCACTAACACTCTTACCCCTCCACTTTTTCACTGCTGCCTTAATGTTGCCACTCAAAGCTTTCCATATTCATTGCACTCTTTGCTACTGACTGACTACTCGCAGCCTGGACTCTCGTCCAGCGCTCTTAGCAGCCACTTTTCCTCATCAACCTATCATGTCAACCCAATATTTCAATGTACTTGCATGACATTTTTCTTAAAATTATGATCCTGAGGAAGTCTTACAATAAAGACGAAACGTTGATGAATATATAAAAAATACCTCTTGGTTTTTCCTTTTTCATTTGCCATATACATATATATATATATATATATATATATATATATATATACTAATGATTATATAATTAACGATAAGCGAAATATCGTAGAGTGATCTATCTCGATAAAATAAAGCTCAATACGTTGAGTAGAGCAATCAATTTTTAAAGAAAGAAAGATGAAGATAAAAAATTGTACAAAAGTAAATAAAGTTACATAAATTAATACAATTTTTATTACATCGAAAGTTCAGATGCAAGGAGTTATATTCATCCTTAAACTATGGTTTTTCAAAGATAAAACTCTTCTCGTCAGAGGATAACATCTGGTAATATGGTATTTATAACAATTAAATATGACCTAGTTCCATTTCACTTTGAAAAATTGAAGAATAAAAAACAGAAAAGGTTAGGGATGAAGAAATAAATGGCCGGGAAGTAAAAAATTAGCAGTATTGCGTAGTCATTTTCGAAGACGAAAGGGACGTTATGGTGTAGATAGTTAATAGTAAAAGTAAAAGTTTTTTAACAATTTACTAGTAAAAGGTGGACGGTTCAAAATATCTCACTTGGTCCGTATGGATTCGTACTCCGTTATATGTATATTTCCGTAGAGTTACAAGTAAACATCCTGGAGTGGTATTTTAAATATCCAATTCGGCAAATCTGAGGTGAAGATTGTCTGTTAAAATGCGCTATTAGACTTTTAAAAACAGACGAGTACAAAACCAAACAGAAATACCTTTAATAAATGAGTCAAATCGCAGTCAGCGGTTACATCGCCTCTGATCAATCTTTACATTTCACTTCCGATTGTTTGGGAAGGTTTTGGTCTTCACAAACCAAGACGTTTTCCAAAATGCATTTCGCAAAATGTGCCGAATTGTTTAAAACCGGCTATACGTATGTTAAAAACGACTATATGGACCTAAATATTGCGAGTATACATCTATGTCTTAGTATTGCTTACTTTTTTTAGTATGTGTGTCTGGTGAGGTAAAAAAAACCCGGCAAGCGTGAACAAAGATGCCTGCCTAGTTAAGTAACAAAGGTCGATTTTAATCGTACCAATCAGTACTAATCCGTTCCTGCACTCGATCTTTAAAACCCGCAATTTCCACTCCACCTAAGCTACATTTTAACGAGCAACTTGCGTTCAATTAATTGCATGCAATACATATCTAGTGATATGCATTGCCATTTTCATGAACTACCTTAAAATGCCGTAACATAGACAAAAGCAAACACCCAAACTATTATCTCAAATCCTAACCATAACCCTAACCCTATCCCTAATCGTAATCCTACATCCTGAAATTTACCCCTCCAGCTATCGGTAAAGTAGTTACTTGAATTAAATTAATCGCTTACAACATGCATTCTTTTGTTATTATCAGTTCCACGTTATAGCTTTCTGAAAGTTGAAGGTATTTACCCAGTTATGGGTGACGGTAACAGAGGAATACACTGTAATGGATTAAATACAGCGGTTCGTTCGAAATTCCTTACACATTACCGAGTTCGAGATAATACACCTGAAGAAGGTCAGAGGTTACATCGATCGAAATGTTTTCGGGATAACATTCAAGATAACAACAATAGTCAGAATAATCGAAATAATTCTAATTGCCAGCACTATAAATTTTCAATCCCGAATTCATCCGACCTTCAGCTGTTCAAAATATTTTCAATTTTCCATTGGCGTGAAATAAGTTTACAAAAGTCAGAACCAAACAGAAGCATATTTAATTTAAATATGCTCGCTGTTTTGGCTTCTGCAACCTGTGACTTATTGTTCATATCCTGTTTAAAGAATGCTCATATATTACTGTTATGTGTCATTCGCGCATGCGCCACACTGACAATGGGATATTGTGTTACATATCAAAATTAGTCGTCCATTGGAAACCTAAAATGACTGGGCGGCCTTGAGCTAAAACAAGCGTCTAATAGAAAATCAATTAAATCACATGCCCTCAATTCTTCCATTGTCTTCTGAATGCCGGCATTTTAATTGCTTCGATTAATAATGTTTCCTTGGGGTAATTTTATCACCTAAACAATTGTAATTACTGTATTAATACGAGATACAAGATATCAGAATTCACAATAGAATAAAATAATACTAAAATACATGACACTTGTCAGAGAATTGAAGAGGCTGTAAATATAAATACCAATATTTGTAATGTCCCTAGGAACAGTGCCGAAAAAAACACCAACCAGAAATGAAAATTAAGAGTAAAATTGACACCAGAAAAACACGAGTACAGATAAAAACTGTTATCTTTGTTGAGTGAAGACGAAGTGTGATGCAAATTAGATTTTAATAGAGTGAATGTCTAGCTTTCTGAAAAAAGAATATGTACGAATATAACCTACGTAGTAGCTTTGAAAATACAACAGAAATAAGGTTTACTTTAATGGTAGGAAATAAACTATCCTGCAGTCGTCGGAAATAGTAATAACAGTGAGAATGTTTCCATAGGATTAAATATGTCCAAAAAAGATTGTATATGTGCGGCATAAGGAAAACAGAGGCGCTATATGTTTCGCGTGGTGAATCAAAGCTATCTTAAAAGAGACAACTAAAATAATTGTTCCTCCAGCTCTTATATAGGGGCAACGTGCGACAAATATATACGTAGCCGGTGAACTGCACCACCATTCTCTCTGCTCCGGATTCAAGCCGCAATCAACGTTGTTTTAAAATATCAAACGACTGTCTCAAAGATTAAAATCGTACGGACGTATTAAACTGACAGCTGTCAATCAAATTTGGTGGTGGAAGTTGGAGACGTTCGTGTTGATTCACAACTGCCGTTTTTGTCTGTATTATATTATTATTCTTCTAATCTAATATATAAAGTAGAGACGATTTTTCCCCTGTATTTTCTCGGAGTATAGGAAAATAACCACATGCATCACAGGCTACTAAACTCATCGCTATACTACACTTATTCACTCGAGCGTGTTTTAGTAAATTTGTTATTATTTTTACTACCTAACACTAAATATTACATTTGGCCCACCATCAACGTCTCTCCGAAAAACCAACTCCATATAAGTGGTAGCAAAGACTTTTCCCCCTAACAATTGTGTACTGTGACTACACTCATCGACACCGGGAAGTAATAAACACAGTTTACATTTCAGAAAACAGTCCGTCCTTATTTATTATTTGCCTGGTATTAATTTACTACATAATATAAAGCAATACGCGAAGACTTAATGATCGCTCCCGTTCACTCCGATGATATTCCGCGAATATCAGATTACGTTCTTTCTAATTCTACCTATGACTTCTACATTTATATTCATTCCGGAATTAAGCAAATGAAATTAACGAACACAGTTCCTTCAACATTTATTCATTAAACATGGCGGCTTCAATTTCTTCATCAAATCGACTTCCTATTTAATTCATTAGCCGCCAAGATACTGATAGACCGCGATACATTTACATTTTCAAAATCATACATCTTTAACACGCATGTTATAGAAAACTTGCCCAAATAAATGACCTAAACCGTGTCATTGTTGAACTTTATAGTTGGTCGTCAGAAGCTGCCTATAAACATGCTTAGGCTAATTGACCTATTTTCACATGTATTTTTAAGTCGAAATGTGGTACAGTGGTTAAAAAGGGAGGTGTCATGATCGCCAGTTTCAGCGTTCGATCGCATTCTACTCTACCTCTTTTTTCTTTTAATTTTCTTTAATTTAAAACATTGACCAACACGGTAGAGGGGGGAGAACAATAGGCGGTTTCTTTTGTTATGCAATAGGTAGTACTTTCTCCCGTGCAACGCCGGGCGACGGGTTTAGTTAGTTGTATATAAAGCAAAGTCGCGTGCTGACTGATATCTGATAAAATGGAACAAATAAAGCAAACATTCTATATTTCATAAAAAATGACAAGAACAAGTTTTTTGTTATTTTTTATCAAGTAATTAGATTTTTGAGGTGTCTTTAGTTCAGCCCTAGAGTTTTCCTGTGAAGTCAAGAACATGAATTCTCTATATGGAATTCATGTGTTATGCTAATTAAAAATAGCAGACATTCGCCCATCTATTTCCCGGACGAAGCAACACAACTCACGAAAGGTTTTGGAAATCTAATCACAGGACCATAGAAGAGAGTCTGATCAGGATAAATAAGTATTTCTGGGTCCTACAATAAGGCAATGCTCATGCCGGTTAGTCAGAAAGGTGGCTCAAAGGAGGATCCAATACGTAGACGCTCCTGGGCCACGATAGTGCTACATGCGAAGAAAAATCTTAGAGTGTGGAAATCAAATGAGATAAAATAATTGTAGAACTTGAATTAAACAAAACTTGAAGAAAAATAGAAAAAAGACGAATTCAACACAAGTAAAACTACTTACGGAAATATTGACGATATGTAAGGAAATAATTTTATTTGTTAACACATACCCCTAACGCATTTATATAATCATCGGTTTGCCCCATTAAAAAATATGTCAACAAGCCAGGAAAAACTAACATGGTTTCTCTGGTGCCCCCTCGACGTAAATACACTAGACCAACTCGACAATCAGTAAAATTCCTATCCATTCACTGTGGAATGCTCCAGATGCCGGAGAGCCTTCTACTCCAATATATTCTTTCCTCGTGCTGCCAGCCTCTGGAACACCCTCCGTGCTCGCTGTTTCACCGACTGTACGGACATGCAGAGGTTTAAAACTAATGTAAACATACCTCTCGCTACACAGCTCCCAATTTAAGATGACACCTAAAACCTACATCCTAATTCTTAGTATCCCCTTATGTCTACAGTGGCGGTCGGACTTGTTTGGAGTGAAATATGTTTAAAGAAAGTATGACATTAAGCATCGCGTCAATAGTGAATGAGCAGATTTCTATTGTATAGAAGCTCGCACAAGATCTTAATTTATCATCCGTCTTTACAGACGTGAAATTGGTGATTGTAACAGTCAACTTTGCACAGGCTACAGACCTTCGATTACACTTTTTTAGGGCGACTGGTCTGCATGAAACCACTGGACAGAATCTCCAATATTGAAGTAACACGTTGTTGTCACACACACCCTTCTCTCAGGTGCTTGCATTTTGAGGTCTTCGTTGACCAGGTCACGCATTCGAATGTGTAGAAAGTTTACACACGCATATTTGTGGCTCTCGAACTAATGTCCAGATAGCGAAAGCATAGATCCGATCAGCAGTAAACCAAGCTCGCCACCGTCAAAGCTAACATCAAACTATCTAGCCGTTACACCCACGCTCTCCGAGGAAGGACAAGTGTTGTACTCGAAATTTTCACCGATGCTTCCGCGCACCGGAGACAATGGGGAACAGCGATTATAGATCTGATTTACCCCCCGGCTGCCAGTAAACCAACTTCCGGCGTAAATCAATAAAATTACAATTGCAAGAACCATGGAAACTATGGTAAAATAGCATGTGAAACAACAGAACAACGGCGCGTCTTGAGCATCATCAATTAGCATTTCGAATAAGTAGTAATAGATAGTAACAAAATTATGTAAATATACGTTAAATTAGAAATTCTACGTATTCACTAATTTTTTCAATACATGTTTTATTAATTTCACATATTTTCTTCATGTTCTCTTTCTTATTAAATAAATTAAATCGAGTAGACTTGAATATATATATATATATATATATATATATATATATATATATATATATATATATATACATAAAATAACATATAGTAAAAAAAAATTACATAATTATCGATGCAATAATTTATTTCAACCTTGTGGTTTTGTCAAGCATCCAAGTGAGATTATTATATTTTTGAAAATGAGAAAAGGAAATTTTAACTCGACAATTCAAACAAAAGTAGAAAGAGAGAGAGAGAGAGAGAGAGAGAACATATCGAATACATTTTTTAAAGAAAAAGACATTTGAAGCATATTTAATCTATAATTTTATAGGGAGAGTTACATGATTTATGACGGAGAGGGAAGAAAAAGACATATATGTGAAGAGAAATTGGGAAATTGTAAAGAAACAGGGAGGGTATTCAATGGCTCTCAAGAAATCAGGTCAGATATATATATATATATATATATATATATATATATATATATATATATATATATATATATATATATATATATATATATATATATATATATATATATATAAATGTATATATATATATATAATTATAAGTATTTTTTATCTAAATACGTATACATTTCATCTTTACGGGAGTCCTCAGTGTAGATATAGTTATTGATACCGGTCGCAAGATTCGGAATCACGGTACACGAGTCATGTTATAATCCAAATTCTGACGCCTCAACCTACTCGGCCACTATGAACAATCTGATAAATCAGCGAGAATTGTAATCCGTTATATACAACTGTTCCTAAGGGAGTTCAAATACTGAAGGAAATGCACTTTGTATGTCTTTCTACGCAGATTGAAATATGCATACTATGATTAGAATATTTATGTTCAGAGTATTAATTCGTGTTTCGATAAAATTCCAAGGCCTGATTTCGATAAAGTGAAACGTCTACTATACAAGAGACTTTGGAAATAATGTCAATCTATAATGTCAATCGGTGTTCAACTAATATGGATTAAATTCAATGCAGATTGGGAAGATTAGCAAGCCTCACTACTTGACCTATTCTTGGCAACATTGCCTGCGGCTTGTATGACGGATGCGAATTGCTCACTTGGGAAGACTGATTACCTAGTAATAATCGTGTATATTACGTTAAACCGGTGACCACAAACCGAAAGGGCCTTACTTAAAACGACGAGATATAACCAACGAGCTGATTGGAAATCCCTCAGAGATCTACCATAGAGTGTAAATTCTTCGCCGATGAACAGTACGCAATTAGGGTAACAGAATGGGTCAAAGCATGCACACAAGCGTTTGTCCCCCGCGGAAATTCTATAGTATAACCCACTCTCTCCAATGGTTAACTTGGCTTTGTGCAGCTTCTATCGTTCGTAGCACGCAGAAATTCCACTAATTCAACCGATATAAGTCAACTATGAATAGACAAAAATGTATAACATAACACCATTGTAAAAGTGTAATAGACACAGCTAAATGTAAGTATACTCAGATGACAAGAAAACGGATTAAGTCGCTTAAATAACGAACGTACGATTTCTGTGAAATCTTAAATAGTGTGGTTAATAATGGATAATCAATAATTTGGCCACTATCCAATCACCATGATGTTGCTTGCACGGCAACAGATACGCGTAAGCTTCTTGTTCAGCGGTTCGACTTGAACTCAACTTCGGACTCCAAAATCTCCTTCCTCCCAAATTCCCTACTACGGAAAGAAACTAAAATTGATGATCTGATCATCAACCCTTCACATGTCCTGGATACCATAAAAAACCTTGAGACCTACAATGCATGTAGATTTATATTACTATTGCTATACCAATTAAAAAGTACTATGTCGAGTTAGACCTCGTCCTCTCTAAACTCTAAATCAAGTTATTTGCCGAAGCTTGTTTCCTTAAGTGCTGGAAACTCCCCTCTGTAGAACTCGTTTTCAAAAAGCCCTGATAAAAGAACTGACCCGCAAAATTATCGCCCTATTAGTCTCCTTCCGTTCTTCGCTAAACTCTTTGAATCATTAATCAATCTAGCGATAGTCTGCTACCTCGAAAATGTCAAAGTCACCTCTGACCAGCAGTATGTATTAAAACATATTATTACAGACATCTCTGAACGCATATATATATATATATATATATATATTATAATATAAATATAATATAATATATATAATATAATATAATAAAAATTTTGTTGGATTGCTTCATATATATATATATATATATATATATATATATATATATATATATATATATATATATATATATATATATATATCATACGGTGGCTAAGTTGTTGACGACGCAGTCTGAGAACCTGGGTGTGATAAGTTCGAATCCAGTTTGTTCTACAAAACCACTTTATTAAAACACATACCTTACTTTGTGCATTACCTCTTGGAGAGAATAATAATAACATACCATACACTAGATAAAGCAGGTGAAGCTATAGCGGTAACGCTTGCTATATCAAACACCTTTCAGAAGGTCGGGTATGAATATCTTTTCTAAGAAAAGTAATTCGTTCGGTATTACTGAACAAATATTTGATATAAGATCCTTCTTTGCCAAAAGAAAGATCCAGGTTGTCCTAGATGGCAGACATTATTGCGGGTGTGCTACAAGAGGTCGATCTTTAGACGTTTATTATTCTTGATTTGCCCGACGCCCCTGATGCAATCGCCACAGAGATAGGTATAATCGTCGATGACACCACAGTCATGCCGACAAATTGTACCTACACATCCAAAAGGCAATGGTTTAATTCTTAGTAAACCTTCTCTAATATGTAATGGAATCGTGCCCAAACTTGATGGGTACACTTAATGCTACTAGGAAAAATCTATTTTACTTTAACAATATAAGAAATCTTAGCAACCACCGATTGCTTTTACAGATGTAACCGTTTCTGAGAGTCCAACATTTAAACTCATCGGCCTAACATTCACAAGGAAGATAAATTGGAATAAACACATAGAAGAAACTGACATGCTTGCTGCAAAGATGTGGGCTTCGTCTTCTAAGTAAAAATACTTCTCAGACCTGCCAGTGTCGTATACGTCTATTCGCCCATGTATCGAATATTGTTGCAACATTTGGACTAGTGCATCTTCCACTAATCTTTCTTGAATAAAGCCCACAGGATAGTCTTTAACCTACTTAACCAAGCTCCAATCACTGTAATGTTGCATTGTTGTGCTTGTTAAACAAGTATTTCAACGAAACATTCTCTGACGACATCACAGTTTTTTACCTTAGACGTACCCAGATTTCGAAAGGTATTCTACTCGTATAGTTTCTTGTTTCGAACCGATTTCTTGTGGAATTGTCTCCTGATCCTTGTTACTTCGACTGTACAAACATGCGGAACTGTGAAAAAGTATCTCGCTGCACAACTCCCCACTTATGATGCTTCTATACATCTGACCACTAATTCACAGTCTTAGTAGACGTGTACATTGTTTGGGGTGAATTGAATAAAGAAGTAACAAACTTTAATATTTGAATTTTTAAATGGGATGCTGTGCCCATATTATGCTCTCTAAATACATGTTACAATATTCCGATTCAACTGAAATTTGGAGAACGTTTTTTAATTGATATCTTAAACCTATTGTTAGTATTTCACAAAAATTGGGTTTATCTAGATTTTCAGGAAAGACATCCATCCACTTTGCATCAAACTAAATTAAATTATTATAGCTTAATACAATGTACGATTCCAACTGCTGTATCATATCCTCATCGGACACCAACCAGGGAGAGAAACACAATATCAATTGCTATGATGGTATTTTCATCTTTGATGCCACTGACAGCTTTGCCAACAAAGCCAGATATTATACATTTTCGTCAGCTCTTTTTCAGTTGATGAAGTATTTTAGTAAAACATGTATATATATATATATATATATATATATATATATATATATATATATATATATATATATATATATATATATATGTATATATATATAAAAATATACACATTCCTGACTTTTATGTATGTATATATAAAATGTATCATTCGTGTATACGCATATAATATTATGATGATATATAATATGTTGTTTAAACATTGCTAATATTTACATCAACAGTGCTCAATATGTGATTAGAGCTTACAAGTAAAGTATGAAAATAGTGTTGTTGTAATAAATAATAATTTGCCATGAATTAAAATTTTCCGTTAATATATTTCCGTAATTTACGATGGTAATGGCTACAAAATGCAACAACATCGCGATACTATATTTCGTGAGAGCATCAATCTAATATATAGTCTAAAGAAGCTTTAAGTCATTTTAATTAAAAAAAAGAAGGTAAAATGCAGTTTAAATTCCCAGAGCAACTAACTAAATCCAAGATATTGCAGACTTAACATTCGTTGGAAAATTCATAGATAATAAAAAATAAATAAATAAATAAATAAAATAAAAATAAAAAAAAATTAAAAAGGGGCGTTAAGTATCTAACAGTGAAAGAAAAACAGGAGACCTTAAGCGTCTAATATTAACACGGGGATCATCAGCTGTTTACCATGTAACTGTTTCGAAGATTTAAAAACAGGACAGTTATAATATTCATGGCTCTGCAATGGTACTGATAATACTACCATTTCCCCTATAATCAAGTGTCGAAATAATTCAGCTTAAAATTTCACTAATATATACATAAATAAATAATAATAATAATAATAATAATAATAATAATAATAATAATAATAATAATAATAATAATAATAATAATAATAATATTAAGACTACCGTATGATATGGTAATTTGCATATCAAATAACATTAATTATAACAATAAAAAATAAATTTTTAAAAAAAAATAAATAAATAAAAATTATAATAATAATAATACTATCTAAACACTAAACCCAAGAACCATTCTGCAATATGGTAGCTAGCAATAAAATTATATAGGAATTAAAATTGCATTAAAAAATAAATGAATAAATAAAAATTAAAAAATAAAGCCTTTGCTACCAGAAAGGTAAGTAGATAAGAGATAAGATATATATATATATATATATATATATAATATTAATTTTGAGTTAATATTAAAGATTAAACGCAGGCGTTTCCAGCATTCGCTCTCATGTGTAGTGAATGATAATATTAGACGGTGGCAAGATTCGAACCCGGTTACAGAATCACCCATGACTTTCCAAGAAAGTGTCATAACAAAACGGTCACGAGCCATGACCACATTAAGAAAAAGGATTTAAGTTCTATTCATGTGAAAGAGGGACACACAGAAAGGATGTCTAGAGTGTTCCACAAATGTTGTTGGAACATGCTATATAGCTACGTAACGGTCTACGTGTACTTCTCCGAAAAGAGCTCATCTTCAATCTCTTAAGGAGGCTAATAACAATATTTATTTTAAGTAAATATAGAATTATGTTTCCCTACATACGCCGGCGTTTCAAGCTTACACTCTCATCAGTGTAGGGGATGATGATCTCAGACGGTCGCAAAATTTAACCTGGTAACAGAACTTTACGAGACGTTGTAGTGTAACCCACTTACAATTATCCCTATCTATCAGCAAGGAGAGTGGTATGTTCTTAGCTGAATATGTTGTTTTCTGATTCAAGTCATCTGGTGTTAGTTCCCCCTCACAATATGTATGCAAATAATACCAAAGTTACAATGAAAGACCTTGTTCGAGTGCTGAATTCTCACTTAACCTTTCAGTCGACTAGCATCTCGGCTACTTTTAAGTAAGCTATGCTGTATACAGACACACACATGCACACCAACGTATATATATATATATATATATATATATATATATATATATATATATATATATATATACATATATATATATATATATATATATATATATGTATGTATATATATACATATATATATATATATATATATATTCTCACTTAACCTTTCAGTCGACTAGCATCTAGGCTACTTTTAATATATATATATATATATATATATATATATATATATATATATATATATATATATATATATGTTACAATGAGGAAATAAGATGAGGTCAGAATCAATGAATGAATGAATACATAAGAATAATTCAAAAACAAGTTTGGTTCTCAAGGGTATAAAACCTTACGATCAAACTAATGAGGCCAATGCCCTGACGAAATATAGGATCGCAATGTTATTGCATTTGTGTAGCAATTCAGTCATTTTATTACATACATACGTGTATAAATATACACATATAAACACACACATGCATACATACATATAGATGCATACATGCATACACACATACAGATGCATACATGTGCGTTTTTATTTGTGTCGGTATTCGCAAAATAATCTGATTGTCTCGTAAGTTCGAAACGGTGTTTTGTATCCAATAATTATTTTGATTTATTCCGAAACTCTTCCTTTCCTTTACGAGTTCTGTGCTTCAGTTGTTCCGTGGGGAGGCTCCAATAAAATTCGAGATCAACCAATAAAACGGAACACAAATCGCCTTCAAACCGTTCTTTGAAAGAAACTAAACAGAACGAGTCATACGAATCCAATGATATTAACTCGAAGAGGGATACTGATTATTGCGGGAACTTTATTACCAAAAGCAAATGCCAATTAGAAAGGGGGGAGAAGAGGAAATGAAAAATGAACAATTACAGGGATGAATGAGTTTCAAGAAAGAAAGACCGCAAAAATGGGTAAACAAAGATTCCACGAAAAAAGGATAAGAACAGAGATTTACGAATTTTAAGAAATTATATAAAAACACGCGACAAGTCAGAAAACATATATCTTCTTATATATATATATATATATATATATATATATATATATATATATATATATATATATATATATGTGATTTTATGAAGGCTTACCAAAGCATTCCTTTCAAGATACCAATGATCACCATTAAAGATATTTTTTCTTACAAATACTATTTATTCAAATTAAATGTTTTTTCTTACACGTGTTTCACTACCAAGCAGTTTCTTGCTTGGCAGATCATCAGGGAAATTAAATGTCTGGAATACTGGTTTCAACTGCCGACAAAACACAATGTGGCGTTGTAATAGTTGAGGTCACTTAAGAAGAGAAGAGGAAAAAAATAAAAACAAAAATAAAAGTCAAACTTAAAAAGCAAGGAAGAACAACGATAAAAAAAGAAAGTCCTAGAAAAGTCTTAGAAAAGTAGCTTGTGCATTATTTCTTCCACCAAGCCAACAAGCAAATAATCGGTCCCAAATATATATATATATATACAAATCAATGTTTGTTTGTGTGTTGTACAAATCGATATCTAACAGTTATAACTTTTAAATAAGTGACAACAAGTGTAACATTTTTAACAAAATATAAAGCTACATACTAAAATCCTACTTCATTCACATCTGGGGTTACTGGGACAATTATCGGCTAGGCCCATTAACATAATTGAAATATATTAGAACGAATAGAAACAAAATATGTTTAAATAGATTCGCTTCGTTTGACAATACCAAAATAAAAAAGCTAAAATTAAATTAAAACAAAGAATATCTATGTGAAGAATGTATTTTTAAAAGGTTTTAACATTTTCAGATTTTTTTTCGTATCTATTAAATGTTCAATTAAGAAATTCGCTTCGATTTCTGAAAGCCGTTTGTTGTTTTACAGCAACCTGTAAAAAATAGTTTTCTTAATAAAAAACACAGTTTTGTTTATGCATTGATCTCATGTTAAAAATGTTATTTTGATATTTCTTTCCGACCATAAATTATAAACATACCTATATTTTAAATTATTTCCAACCACCAATATATCTCCACACATGATAGGCCGGGTAAATCCGATTATATATATATATATATATAAAAAACCAAAGATTTGGTGTTTTGACGTGGTTGTTTATACATCTGAGGAGACCTAATTAAGGGGTCGAAATAAGTTATAATGTGTACAACCTTAATGTGTGTATAGTTTTTTTATTTTATGATTCTATATATATATATATATATATATATATATTTGATTATTATTCCACGTATTCTCCTAGAGAAGTATTTCATAGATGATTGGTGGTGTATTAAGCATTAAAAACGATGTTGTTTTTTTTAATTGTTTTTATTTTGATATTTCGACCAGTCCTCTGGTCTTTGTCAAAAAATGATCTGAAATGAAGAAAACTGAGGATCGTTGAGCAAACAATCCTCAGTTTTCTTCGTTTATAATGCTTCATACACCTCCAATCATCTATAATATATATATATATATATATATATATATATATATATATATATATATAGAAAGCTATGAAAATGTATTTATGGCAATTAAGCTACACAGAGGCTCCCGCGTTTAATCCTCGGGGGTAATCTGCAGGCTAAAAAATGATGTCCCCTTATCAGATTTTATATCGATAAATCAAATAGTAATATATATATATATATATATATATATATATATATATATATATATATATATATATATTGTTGGAATCCGTCGGTCTCAGGAGACGATGGAGTTCTGCGCCTACGATATTTCTGTTGTCGAATTGCAGCGTGTATCTCTCTTGCAGCTGTGAGTATCATTAGTGCTTCAGATGTGCATAGGTGGCACTTCGTTGAGCCCGGTATGTAGGACTTTGATTTTTTCAGTATAGATCATTTTAGGGAGAATTGGGCGTTATTTGATTTAAATTCTTTGATTAATCCAGTTAGAGAGGTGTTGTTATTGGTATTGTTATTGAATGAGTAAGTATGGGAGGAGATTCTTGATTTTATAAATTGTGAGGTCGATCCTCTGTATGTATATATCCTAGGGTTAACTATTCTGTCAGTTATTGGGTTGCTTCTGGTTGTGGGCATAATTGTGTAACTAGACTGTTTCGGAATTTGGGTTTCTAGAGTAAGGTAGGGTTGTGGATCGGGTGATGTAGGTTGGGTGGTATTGTTTAGGTCAGTGGTGCGTTGGGGTAATTTGGTTACGCTACATGCATAGACCACATCTTTCTGTTCTCTTTAGTCGGCAAAGCTTCCTACTTACAGCAGAATATTTAAGATAATATATCAAACTTTTTGAAACATCTTTCCGACCAGGAAGCCAGGTTTTGAAGGCAGATAAGCACTTTTCTACATAATCGTAGACTTCGCCGTTCCAGCAGACCACAGAGTGAAAAGCAAAGAAACAGAAAAACGAAGCCAATACACAGAACAAGCTCGAGAACTGAAAGGAATATGGAGCATTAAGAAAGTCAGTATAATACCAATAATCGTAAGAGCACTAGGAACAATCCCCAAAAACCTGGAAAACCGACTGGGAGAACTTGGGATCAAAGGAATCATTGGAACTATACAAAGGACAGCAATGATCAAAACAGCTACAATCTTAAGAAAAATTATTTACTGCGGAAACTTACCCGCATAAGCTACGAAGGATCATACGGAACCTAACACAGGGAGAAAACAAAACTAACGAAAGAACACACCACAAACAAAGAAACAGAAAATGCAAGAAACATCACTTAATACGCCCCCCCCCAAAAAAAAATTACAGCGGCCTCAACTGACACAACACAAAAATGGACCAATGAACAGAAATAGCAAGAACCACCATACTATCACCATCCCCTAGCCACAAAATAAATAAATAAATAAAAATAATCAGCTCTCCTAAAAAAATGAATAAATAAAAAATAATCGGCTCCCCCCCAAAAAAAGAAAAAAATATTTAAAAAAAAAAAAAATAAATAAATAAAATCAATAAAATAAATAAAAAATTAAT
Organism: Sepiola atlantica; assembly: GCA_963556195.1. NCBI lineage: Eukaryota > Metazoa > Mollusca > Cephalopoda > Sepiida > Sepiolidae > Sepiola > Sepiola atlantica. The sequence goes on from OY744525.1 coordinate 32,160,046, forward strand.
AAAAAATAATATAAAATATATATATATATATATATATATATATATATATATATATATATATAATAAAAATGGTACCAGTCTAGGCTGACACAACACAAAATATCTGCATAGGGTCAAGGAGGATGAGAAGACCGAGGAAGGACACCACAAACCAGACCTCCACCGAAAGTGCAGAAACTGCTGGGACCTCGGGGAGGCTTACTGCCACCCAAACCCCAGAAAACACCAATGGTCCTTACCGACGAGAAATCAATGGTAAACGGCTATTGTGATACTGCACATTTATTTGTGGTGGCTATCAGAAAAGAGGTGGAGAATACTGGAAATCTGGGGAGACTTGTTGTCACTAAGACTCCAGGGAATACCACCGGTTGTCGGTGAGCAATCACTGATGACCTGTGTTAGAACTCCTAGTCAGTAAATAATACTACTACTACTACTACTACTAATAATAATAATAATAATAATGATAATACTGATAATAATAATAATAATAATAATAATAATAATAATAATAATAATAATAATCGTGATGATGATGATGTTACAGTACTGTAGGGCCCCATTATGCAAGGCACAGTAGGTTAACTAGTATCAAATAGCTAATTTTGTTATTGAAAAATAGGTTTTGTTTCTGGACTCAGAAGTGAGTTCAGAGAAGAGTTTGATCCAAGAATAGTCATAATAAATTTAGACACCTGACGTGACCTTTGAGTCAGAGATCAGAGTGAGTCGTTTTTGTCCCCATCTCGTGCGTGGGAATGATGATTACGTCACCACGGAGAACAAGAACTTAGCTTTTTAGAATCAGTCTGAGCTTAGAGGCGATACCGTTCAGACCGGGTGCGAGCATGTAGCCGGCAAACTGGTAAGGCCCCGCTTTGGGAGGGCAGAAGATATCCCAAAAGGAACCAGAAAATAGCCGGAGTATGAGAGAGTCGAAACCGGAATCCCCCTGACAGCAAACGAACTAAGAAATAAGAAACTTGTGTGAAAATAAAGAAACTTGTATGAAATTTCCCTTCAAAAAATTCGTGTCTCGTGTATTCATTCTGTCTGAGACAGACCTCTTCCTTCGATCAAGACGACACAGCCAGCGAAGACTAGACGAATCACAGGCCAAAGAAGAGAACAGAAGATAAGGTAAACCTTGAGATTTATTTGAGAAGAACTTTTTAGGAACTTTAAGAAATGTATAATGAACTTTCCGTGATTTGATGTAAGTTGAAATGAAGCGTTTATAAATGGTAAAAGAACTCTTTCGAGACTGTGAACAGTACGTTTTTATATGTGGAATAAGATTTATAAAAGTTATATGTGAACATTATGTTATTTGATGCCGAGAGCCTTAAGAGACGTGTCGCAATGGAAGATTCGTTATTTGAAAAATAAGATCTGTAAACAGTTATCGTACGTATAAATGAACAGAGGCCGTAATTGAAAAAGGCTTGAGATGCCGTGAACAGATTCGTGGTTTTAAAAAGGCCTGAAGGGCCGTAAATTGATACGTGAAGATTTAAGACTGTGGTTACGAAACGTATAGAGTAAAATGATATGAGTAGACATGTAACGTGTATCGTTACAATGGGTTTATTTGGTAGCTGTGACCTGCAGTTTCCAACATGAAACGGTTCGATATCGATCTGGTGCTGTCATGAAGTATGAACACATCGTGTGGTCCAACCAAATAGAAAAAGGAAGAGAAAAAAGGAGCGTGACACGGAGGGGAAAATTGTTGAGATACACAAAAGAGAGACACATTTAGTTAATTATTAAAAGACATAGGAAAAAAGAAAAGAAAAGAAAAAAGACACATTTTGTTAAAAAAAGAAAAGAAAGAAGAACGCACACACAATTATTAAATTACGCAGAAAGAGAAAAAGACACATTTTGTTAATTGTTAAGATTCACAAAAAAAAAAAAAAAGAAAGACACATTTTGTTAAAAAAAGAAAAAAGAACGCATGCACACACACACGCAAAAACAATTGTTAAGACTTTGTAGGAAAAGAACATTCTAGTTAGAAAAAAAGGACGATTTGCCGTAATTATGTTTTTTTTTGTGTTGTGTTTTAAGAATTTGTTGCTGTAATTTTTTTCTGGTTTGTGTTGGTGGGGGACAAAGGTGAAAGCAATAACGGGCGAAAAAAGAAAAAAAAAACGAGGGAGGTATGTAATTAAAAGAGAGAGAAAGAGAGGAAGAATGGAAATGTTAAAAAGGGTGGATGTGCTGAAATGACATGTGCACGCGAGGACAGAATATGCGTATTTAGAAAAAAGAAAGAAAGAATGTATTAGAAAGAGAGAGACAGAGACAGAAAGAGTATAGAAAGAAAGAGATTGATATGCCACTCTGTGGCCGAAATCTTTTGTTTTTAGAATGTATATGCGTGTTAAAAAGAGAGAGAGAGAGAGAGAGAGAGAAAGAGAGAGAGAGAGAGAGAGAGAGAGAAAGCGCCCGTGGGTTTTGAAAACTGCTAAAAGTGTTGCAGGAAAATAACAACGACAGCGGCGGGTGATCTGATGGTGTCCGGGTTGGAGTTTAACGACATGTCAACCCGTTATGGTGTCGGGCGCTGTTCTCTTTTCCCTTTATCTTTTGAATTATGTAGTATTGTATTGTGGAGATATGTTCTCCATTGGTTCTGTCGGTTTCGGTTTGATTTTTTTGTTGTTGTTGGGTGGAATGAATTTTTTTTTGTATTCTTGTATTGATGTATTTGTTACATGGAGGATTCCGGGTTCCTAATGCTTGAGTGAATGATATTTTACTATTTAGAGGATGGAGAAATTTAAAAATGTAATTAAAAAAAAAAAGTTCTTAAATTGAATGTTACGTGGGTCAGCAAAGTGTTAGGGTTAAAGTGATCTTGTATTTGAGTTGTTTGGGGGGCACTGATAGCAGGTTTGGCTCGGTTTATGGAGACCCCGGACGGGGGTCAATAAGGTTATTTCGCAGAATATCCCTGTGCACAGAGTATGTGCAGCCCAGTTGGGTCTGCGGGATTAATAAAGTTCGCTCGCGTGGTTTTTGCAAACGAGGCGGCCATGGGTTTTGGCTCGGAGAAGAATGGGCAAAGGTGCTCGAACTCTACACGCGTTAAAACTGCGAACCGGTGGTTAGACGACAGGACAGTCGTATTGGTGCGCCACGATAACGGTGGTCGATATTGAAGTTGTGATTAATTTTTGTGACCCAGGGTTGCTCCTCAATCACGTCGGTAGACCGTGTATGGAAGTGGAATAGATTTAAGCTTTATATTTAAGAGAGGGTACCTCAGTCAAATTAATTTTGGTTTAGGGAAGAAAATGATGGACCTGGATTGGTGACCAGACGTGTTCCAGGAACGGTGGTGTCGACATTTCACCCCCGTCACGCCGTTTAGTTAGAGCCATGGGATGGGTGCCACGCCACGCCAATGGGGTTGGGAGTTAGAAACTGGGTCTTTGTTCGCTGTCATTCGCGACGGGAGCACGGGCGTGTCAGAAATGTATGGTCCATATATAGCAAGCAGCATAGCGACGGTACCTTCAGTAAGCTTCGAGGCTGACCATTAGAGAATAGGTTAATGAAGGTTTTTTTTCTGTTTTTTTGTTCCCCTATTTCGCGAGAATAAAACGCGCAGTTAGTTTTAATCGGTTGTGTGCCGACCGTTTGTTGAAGTTATCTAAGAAAGTGATGGTGGCCCGAAAGTGTAACATACCGGGAATTTTTGGGAGGTGGTCGAGCACGGAGAACGTGTGTCAGCAAGAGCGAATTTATGTGGTAGATTTTGCAGGAGATATAGGCGAGAAACGCCTGATGTTGATTTATGACAGGGGATGGCTTTTTTTAGCCGGTAACGACCGTAGGGAGCAAACTCTCCCACATCCCGGAAACATTATCATGTGGTGCCGAAGAAAATTCCGGCAGGGGTGAAATGATGGTAACCCCAGGAGTGCTCAGGCTCGGATTTTTACCAGTCCCAGGGAGGGGTTGTTTTTTTAAAAAAAAAAGAGAAAATCTTGGGATTTTTTGTTTTTTTTGTTTATAGGGAAGGAAGGAGTGTTACAGTACTGTAGGGCCCCATTATGCAAGGCACAGTAGGTTAACTAGTATCAAATAGCTAATTTTGTTATTGAAAAATAGGTTTTGTTTCTGGACTCAGAAGTGAGTTCAGAGAAGAGTTTGATCCAAGAATAGTCATAATAAATTTAGACACCTGACGTGACCTTTGAGTCAGAGATCAGAGTGAGTCGTTTTTGTCCCCATCTCGTGCGTGGGAATGATGATTACGTCACCACGGAGAACAAGAACTTAGCTTTTTAGAATCAGTCTGAGCTTAGAGGCGATACCGTTCAGACCGGGTGCGAGCATGTAGCCGGCAAACTGGTAAGGCCCCGCTTTGGGAGGGCAGAAGATATCCCAAAAGGAACCAGAAAATAGCCGGAGTATGAGAGAGTCGAAACCGGAATCCCCCTGACAGCAAACGAACTAAGAAATAAGAAACTTGTGTGAAAATAAAGAAACTTGTATGAAATTTCCCTTCAAAAAATTCGTGTCTCGTGTATTCATTCTGTCTGAGACAGACCTCTTCCTTCGATCAAGACGACACAGCCAGCGAAGACTAGACGAATCACAGGCCAAAGAAGAGAACAGAAGATAAGGTAAACCTTGAGATTTATTTGAGAAGAACTTTTTAGGAACTTTAAGAAATGTATAATGAACTTTCCGTGATTTGATGTAAGTTGAAATGAAGCGTTTATAAATGGTAAAAGAACTCTTTCGAGACTGTGAACAGTACGTTTTTATATGTGGAATAAGATTTATAAAAGTTATATGTGAACATTATGTTATTTGATGCCGAGAGCCTTAAGAGACGTGTCGCAATGGAAGATTCGTTATTTGAAAAATAAGATCTGTAAACAGTTATCGTACGTATAAATGAACAGAGGCCGTAATTGAAAAAGGCTTGAGATGCCGTGAACAGATTCGTGGTTTTAAAAAGGCCTGAAGGGCCGTAAATTGATACGTGAAGATTTAAGACTGTGGTTACGAAACGTATAGAGTAAAATGATATGAGTAGACATGTAACGTGTATCGTTACAATGATAATAATAATAATAATAATAATAATAATAATAGTAATTATTATAATAATAATAATAATAATAATAATAATAATAATAATAATAATGATGATAATAATAATAATAATAATAATAATTATGATAATAATAATTATAATTATGATTATAATAATAATAATAATAACAATAATAATAATAATCATGATGATGATGATGATGATGATGATAATAATAATTATTATAATGATGATAATAATAATAATAATAATAATAATAATAATAATAATAATAATAATAATAATAACAACAACAACACTTAATACAATTCTCCACGAAAAAGATTATTAAACTATTTTACCGCAACCAATTTCACTATAATTATGAAACAGATGAACAGGTTCTAAAAAATATCATTAATAAAAACGTATTCCCCACCGACCCTAATCAAAAAGTAAAACTAATAATTTACTACAATAAAATTAAAACCACCAATCTCATAATTACAAATAACTATTCACCCTCGATTAGAGTTCTGGATAAAACGAGCCTGGTATACGAGTTTAAATGTCCATTGGGGGACTTTGTCTCTGACAACCAAGTAAAAAACGTATACATTGGCTCGACTACCACGACTCTGTCCAGGAGGTTGACCATGCATCTATCACATAATAGTGCCATATCCAGACACCTCATTAACGAACATTTCTGTCCCCGCTCGCCAATCCGAAATCTAATTTGAAAAATATGAGAATTATTATTAAAAAATGTTTAAATAATTTTTGTCAAAAAACGTACTGAAAGTTTCAGATTTGGGGTCAGGATGGGGGGGTTAGGAGGTGCGGGGTAGTTTAAAAAGTCGCTTTGTGAATTTGGGGGAAAAAGAAAAGGAGGACGGGTTGGCATGGGGATGTAGATAAAGTGACAGGTGGGTTAAGGGTGCGGGCGAAACTTTCATCAACTTTGGTTTTTTCTCATTCTGAGTTAATCCTTGTATGAGATCCTACCGTTTTACTAGGCCCGGAAGTAAATCAAAAAAATGGCCTGTTTTCCTCTTCTCAGCCTCTTTTAAGTGCATCTGGACTTATCTACTTTTGAGCACCTTCTCCAACCTGCTCCCATGCAAAGTGTTTTTCTTCACTTTCTACAATTTCACCGAACTTTTTCAACGGAAACTTACCACCCGGACAATTGTATATCTTTTTCACGAAATTTTCTTTTCATTCAGTACGTTTTTTGACAAAAATTATTTAAAAAATTTTTAATAATAATTCTCATGTTTTTCAAATATTTGAACTTTGGTTTTTTCGAAAGCCAACTTATCCATCTGTATTTCTCCTCTGATGATAAGATTTCGATCTTTGAAAAGCCTTGGCTTAAGGAAAGAAAAATAAACACTAGTTTATTACTGACAACCTTGCATTGAACAATTGAAATTTGAAATAAATTTGGACAATCGTCGGATATTTATCACTCTTTTTTCTTCTCTCTCTCTCTCTCTCTCTCTCTATATATATATATATATATATATATATATATATATATATATATATATACATATATTTGTGTGTGTGTGTAACCTACATTAATTCATTCCATGTCAACGTTAAAAAGATCATTCGAACAATGAAAATAATAAAAAAGGAATTACCAAACAGAAGAGTTCTTTTGTTTTCAACAACACATGCATATATATATATATATATATATATATATATATATATATATATATATATATATATATATATATATAAATATATATATATATATATATATATATATATATATATATATATATCTGTATATATATATCATACATACATACATACATACATAAATATATATATATATATATATATATATATATATATTTGCTGATTATTCGCTGTTCAGATTGGCCGAGTGGTTAAAGGCGTAGGGATTTCAGTTAAAAAATACTCGGAATCCAGGGTTTCGAATCGCATGCTGATGAGTCCCGAGTATAAAGGACGAAAAATATACGTACATAGATAAAACACAAAAGAAAACAAAGCACTATATATATATATATAGTTATCTCTGGATATCTATTCGTAGATCCTTTCCGAATCAGAATCTTAGTTTGGGGGGGATTGGCCGTAATCTGTCATAGGTTACGTTTGTGTTCCAAGTACTTTCAGACCAATCTGGGTAATTTTCAGATAAAGACCATGCGTAAGTATAATGGATGATTTTGTCGGGAATTATGTAATAATTACGAAACTATAGTTAGCATTATAGATATTTTAGTATACTATTAATGGTATTAAAGTTAATTCTGTTAATTAGGAGTTTTCTGATTCGGAAAATTGAAAGGATTCACCAAAGGATATCCAGACATAAGTTGTCTGTTATATTTAACAATACTTGTATGCAAGAGAGATGCTGTACATATATATATATATATATATATATATATATATATATATATATATATATATATATATATATATATATATATATATATATACAGCTACTACTTTCGAGTAGCTTTAATAACAAGTAGTACAAATAGCTATATGCGAGATCCGAACACCGTTTCCTAAGATCACTCTATCTGCCTGGTGAATAGCAGCTTGTCGCTATTTACAGTTAAAGTTACTCTATATTTACTAACTAATTGACGATGGCCGATTGGATATTATCACCGACTACGAATCAGTAGCGATTTGTGTTCGGGGTTCGCGCCTACCGACCGTCGGGAATTAGTTCCTAGACTGAAGATTGCGTTAGCATGAAACATCGATGTCTCTAGGTATTTTAAACAACTAATACTTATTTATAAAAATATTATTGTATATATATATATATATATATATATATATATATATATATATATATATATATATATATATAATTATAGATAAACATATGTATTTGTTCTCCGAGATATGGAATATTTACGAAAACCCTTTGGCAAGGTGTATTATTATTACGTTCTACTTTTAAATACATATTCTTAAGCCTTTTATACATTAAGTATTTTTCTGTCTCCACTATTCTCCTATTCTTTCCTATTAAAGTATCAACAATACAAATACCTCACACCCTATATACAACGGTAATGCTCCTATTTGACGAGTAGGTAGTTATCTAATAGTTACTGCAATAACCGGTCCACTTTATTAACCGAATTGCTAGTAAGTGTCAGTGCCTCATGTATGGTTTTAATAAAAACGTTTACAAACCGAATTAATCTACATACAAATCGTATACAACACATATGTACAACTTCGGCAACGATGATTGAGATGCCGTAAAACCTACCAACCAATTAACCAACCAACATTTTTACTATGAAGTGTTTAAAGACACAGGTGTCGTTAAATTGCTCAGAAGACTACGGACGACGGTCTACTCTATTCTTACCTAATTAAATCACAAAAAGAATTGTCAGCTGAAGATTTCACCAATTTCAATTAGAAACGAAAACTAGATCCTACTTACATTTGAAGCATAACAAAGGCTGTAAGAAACTTAAAATATATTTCTTGTTAAAAATTTACATTTCTATTCAGAAGCCAGACGTGAAACGCTTGGAAAAATGTGTGAAAGTGTTTCTTCTTTTAACGAAATGTTTTTGTTTTATGATTTTTATTTTTACCAGAACATTAGTATTAATTAATTTTCAAGAGTAGAGAAGAAACTGTTTAAAATGCAAGACAGAGTTTTGCCTCGGGGATTTAGACATCATTTCCATCGAAAATAGGAGACAACATTTATTTATATAAAGACACAGCTGAGAATCAAAAGAAGGTTTTATATACAAATATATTTATATATATATATATATATATATATGTGAATATATATATACATATTTATATATGTATAAATATATATATATGTATATGCATATTTATAAATGTATATAAATATATATGTATATTTATATATATAAAAGTGTGGCATATATTTGCATACATAGAGGCAACACATATATGCATGTACACCTATATGCATGCACATATTTATATATATATATATATGTATATATATATATGCATATATATATACATATATATATATATATATATATATATATATATATGATTCTAATATAAGTTCAATATGCACAACTATGTCTGTGTATTTTTATATTTCTAGTAAAATATAATAATTCTAAAAATGACTTAGTATTCTCTTTTAGTTTTTTTCAAGCTTTATCGATGACTATTATTTTTGTTGTTCTGATTGAGTATTGTCCGAATTTTGTGTAGATGAAAGGACTGTATGCTTATGTTTCTTATTACGTTGTGTAAATGAAAATAAAACGCTTAAAAAACGCAGTAATCTAGGATACTAATACACAACGTTATCTATTTTTAATATTACTTGACGTTGAATTAAGTATTAAATGTATATACGTGAGAAATAGTTTAATATGTATATATGTATATATATATATATATATATATATACATATATATATGTATATATATATATATACATATATATATGTATATATATATATATACATATTCATATATATATATATATATATATATATATATATATATATATATATATATATATAGATATATGTGTAGATATACGTGTGTGTGTAATTACATAAACTTCATTATAGTCAAGGTTTCCATGATATAGCATCTTAAAAAAGACTACGTAGAAAGACATTCACAGTGAAAATCAAGAATCTCGCAGAGGCCGGATCTTAAGAGGAAACGTAAAGAGGAGAAAAATATCAGAATACATTTAATGTTCGATTAAAGTTCGCATTGGTCAAATATAGGTCACTATACACTCACCAAGTTTCTTCTCATATCTCTATGTATGCAGCGATGTATTCTACGTGCGACCGAACAAGGATGGGATGCCAGAAACAAATCAACGGATAAATAAAATGAAAGATAAATATATTGTTTTTTCCTAAAAGAACGCTACGGAAGGCTTAAGCAGTTAAACCAACGAAATTTAAAAAATCGTCCACAGATCTTTTGATCATACGGATTAAATATATATTAAACAGTATTGTTACTGTTATTATTATTACTGTTATTATTAGTGTTATATTATGACGGACCCTGTATTTTAAACGGGTGGATTAACTAGTATCAAATAGCTAATTTTGTTATCGAAAAATAGGTTTTGTTTCTGGACTCAGAAATGAGTCAGAGAAGTGTTTGATCCAGGAGTAGTCATAATAAATTTAGACCTGACGTGACCTTTGAGTCAGAGATCAGAGTGAGACGTTTTTGTCCCCATATCGTGCGTGGGAACGATGATTACGCCACCACAGAAAACAATAACTTAGTTTTTAGAATCAGTCTGGGCTTAGAAGCGAGACCGTTCAGACCGGGTGCGAGCATGTAGCCGGCAAACCGGTAAGGCCCCGCTCTGGGAGGGCAGAAGATATCCCAAAAGGAAAGAAGATAGCATTAGTATGAGAGAGTCGAAACCGGAATCCCCCTGACAGCAACCGAACCAGGAAGTAAGAAAATTGTGTGAGAATAAAGACATTTGTGTGAAATATCCCTTCAAGAAAATTCGTGTCTCGTGTGTTTATTCTGTCTGAGACAGACCTCTTCCTTCGATCAAGACGACACAGCCAGCGAGGACTAGACGAATCACAGGCCAAAGAAGAGAACAGAAGATAAGGTAAACTTTGAGATTTATTTGAGAACTGTTTAGAGACTTTACGATACGTGGTTTTAAAGAGGCCGTAATTAAAAAAGGCTGAGATGCCGTGAAAAGATTCGTTATTTGAAAAGGCCTGAAGGGCCGTAAATTGATACGTGAAGATTTAAAGACTGTGGTCCGAATATAGAGTAAAATGACTATGAGAATGTCTATGAAAATTGTGTCATCGGGGGTGTTAAGAAAAAGGATTGGGGTCGCTATTAATCCTCTCGTGAACATTTCGCGTTATTTTCGGCCGGAGAGGATGTGATAGCGAACTGTTGAGGTGGTTTTGGAGAACTGCCTCAGTCGGAAGGATTTCTGCCTGTAGTAATAAATAAGCTCTCTCCCCCCCTTTGAGTTTCGTTACGTTTAATGTAGCGTGACGTTTAATGTCAGCGTGTATCGTAACACACATATTGATTTGGTAGCCGTGACCTGCCGTTTCCAACATGAAACGGTTCGATATCGATCTGGTGCTGTCATGAAGTACGAACACATCGTGTGGTCCGAATTAATAGAAAAAGGAGGAAAAAAAAGGACGAGACACGGACGGGGAAAATTGTTGAGATACACAAAAGAGAGACACATGTAGTTAATTATTAGAAGACACAAAAAAAAAGAAAAGAAAAAAGAAAAGAAAAAAGACACATTTTGTTAAAAAAAGAAAAGAAAGAAGAACGCACACACAATTATTAAGTTACGCAGAAAGAGAAAAAGACACATTTTGTTAATTGTTAAGATTCACGAAAAGAAAAGAAAAAAAGAAAGACACATTTTGTTAAAAAAAAGAAAGAAAAGAATGCACGCACACACACACACGCGCAAAAACAATTGTTAAGACTTTGTAGGAAAAGAACATTCTAGTTAGGAAAAAAGGACGATTTGCCGTAATTATGTTTTTTTTTTTTTTTTTGTGTTGTGTTTTGAGAATTTGTTACTGTAATTTTTTTCTGGTTTGTGTTGGTGGGGGACAAAGGTGAAAGCAATAACGGGCGAAAAAAAGAAAAAAAAAACGAGGGAGGTATGCGTGTTAAAAAGTGAGAGAAAGAGTGGAAGAATGAAAATGTTAAAAAGGGTGGATGTGCTGAAATGACATCTGCACGCGAGGACGGAATATGCATATTTAGAAAAAAGAAAGAAAGAATGTATTAGAAAGAGAGAGACAGAGACAGAAAGAGTATAGAAAGAGAGGGATTGATGTGACACCCTGTGGCCGAGGTCTTTTGTTTTTTTGGAATGTGTGTGCGTCTTAAAAAGAGAGAGAGAGAGAGAGAGAGAGAGAGAGAGAGAGAGAAGAATTGAAATGTTAAAAGAGATTGTTTAAAAAAAATGTGCGCGCGAGGTCAGAATATGCCTGTTAGAAAGGAAGGGAGAAGCGAGAGCGAATGGACAGAGAGAGAGAGAGAGAGAGAGAGGGAGAGAGGGCGCCCGTGGGCCTTGAAAACTGCTGGAAAGTGTTGCAGGAAAGTGGCGACGACAGCGGCGGGTGATCTGAT
>OY744525.1:32179768-32184768 GCA_963556195.1 Sepiola atlantica
CAAACGTAAAAGACCAGACCAAAGCGGATTCTGATATTAACTACTCCTGAACCATTACGAGGGCTGTGATGGCCGCATAGCTTTAATATTACCACGTTGCAACAGTGACGACGGGTTGGACTTTAGGAGTGCTCACTAAATAACGGTTATCTTAACTCTAAACTATGTCAAACATTATATTTTAATGTATTTGAAGCGCATTAGATTAGGGAATGCTTAAAGAAAATAATTGCGAAGAAAGTATACTATTGTACTTAAAATTGCATTTTTACAGGATATTTTATTAATGGTAATTTCACTATTTTTATTGTTTAACTTTCTATCACTAGAGACGTCAGGATCGCATTTTTACGATTATTTGATTTCATAAAGATTGTTTTTTTACTGTCTAATGTTAAATTTAAGTATGAGCGTTCATTTTCAATTTTATTTTTTAGGGTTGTCGTATGAAAAAGACAAAATGAAAAACAATATTATATTTTTTAAATTAAAATTTTAAGTCGAATGCCACAGTTTCTCTAAGCGTATGTGAACAACGCTAGCAGACTGGTATTAATATCTTTTGAAATACTTGTAATTGTAAAAATGCGACTTTAACCGCTATTTATTGGCAACACAGCGTGTGTGTCTTGTTCGGCAGTAACGAGTGGACAAATAGTTCAAATTCAACCTACATTAAAATGATGACTTCATACATTACAGCTGATTTGTAATATTTTCTTATTACTTAACAATCCCCATTTATCAAGGCGAAAAGCCACTCGAGAAATGCTCGTCATTTGAGAGGATTGCAAATTTTGATGGTGTGGACTAGCTCAAATTACAGTTAATAACCGGCATTTATTGACATCAGATTTATAGCCATCAATGTTGTAATCTACTGGGAAGCAGTCTTGTGGTAACGTGTTCAACAGACAGGAAACCCTTGCGTAGAATCTCTGTTAGTAATAGTTACGTTTGATGGTAAAACAGAAAGAAAGTTTTTTTTTCTTTTAATTATGGTGGAAAAGGGAGTTCTTGGTGGGAAATTATAACAAGAGAAACCATGGATTGAGACTAAGTTGAGCCACGCATTTTCTGCAGGGAAAAAAGATTTAATGTGGAGAAGAGATCATCCACAAGCAGATTAATGCGTCGATTTTGAACTATTTCCAAGAATCTAAGAGTGTAGTTGTGCGGAACCTACCCACACGTTGCAACAGTACCCCATCATAAAATGTATGTGACTTATATATGTGCACGATTTTTTGTTCGATACAAGGCATGAAGCCACTTTATATAAGCAGCTAAAAGAAATATTTCAAGGTAAAAACTAGCCAACAATAAGTGCAAGATTGATAGATTCCGACCATTAAAACAGCAATTATTCCCCCTTTGTCAAAAAACATCAAACATGTAATGTGCAAAACTAAAAGAAATAAATCAGGGAAGCTAGAGTTACGAGACTGTCGAAAGCAAACACAAGTTCTACTAGGTGTCATACACTTTCTATAACAGTAGAATAATGTAATCATTTCTCGAGCGGCCGTAGAAACAGATTGTATATTTAGATGCGGTTATGTAAATGCTAGGTTGAAATCGAAAATTATTTAAGAGAATCGAAACATGTATTTAAATGTCAAGATAAATTTACACGCACGTGTCAGGATATAGCATCACAGAGAGGAAGTTCAAAATGAAAACATGGTAAAGCAAAGAGAACTTTGCCTCTTTTGAGCAGACTTGTTTGGGTGGGTCCGGATCGTTACGTGAAACGTACTATATATATATATATATATATATATATATATATATATATATATATATATCATGGATGTAGGCGATATATTGACGACCTTGTTTGCATTAATGACAGCGATAAGTTTGAAAATACTAAACATTTAATATATCCTAAAGAGTTAAAATAAAACTATGAACATAAGGGAACACAGGCTACTTTTCTTGATTAGGATATAAAAATTGAAGATAAAATATTTATCTATAAACTGTTTAATGAAATAAATTAATTTCCTTTTCGTATCGTGCGGATGCCACATAAAAATAGTAACTGCCCTGTGTATATATTTTACGGGAATATTAAGTCCGAATTTCTAAGGATTGCTCGTGTTACCTTAAAATTAGTAGATTTTATGCCCCCAATGTCTGACCTAATAATTAGAATGATTAAACGAGGTAGCGATCAAAATAAAATGTTTAGACAATTTAATAAGGCAATTACTCGCCATCCTGATGATTTTGAAGTCTTATCAAATTAATCAAACTAAATTGATAGAGCAAATCCAAAGCTATCTAAATATAAATAAAAATAATGTAGAATATGTATAATCGTATATATAACACATATACTGACTATATCAAAAATAGTTACGTATAATAAACAGTAGAAAGGGATGAAGAAAGACAGAAATGTTTAAAAAGTTAAAAAAGAAGAAAGAGAAAAATCGAAAGCTTGCTTATAACGCCGATTGGAAACGCTGTGAGTTAAAAAAGAAGAAGAAGAAAGAGGAAAAATCGGCAGTTAAGCTTATGTACACTGTGAGTTGGCAAGGAAGATTAGTATTTATTTAAAATTGATGACAAGGTATTAAACAACAAAGGAGGAGGAGACGGAGATGGAGGCGGGGAAAAAGGACTAAAAGTATATATATGCATATATATATATAATTTTAACTTTTGTTTTCTATATTTGGATATGTTGATATTTTTTAAATATTTAATATAAAACTAAAACTAAAAATACATTAATCACCTAAAAAGTAATATAATTGATTCGTCTAAACCCTTTAAAATTCAGCAACATTTTTGTAAGTAACGGATAAATGTTATTAGACAAACGAACAACACAGGTAAGGAGGACTATTTTTTTTTTAATAACTAATATAAGTTAGCAAAACATTTATAAGGAACAACACTTAGGTTTAGTATACGGAACGTTTATGTTTTTGTCTTTATAGGGAAGTGGGGTCTGATAAACTCTGCTGGGAAGCCATGCAATTAAATACTGTCTACTTTTTAAATTGCCGAAACAGTTTTTCATGGTAAACAACTGATGATCCCTTCAATAATGTTAGAAGTAAACTAATATAATGACTGTACAATTTAAATTGACTTACATGAGTGATTTTCTACTGAACGACTTGGGACTGAAGGCTTTTTTTTAACATAGTTTTAATGTTCAGAAACTGTGCGTGTGTCGGGCCTAAGTATTGTTTATGTACCATATAAATTATTACGTATGACAAGATTATGTCTGTATCTAGAAACATTTAGAATATATATATATATATATATATATATATATATATATATATATATATATATATATATATATATAAAGTGGTGTACTAAAAGCGAACTTTTAGGAAAAGTAAAACCTATTGTGAAGAGTATACAGCTCAATATCCAGGATAGAGCAGGTAGAATGAAGAAGAATGAAAAGGAATTAGAGAAGCAAAAGTCAAATCATAATTCAATTCAATTGCTCAGAGCAAGGTATATTCCGCAAAAAAGGCAATTTATTCAAGTTAAATTTTCCTTAAGCCAGGCTTTTCAAAGATCAAAATCTTATCATCAGAGGAAGTCGCTGGGATAGATAAGTTGGCAAACACCAAGATTTAAAATTTGAAAAAATAAAATAAAAGTTGTAGGGGAAGAAACACAGGGCAAAATTCTGCCCGAATGCAAGCAAAAGTCCAGTGTCGAAAAGTCCAGCGGAGAGAATGAGATGTAGATAGGTAGGTCGTTAAAGGGCCCGAAAGGTTGTGAGAGAGGATTCAAAGTAAAATTCCAAGAAGCCACAACTTCAGGTGCGGCGAAAATAGAAAGTCCAAAGGGTAAAATGTCCAATAAGAGGTACGCTCGTGGATGCAGGCAGGCAGGCTCAGAAGAGAGTGAGGTGGAGAATATTCGCCATTAACAATACTTCCTGGGCAGAGAAGTCAAAGAAAATGTTTTAAAATGGGAAAAAATGCAGGGAAAATATTTTAAAGTTAGCCCGAAGCGAAAGCCGGCTTGAAAATGAGGAAAGGCAGAAACTCTTGTGCGACCAGTAGGCAGGGAGGGAATGAGTGAGAGGTGTGTAGGGGGAGAGAGGAACGGGTCGAAGAAGGAGAAGGGGTGCGGAGAGTGAATGCGGTTACAACTAAGAGTGCGATTGTGGGGGGTGAGTCGCAAGAAAGTAGAAATTGGATGTTAGCGCGAATTAGGGTTCAACTAGAAAAGGGAAAGGATGGAATAGGAGTAAGTCAACGAGTGCTGGGAGGGAGAGTTCAAATACCAGAATGCGTCTATGAATAGAGTTCGGGGTTTAGTTGTTTTATCAGGAGACCTTACTTATAAACAATGAGGCAAACTATATTGAAGGGTAGAATTAGAGAAATAGTAAGAATAAAAATAAAAAATTGAAAGATTAAAAAATGAAAAACGTAAAATAAGAATAGAATTAAAATTAAAGATAAAAATAAAAATAAGTAAATAAAAATTAAAAAATAAAAAATGAAAAAGAGATAATAAAATTAGTATTAGTATTAAGCTCGCAAGGAAAATTATGGGTTGCCTGATAAGAAAATAATAATAGAATGAGGGAAAAAGTCGATAAAATGTGAACTCGAAAATGAGTATTAGAATGAGGGAAGAGTAAATTAGACCTCGAAAGGATATCGGGAATGGGAATCCCCAAGGTGGTTAAAGGTATGGGTTGAAATAAAATGAGCTGTTACGAGACGCTAGTGCTTTATGGAAGAGGGAGAATTAAACTTTGAAACAAAAATTTTTTCAAAAAAAGGTATATGGAGGTTGATTAAGAAAATTATTAATTAGGTTAATGATGGCAGAAAGAAGCAAGAGACATACGAAGTTAAAGTAGTGACAATAGATTAAACCAGAGTGAGAATGGATATCGCAGTTAAAAGTAAATATTATGGGGTTAAAAGATGTAGAGTGAGGGCGGGTTAGGGGTTGAACATGGTCTGAGAGAAGTGAGCGAAGGGAGAGTTAAACTA
>OY744525.1:32189768-32209768 GCA_963556195.1 Sepiola atlantica
ATTTCATCCAGGTTCATACGGCGTGTCACAAATTGCGCATACGCTATATAGGAGTCCAGGGTGACGGTATAAATTAAAATTATTTTATGTGTCACATAATCCCCATTTTCCTCACTAAATTGTTTGTACGCTTCAAAGATGGTATCTGTCTAACGCATAGGGATTATGCATTCCATTTTCTTTACATGGCGTAGCTAAAACACAACCCCGGCCTTCTAAATAATGAATGTGCCGAACCACAAAACTCTGGTATAAGCTTCAGATCGACCTTAACTTCCATAATGACGCCAAGATAGCTTGTAAGAAAGCAATACACAAAACTAAACAAACATCGGGACAATATTTTAACAATACACCGTCGTTCACTTGCTCTCCAGTTCATTCCGTTTTCATGCGCAACTCATTTCCTTTCATCAGTTCCCTTGGACGCTATGCAGATTTCCCTTCCAAGCTTTCATGTACAGTATAGACTATTTTTGTGTTGTTTATGTGGGAGGCATTTGCTCTGCCAATTAGAGTTGATAATCATATTTTTACAATGATAACAAACTAAACGTATTTTACAAAGTCAGATTATATTGCGATGTTATAATAGACACTTTTAACTTCTGACATTACAAAGGCATAACACATTGTGATCCCCGTTTCTCTTCCAACTATATCCCTTCCTCTCTTTTCTTATTGTCTTGTCTTGTTTCTCCATTTTTTTTAATTAATTTTCTATTCAATTATTTACATAATTTTATTTCTCTCACAGTTTCTGTCATCATGCACTATTTAATTATGTTAATAGCTCTTCCGCCCACTATCTCAATCATTCGAGTATAAAGCTGCAGTGTGGATATTGAAAAGATGAATCGTTCACGCCGACAATTAAGCAAGATGACAAAAAACATTATTCGTAGTATATAGATGTTTTAAAATATTCAACCTCGTTACTATCATAATGTGGCGTAAGCATTAATTACTAGTTAGTGTGAGCATTATACATTTCAATAACAAAGAAAGATTCTATGGTTGAATTACTACTGATTACACAGGTTAAAGATCAACATTTATAGTTCAGTTTTAAAGAATGAAACGTAAAAGAAACAGGGATAACTATTAGTCATTTAACACACAGCAAATTATTTTGGTTTTATTTCATGTCATTTTTTCTCTAAGTTTTCTTTAATTTTCGATCGAGGATAGCATTTTGTTTGTCATACCAACGTGATTTATATTTAAGAAGCAAGATTAAACGAAACCGGTCGGCAAGAATCGTTGATGTCTCTGCGGCTGATGACCAAAAATGAGATGAATTCTTGTTCCAATGGTATGAATTCCCGACACAATCATATACAAGTATTCAAGTTATTATTGAGGGAAATGATAACGAAATAAAAGAAAACTCTAGAAAATATGTAAAATAAAAAATGTAAACTAGTCAATTTTATTGGGTCAAATAACGTATCACTTATATCATTGCACGTTACGGAAGCAACAGCTGATTTTAGAGTCAGAATGATGTGTTTATTCCCTGCTTCCTTTCTTCCAGCTCGTTTGACTCGTTAGTCTAGTGGTCTCCATTAATTTGCTGTTTTGATACCACATTGTAATACAGCTTCCTATTGCAGAAGTTTCTTTCCAAGAAACGCAGACTTGTGGAACTCTCGCTCTGCTGACTGTTTTCCTCTTAGCTATAATTTTGGTATTTTAAAGAATACGATCAATAGGCATTTCCGGTCTTTGCAATAATCATATGTGTCCTTGTTAGCTTCTTACACCAAGTGGCTTCATGCCTTGTCTGGAGCGATTTCCATAACAAAATGAATAGTAAAGACTGCTCACAAGAATATGTCCGGAATTATCAGACGACGCTCCACAAATGAATTGTGTCCAATGTCGAAAACCCACTCCAATCTATCCACTAAGTAAGTGATGACAGTAAAATGGCATACTATATCCTAAGTAACCTCGACCTACTTGATCGCATATATTATATCTGAGTGTTCTACACTAAGTGCTATTCCAATACTTGGGTGTCTAGTCTACTCTATGATTCGATCAAATGCGGGTTGGAGCATATATACACGCATTATTTTATAAATCGTATTAGTAAAATTGGTATAATAGCCTCAACAGGACACAATACAACATGTCAAACAAAATTTCAGACCGGTAATTACCATTACACAGACAAACCATGGTTAACATAATTAACCACTATAAAATTCGGCGTGCCTTTTTTTCAGAAAATCAAGACACGCACCGCAGTGTACACCAGTAGAGAGTGCTAGAATTTAACCAGCTTTATTCACTTTATTAGTTTAAATTTCTTTCCCTCCTGTTTATATGTATTCGGTTAACTATGTTGGATAATGACTCTGTGAGGCCGGACGCATGTTGAGTGGACGTGTGTGTGGGGGATCGTTTGGTTTGGCTTGCTCGATTTAGTGTGGGTGGACTCGTACAGTAGAATGAAAAATAAAGCTTATTCTCACAGTCGGAGCTCACAAGCGTTGACAGGACAACTACGTTTACGAGACCTCAGGTCAAAGGTCAAAATGCACCTGGGCATAAGGGTTCTGTGACGTCAAAGGTTCTTGTGTGAGAAACTGAGTTTTGCCAGTATGGTTTATGGAAGCAAGCTGAATAGACGTATTTCTCCATGTAATCCGCAAATGAAAAGGGGAATTTATTTCCCTAAATGAATACAGGCGTGATTAAATTCCTTCCTTCCCCCTCCTCGAATGGCTAAGGACTTAATAGGCCATAGATACTTAGGAACTAACTACGATAAAAGTAGTGAATTGATCTCTCTCTCTCTTCGTTAGTGAAATATCTTTAAGGACGACAGAAACTTGACGCCTAAATAAAAGTAATCAAATTTAAACGAGAGACTATGTCTTATCATTCGTTTATATGAGGATCTTTGTTACAGCCCAATACAACGATGATGATACTGGACGCGCGACGTGTGGCGATGGTGGTGGCGATGTTTTACAGCAGTCCCGAAACGAGGAGAGAACTCTGCCGCTGGACGACATCGAGACGACACCCCTCCACGACGAAGAAGAAGAGGTATGAGTGATTAAATGACTATGTGACAACTATACTTTATTGTGAATTCATTCATTTATACCTTATGTGTGATGTGTTGGTTTCTATCAAGTTTAACGTAACGTTACGTGAAACTAATAAGCCCATTCTAACTTTATATGGAGAATCCCTTCTATCTGGAACGATTGAGTCTTGTCGTTTCCTCATTAACAGAAAAAAAGCTAAGTCTCTCGTTGACACGTTGTGAGTACTTGATTAAATGGGTAATGGCTTATTTCTCTTTCTTTCTCGTTTTTAATGTTGTTGTTAATCCATCATTATAGTATTATTGAAGATATAGCAGCAGACGTGTATAACTTCCTCTTTACTTCGATCCTGAATACCGTAACAAATGCGAAACGCCAACAAAATACGTGATCAATGGTATCATGGTTGTTAATGTTTTATTCTTTAAATTCACTGTAAATGTAAATTATTTTACAGCCTTGTAAAGTTACGCATACTATAAGATCTCCATCGCCCACGTCTCGGAGAGGGTGCTCGAAAATAGAACTCTGATAAAGGCATCCTATCCCAGTCAGCGTATTTACCAAATATGAATATATTGTATCTGACTAAAAGCCGTTTGTTAAGATTAAAGACAGCTTATGTATTTTAATTATAGGAGGAGTAAAATTGTAGTATTACACTTGGGTACTTCTTAAGATTAAGATCCGAGCAAACTTTGACCACAACCCCAATCCTGACCTTAACGCTGACCCTAACCCTAACTCTAACGCTAAACCTAACCGTAACTCTAACATTACCTCTAACCCTGCCCTAATCCTAACTACGGGGTCCAAGTTACGTCGGCTCTTAATTGGAGAAGCACCTATATTTGTATTAACTAATTTATAATAATATCGTAGGGTATGCGTTCGCTACGAACATCTATTAACGGAAAAGAGAACGTTTAACTTTATTTTATTTATAACCTAAAAATTCTACACAGTAATAAAACGAAATTATTTTTTTTGTTAATAATTGTTTGCTACTTTTAATGTTTTTACATTTAGTTCATAATGAATAATTAAACTAATTCAACAATATTATCAAAATAAAAAAGTTATTTTATTATTTGTAAAAAAATATTTAGAAAAAGAAAAAATCTAATAACCGACACAGTTTGATTTTATTATTCGTTAATAATTAAACAATAAACTATCATTTGCCCCCCCCCAAAAAAAGTCTGATCTTAAATATATATTTTTTATTAACATCGGCTTGCCATTTTCGATTTCAAACACGATGACCATGGTGAAGTGGATACTTTCTATTTGCCCAAATTTTAATATCCAATCTGGAAGCTGACATTTACAAGCATTCTAGTTCATTCACATACAACGCTGGTGTACCTGCTATTTATATATACGAGCAAATAACGTTATATCGTTAGAGTACAAAATAAGATCAAAACAGATAAACCACTATTTGCATTAAATTCCCCTATATGTGTTTATAGTAATTTAACTTGGTTTCATTCTTTCTTTTATGTTCTTTTAATTCGTTTTTTATAAATGTTCTATAGAGGATAGAGCTTTTGTTATATCAGTCCAGAATGATTTATTTTTAAAGAGTAAGAGTTCGCGATAGCGGTCGCCAAGAATGGTCGACATCTTCACGGTTAATGACTGAGATACAAAGACAAATGAAGATATATTCTTATTGTAGCGGTGCGAATTCCCCCAAGGAGTCATTTAAAAGGTGCATAGTCACTTATGACGCGAGTTATTATTCGATCGACAGGAGGGTTACTCGTCCGATTCCATTGTCCGTAATCTGTTTGTTCATCTTACAAAGGGAAGGTAGTAAAACAAAGTTGGCAAATAGCCGGACAGCTTGTCGCAGTTCCAGGAGAAGTTGGTGAAAAAAGATTAAGACTAAAAACGCAGCAAATACACACACACACACATACATATATATATATATATATATATATATATATATATATATATATATAGTCTTATTCTTTAGGTTAAACATTTGTTTTACTTGCAAAAAGTGTTCTAACCGTATTAAATCATACATATTCTGGTTTATTAAAAAAACAATATGTACCCAATTTGTCTCATCATTAGGAGTCGATAAATTCGAAAGCTTTTAATTATAAAACACAGTTATTATTTACGAATAACTATTATTCCTTTAAATAAAACGGGCATTATTATTAAAGTATTATCAAAATTGTATCATTGAAATTGTATAATCATAATTGTATTCCTAAAAGTGCGGTTTTTGGATGTATCAACCCCAATATATGAGGCCGATGATGTTAAATAAAGAATGTATAAAATTTCATACGGGCAATTATTCGGGAGGAAATAAATAGTTGTAAACTAAAACATTATATTTTCAGTACTTGCATTTTAATAACTATTCAGCTTTCGACCCACTTTCTTTGCGATCTTAAAGAATGGTATATATATATCTATATATATATATAGATATATATATATATATATATATATATATAGATATAGATATATATATATGTATATACACACACACGCACACACACACACACCCACACACATATATATATATATATAAATATATATATATATATATAAGATCAAATATAAACCAAAAGTAAAACTTTTAGTAGATGGAACCTATAGTTAAGAGGTTTAGCTAAATATACGAGATAGAGCAATTGTAGAGCATACAAACCGTAAGCACCCCCAATACTATAAACAACACAAATACTATAACAGCAACCCCTCCACAAAATACATACCTATATTGGCGGTAGTGCTTTCCCCATTAAGACTCGAATCTCTAACCACATCTACTCCTTTAAACACAATAATAATACCACTAGCACTTCTCTATCCAACCTTATAAAAAGCTTTAACATCAAAAAGATTCCCTACTCCCTAAGTTGGTCTATATTAAAAAAAGTATGTCTCATACACTCTTGGTTCTGCCTTCTGCCAACTATGTACCTTGGAAACTTATATGATAGCTACAGCACCCAAGAACTTAAATGTTATTAACTCTAAAAATGAGCTTATTTCTAATTGCAGGCACAAGCGAAAATATAAATACATCAATTTCATTACTCTCTCTGACACTCCTCCTCCCAGCCAATAACTCCCTTTTTTTAGCATCAGACAAATCTCTAAACTATATATCTCGGTAATTTTGTTAACTTTTATTCTAAACGCCCCTAATCTCACCAATTAACCTTCCCAATAAATGTTTTCCTCCCCATTGCACCTAATAACTGTATCTACCCGTAGCACTTATCGTTAATTGCACTAACATAATTCCTCCTACAACCCACCGATCATTAACATATCTAATATCTAGACATGTATATATCCTCTGCAATATAGCTCCTACTATTATTTTTATTTCAGTTCTACTCCAAACTTTGTATATTTTTTCTGTCCGCAAACCTGCCCACAAACGTCTCCATGGCCTCTTAATCTCACTTCCTTCTTATCTTCCACGTATCCACTATATCGTCCTTATATTAGCCTCCTTCTAATGGCAACATCTTTCCTCGTAGCTTCCTTTTGTCTTCTTTTTAATAATGATCTTCGATTTCACCTCTAAATTGGTCCATATATATCCCCCTGTAATTCCTATTACATCTGCAACACACTAGCATTAACATGTAAGTTTACTTAATTCAATCCAACCCCGGCCCATAATACCTATATTGAAATCAGTTGTTACTAGCATTTCTACCTCATCCCCTTAATAGTCTCCAACCCCCCAAAAAATGTTTAACTAATAGAGTGATTCAGACTAGTTGTATAACTACATACTTTGGCCTCCCTTAAATAATCCTAATTCTTCTAACTACTCGCTGGCCGCTTTCTATCAGTCTTTTACTCTTTTACTCATCTGATCTTATTTTGACCAATTTAGCCTCATCCTCTCTAATCATACTTTTAAACTACTTGGAAGCCTCTTGTAAGCTTCCCATATAAATCAAATTTAAACTTGTGATTGCTAATTGTTGCCCTGTTACTGCTCACTCACCATTTAAACTATAGATTTTAAACACTGACACCGCACTCAAGTTTCAATTGAACTAACCCAATTCCACCCCATTATTACTTATAATCGAAACAAATTGTTACAAACAATCAATCCTTATCGCTTGAACTGTTCCCCTCTCCTAAATTTTTAATATAACTGAGTAGGACAGGCTAGATCATTAACTAGACATCGAGTTAATATTACTAAACTTATTCCTTAATATTTCTTCTCCTTTATCATTTAATTTCTCTTCTAATCATTCATCTGGTGCTTAATTTAAATTTTAAATAATTTTTAATTTTAATTAATTATTCTCTAGTTCTTTTTAATTTTTAATTTTAATTAATCATTCATGCTTTCACATGCCTTTACTTATTTTACCATGCTTTTAACTAATCTGTTTAGTCCTTTTAAATCCCTAGAAACCTTAGCTAGTAACTGCAAATATTCGCAAAATGTTTGCTTGTTACCTTTGAAATGTTAGAAGTTCACTCATTGGAATTCTATTTTTAGCATCGGCAAACTTTATACTTTCGAATTTACCCTGCTATTTACTAAATCCATTGTATATACGTCTGTTTATCCCCTTCCTTCCCTCTTCAGATTAATCCTACTCTCAATAACTTATCTCTTACCCTTGACTATATATCGCCCGCTCGTACCATCTTTATTTGTAAGACTTCCCCAGGATGATAATTTTAAGAAAAATGGCATGCAAGTACATCGAAATATTGGGTAGACATGATAAGTCGATGACAACACTGGACCAAGGTCCAGGCTGAAAGAAGTCAGTGGCAGGGAGTGAAATGAATGTGGATAGATGTGAGTGAAAAAGGGGGAGGGTGGGAGTGTTAGTTAATTTGTCTTAGGGTGGGGGAGAGGGTGTTGAGGTTTTTGTCGTGGGTAGGTGTAGCATGAACTTTGAGGGGCTGGGGAAAGAAGAAGGGAGGGGAGGGGGAACTCTGTGTTATTGGTGTGTAGGTAGTGTCATAGTTTTAGAAATAGATTTGAAGAAATGAAGATAATTTGAAAGTAGGCGGGGTTGGGTAGGTGTGAGTGTGAAAGAAGTAGTCGAAAGGGTGAGGTGGGTGAGGGGGAGAGGGGAGATTTTGTTGTGGTTAGGTGTGAAATTTTGGAGGGTAGGAGTATTGACCAGTGGCTATGTCAGGAATGTGTGAATATGAGTGAGTAAGAAGATAGTGTTGAAATGTGCTGTTAATATGTCAGCAGCCACGCCTGCTATTTTTTCTCATTGACCCATCATGTCTACCCAATATCTCGATGTACTTGCATGACATTTTCTTAAAATCATCATCCTGAGGAAGTCTTACAAATAAAGGTGAAACGTTGATGAATATATAAAAAAAAATCTCTTGGTTTTTCCTCTTCATTTCCCATTACGTCGAATTACTCTCATCCTTCCTTTCTCATATATATATATATATATATATATATATATATATATATATATATATATATATATATATATATATATTATTTTTATTTAATGTGTGTTCTCCGAAATCAATGTTTTCATTTCTAGGGCAAACACTTGATTTCTACATGAGATACATAGATATTTAGATATTCTATGAATGTTCTCGTTTACATGTAAAACATTGAGTTAATAAAGAAGTTAAGAACATAAATTGGCCTCTCCCTAATTGAATAGTAAACTATGTTATAGTATATCTTTTTTGTGGTCTCTTGGTCTTACCGGATTCTAGGACAATACTTCAACTAGTATTATAGAGTATATAGCGTAGTGCTGTTACTTGAGGTAACCTTACTTGAAGAATGTGCACCATTCCTCGTATGAGTCAGTGCATAGCCGTATCGAGGTGATCTTATTTGGGCTTCTAACACTATGTTATTTTGAATATAACGTCAGAGTTTTCTTTTAGGGTGAAATATCCTCATGTCAGGTTGCCCTGACAAACCCTTGTAAAGAGAGAAGGAATATACTCGAGTATAGCGCTAGTATGTATATCAAAGTCGTCAGTAAGTAATTACAAACTTCTTAGTAGGTAATTCAAAACCCCTAATGTATAAGGAAGGCTCTCCAAGGCTGATTGAAAGGTAATGGCAAACAAAATATGTAATTTTTCTATCCTCGGCGACTATAAAACCGGGTCTCTGTCCTATTTAAAAAAAATAGAAATTCTTCTCCAAAGGTCACCCTGACTCTGATTTTTTCTACTTAACCAGGTGGAATGGTGGCGATCGAACTCCATTAAAAGTATTCTTATTGACCCCCTTCCCCTCCTACCTCAAGTGTAATTCTGTTGCGGGATCCACCGTGGCGGTGCCTGCCGAGTTGACCAGAGAACTATTTTGGATATTAATGAAGCCTACAGATTTTCTAGCGAGCTCTTATTCGCTTATTTTCTGGCACAACATTCAGTTTGAGGGTTCCTTACTATTCCCGTTCCAAATCTAGAGATACTTGCACTTATACGTATAGTGTCCCTGTCATAATCTAAATTGGATGTTTTATTCATTAATCCTACCTTTTCACTTTATTGTCATTAATTTTATTTTATTATATGTTTATTTTTTATTTTATTTATTTTTAATAGTTATTATTTGTTCTTATATATATATATATATATATATATATTATATGTTTTCTATGTATACATATTTCTTTTTATATATAATTTTTCTTATTTTGCTTTTATTTATCTTTATTTTAATTTATATTTCATATTTTATTTTTATTCTTACTCTTCCTTTTATTTTATTTATTCTATTTTTATTTAATTTTTTTCATCTGTATTCTTATATTCATGATATTTTTGTCATTATTCTTCCGGTACTATTTATTGTTTAATTAATCAATTTCTATAGTTTAATTTTCTTTATATTTTCATATATTATTGTCAGTATATTAATTTTTTTATCTTAACTTCTACTATTATACTTTTTTATATATAGTTTATTATTCCTATTGTTTTAATTTTAATTTTCTCTACTATAATTTATTTTAAACTCAATCGCTAATAACTTCTTATATCAATTTTCGTGGAGGAAGATTGGAAGGCTTTGTAGTCTTTCTACTTGTTTGCCCTTTGGCCCTATTAGCTCTTGGTTTGCCGACGTTTTTCTTTTTGTTTTTTCACTGCCTTTTATGGCCTTGTCTGTATAACATGTCGATGCAGGCGCTGATGAAGGCACTTTTGGACAATCTTTAAAAAATAATTTTTAAAGTATGAATAAAATAAAGTATTTCCAAAATGTTTTGGAAACGATTCTACACCAAAATGGACTTGTTGTTGGAACTCTAGATACGCAAAATGTAATGACTTAATCATGTATATGTGTTATATATATATATATATATATATATATATATATATATATATATATATATATATATATATATATTTATATATATATACCGTATTTCTTAATTGAAAGAGTTTCCCAGCAGAGTGCTCAATTATTAATGCAAAAGTAAAATTAACTAGATAATTAATAAGAGCATGATACTTATTAATATTAAATACACCTTGGTCCGGATGTTGTTGTAACACTTTATTTAATATTAATAAATACATATATATACATATATATATATATATATATATATATATATATATATATATATATATATATATATATATATATATATATATATATATATATATATATATATGAATGTGTGTGTTTATAAGGAGTAAGTCTTGTCATCTCTTGTTCGGATACCCTAGTTTATAAATGCAATGTGTATGAAATACGGAGCATGAACGTATTAAAATGTAAACTTTTTAAAATGTTTCATCGAATAGTATAACTTCAGAGGAGATGTTTTGTTTTGAAAATAAAAATTTAAAACTTCAACCTTTTGTTCATTTGTATTTGTTTTAAACCGACTGAACAGGTGTGCTTGGCACCCATTTATATTTCCTTGGATTTTATGTTTTATGTTTTTTAATATTCAGAAAAAAATCTGAGAATATGAAGAAATAGCTTTGAGAAATGTGACGTAGTTTACGTTACAGACATGCAGATACAACATCTATTTTCCTTATTCATTTTAACATGATTCTACTATGCAAACAGTTAAATCACAAAAGAATAGTATTTGTAAATGTTCTGTAGCGAACTACAATGTTTGCCAATGAAAAAAATAAAACCAACACCAAAAAGAGAGACTAATAGATTTATTAATGCATCGACTTTTCTCCTCATTCGACATCACAACTGTACTACGTAAGTAGAAACACCTTTTCTGCATCATTAACTTAATTATTACGCTTTTCTTTCTTCGCGCATGCGTTAACATAGCTTTACTTAACATGCTAACAGGCGAAGAGAAACTCATGTTTTTGGTTCATTATTTCGTCTTTTGTCCGGATAGAAACTGGCTTTTAATTTCGTAATCACAGGTAAATGTACACTAGATAAACGAACACCCGCTTGTCTAGAACAACAGATGGTCCATTAATAGTCTGCAATCAGTTGAATTATCGTTGTTTCCCCAGTTTATTTCCTCGGTCGTTTTATTTCTTCATTTCAAGTCTATGATGAATAAATCCGTCTGTTATTTTATTTACTCTGTAGACTGGCAATGGATATTGATTTTTTTTCATTAATAAAATTACAATCATATTTCAAGATATATCATTTTTTTTATATTAACCTCCCACTTTATTTTACTGGACAATAAAACGAGCGATTTATTTCGCCCAAGTATTATGACGCCGAGTTCGATTATACGTGAGTTAATGCCGTTATCGAACTCGGAAAAATTTCTGTCGAACCCGGGAATCTGGACGAAAGTTCAAACGGAACCCTTTATTAAATCCATGTTGTTCCATTTGCCATGGCTGGGAAGAAGTTTTCGGTAATTCGCAATTCTTTGGATTGAACCTTCAACCTTCAGATGACTGTCACCTCGAACTGAATTATACTTAGTACTATATCCACTGCGCCCGTGGAAAAGAAGGTCGGAGGTTACATCGGTTGAAACATTGTTATAAAAAAATCCAAGATGAGAACAGTAGTCCGAATATATAAAATTCTACAAATTATAAACTCTCATCTAAAAAAATCCGAATCATTAAAGAAAAAGAATTAAAAAGAAATTATTAATCTGTATCCAAATCCGATCACGAATAAAGCACAAATAAAGCTCCAAAAATAATCTACAAACAATTATCACCCGTATAATTTCGCGAATTGATTTTTCTTACAAAAGATTCTTGAAATAAATTTTTCTAATTGTATATAGAAACATTTTCATGTTTGTACTCAAGTATCCCATCAAATTGCATAAACTTTTAACTTATCTGGATATAACAACGTGTGCACATAACTATTTACCAATGAAATATATTTAATATTAGCATATGAACAAATATGTAGCTCAGTGAGAGTGAGAAACCCCTGTTTTTTTTAGAAACGCATCCATCTAAAAGAAGGTTAATTCCTATATACAACACGATATCTACTGAGCCAAATATCTTATTATCTGGGCTTCCTCATATTCCTATTGAGAGTCGTTTGGACGTTGTGCAATTCACAATCAAATTAAAAAGCTCGCACATACATTGCTGTCACTTCAAATATTGGCAACGTGCCAGCATTGACGGCATACATAAAACAAGTAGAGTGTCATCACGTACAATATCCACCTGGAAAAAGTTGACTAAACTTAAACGTGGCTCTCAGGTTTGAGATGTTATAGATTAAGAACCAATATTTATGAATTTAGAGTAAAAAGTGATTTCTTATAATTCCTTTGATGTGCATTGTGTTTTAGTACGATACGGTTTGAATGCGTTCAAGAATGTGCAGATTATTCACTGTTCTTTATGAAGTGCTTAACTCTAATTTACCTAAATCAATTCTATCAGTTATGTGTTTTTCTTATATTCTTGCGCAGCACATTAAAGTATTTCCTTGCCAACAATTTATAAAAATGATGAATATATTTAGCATATTGGGAGGAAATCAATCTAAAATTCAGCCCAGTAATATGTGTGGAAAACATATTGTATGATGTTAGCATGCGATATCATTTAGTTAATGTATGACGGTGGTTCAATGCCTGGCTCAGTAGATTTTAAAGTCAACCTGTTACGAATGCAATGTGTTACTCAGAACGTTTTTCATTTTACTGAAATGGTATAATAGAAAGCCAATAAATATAGTTCATCTCTGATACTATTTTTAAATATAGAATGTCTACTTGAGAAAAATATTGAGGATTATCTCTGCTCAAACAAACCTTTTTTGGTCTGAGTTAAGATTGATTATTGCGACATTGTTTTAGGGAGGTTAATAGCAGCTAAGATAGAGTAAAACTCAAAAACGTACTTTCATTTCGTAATTTCTCCTTTTCTTGACAATTGGTTTTACCATGTCTTGCTTGTCTAGTGTGCACTACTAGCTCATCTATAGTTGGAGAAGAATAGATGAAGCCATGGATTTTAGAATATAATTAGTTCAAGTGTGTTGAGTTAGTCTCTGCATAAAAGAGCTAGCTGTGACACAAAGTTAGTACGAAGTACTGGGAACCCAACACTCTAAGGAGTGTCACCTTTGATGGAATTGAATAAATATTACACCAGTCGATAACGATTTCCTCTCCTTACTTGATGCATAACGGACGCCATACGTTGATCCCAGTTCGTTTTGATTGTTTAGCAGCTGTTTGAAACAGAATGTTAGACACAGGCTTAATGAAGTTTACTTACGAAACGAGAGAGAATCTGGACGGAGGCAGAAATAGACATGATCGGTCTCGTCGACATTCCTACGTGAAGACCCAACTGATCGCCTATGAAAAAAAAACCTCTTTGAAATGAGGGGGCGATTCTTGGGAAGATTTCCATCTGAGACAGAATGGTACTAATACTACACTTTTGTCATAGCGCTAAAGCAAGGTAGTAAGTGTTGCTATAGAATAGGCAGCCGGTAATTAAATACGATAACCAAAGTGCATAGTATTGTAGGATCGCTACTCTCACTCAAATTCAAGACTTGTGCGAATCAATTCCTCTCATCGTTGCAGCCTCCCTGTCAAAGAAGAGACGTTGCAACTCAATCTTTACTCCATCGGGAGTTTCATGGTAGGTGCACGATTGAGCTCCAATCGCCGCTTTCTTCTTGGTAGACATTCGCAGTCAAAGCTCTTAAAGATACAACCACGGTAAAGAACGTTCCTTTCTTCTGTGCGCGTAAAATCAAAAGAAACTCCAAGGATCAGAGTTTATTTCTTAGGAGTTTCCATGTGTGGAACACAATAGCGCGCATATGTTTCTAAGCAGACAACAGAAGTTCGGTGTTAGGTCAAATATCAACAAATAGCTGTTGAGATGTCGTATTTAGAAATCATATTCTGCTAATCCCACTCATCGTTCCCAATCCTCTCGAAGTATTGTTCATCGTTCAACCGACAGCCTAAACTTATGTTAACTAACATAAAAAATGCGTTGTCCAGGTTTTTCAAAATATTCTCTTTATTATTGCCATTTTATCAACGCTCCAAGTATGGACTTTTCATTCTACCCTATTTACGTAACCGCGTGCTACACACACTGGCATATCAACATTAATCGTCGATAACATACAGACGAATTCAACTTGACTGCGATAAATATGTCTCTATCAAGAAGGATTAAACGAAAAAAGAAGAGAAAATAATATGCTTATAATTTTGACAAAAGTGTATTACACCAAAAGTGCTCAAGTTTTAATAATAAATTAATAATTTATTTTAAGAAACATAACAAATGAGTTGTTCAGGTTTTTCAAAATATTCTTTTCATTATACACATTTGTTTTTATACGTATTTAAAAATAATATTTAAAAAATGATATATTATGTTTAATACCTATAGATGAAAGTTAGCACTGCGGGTCAGGACCGTCAAGGAATTTTGGCAACTAACCGGTACCGCTCCCTTAAATCTCCCTAATTGGGGAATCACCAACCGATCATCTGTTGTGTTATACCAGGACGATTGGCGGGTTAAGGTGCTTTCTTCGCCCATAGAGTTCGTGTGTCTGAGGTGGTTTAGCTTTTGTGTTGCACCGGGTAAATGTATAGATAGATTTATAGATATATAGACAAATTCGGTCAGATATCAAGATGACGAATAAAAAATATCATTTGCTGAAGATATATAGAGACATTAACGAAAATATATTCTTCATATCGACCCTCAAACATTATTCCTTTTGGTCACATCTCGTCGGATAACAATAGAATCCTTTTATTTCACATTTCTGCCAATGAATTCTGAGGTGTGATGCCAAAAAGATGGATATTGACAGAAAAAACATGGATACATTTTCAGCGGAATTGGGAACTCGAACATTACGTATAATCAGGCTGAAATTCGTTAGCAAAGAAAGCAAATCTTACATTGAAATACACCCTTATCTCTCTCTCTCTCTCGCTATCTATCTCTCTATCTATCTCTCTATCTCTCGATCTCTCTATCTATCTCTATCTTCTGTACTTTCTATCTATCTCTATCTATCTCTATTTCTATCTGTTTATCTATCTCTCCCCTCTATGTCTGTTTGCCTGTTTCCCTCTCCCTATCAAACCATATATCTCTCTCTATATATCTATCTATCTATCTATCTATCTATCTATCTATCTATCTATCTATCTATCTATGTCTCTCTCTCGCTATCTCTTTCTCTCTCTATATATATATACATATATATATATATAATATCTACTTTAATGTAATTTTGTATTGGTCATTGCAGCACTTGTTTCTTTTGTTATACTGCCTTATCAATCGTGTTACTTCCTAAGTGATAAAGATGCATGCAATTGCATTATTAGTCGTCCTTAACTTAAAAGAACGCATTTTTCGTTGATATATACTTTAATTAATTTTATACGTACATAAAAGTAAGCCATGGACACGTGTTTCTGGCACACAGCCGTCATAAGCATGGTTAACTTAAACAAGGATCGAACCTTAGATGTCGATGTCAATAGTCTGGCGTTGTACCTCCAGACGATGACGCCTTGCTTAGAAATCTGTACCATTTTTATCACCTAAATATGTAATGTACTTTTCTGCAATCGTTTTTATTTGTGATTACAGCGTTTGTTGCTTTTGATATACTGCTTCATCAATTGTTTCACTTCTTTAGTAATATAGATGCATATACATATACATATATATATATATATATATATATATATATATATATATGCATATACATATATATATATATATATATATATGCAGCATAAAATAATATTATGGCAAATGAATATAGAGAAATATTTGTGTTTCGGAATATTCTACTTGAGGATACATAATTTCCATTATTTTGATTATTGGGACTACTGTTCTCATATCCGACCAGTTTAACACCTGACCTTCTTCAGGTGTATCTTATCGAACCCAGTCATCTTTCTGTAGAACTTGGGAATATGTAGAGAATTTCAAACGCAACCCTTTATATAATAAACACGGGTCGCTTGCTTTTGTTTCTGTGGCGTAACGAATAATGTTCGAATTAATGATCAGTTTTAAGTGGCAGTCTTGTGGAAGTTGGAAGCTTCAATTATTAATGCGGGCGATACTTTGAATACAATTACGAATGACTTAAGACTTCTACGAGATCATGGCTTAGAGAACAAGAGCAAGCGACCCCAGTAGATTAAATAAAGATCGACAGAAATATTCCCGATTTCAACACGATACACACGTCGAAGTTCGTAAGTTGCCTCGGCCGAAACGTTGTGAACACAACATTCAAGAGTAGAACAGTAGTCCCAATAATTCAAATAATACAGTAATATGTGCGTTTCATTCCTGTAAAATGTCAGGATACATGTACAGATTTAGATTTTAATGTTTTATAGTAAAGCAGTGTCTGATACAACCGTCAACAAATTAGAAACCTTGATCAAGTTTTAACAAAACTATTTAGGCTTTAGCTAATTAAAATGTGTTATTTTTTATCAATAAATCTTGTGTTTTACGAGTGGGTTTGTGGGGATCTCTATCTATGTGTATGTTTCGTATTGTAGGTTGCATAAGCTAACTGTGTGCATGTGTATGTTTTTTATTAACATAGTTCACCCCAAACAAGGCATGCCGCTACTGTAGACGTAAGAGGCTACTGAGAAAAAGTGTGAAAGTGTGGATGGGGGTCAACCTACATTGGGTGCTGTGCAGCGAGATGTTTGTTTACATTAGTTTTAAGTTTCTGCACGTGACTACTGTCGGCAAAGCAGGGACGGAGTTGCAGAGTCCAGCAGCACGAGGAAAGCAGGTTTTGGAGGAGAAAGCTCTTCGGCAACTGGGGACCTCTACAGTGAATAGATGGAATTTATCAGATTGCCGGGTTGGTCTAGTAAATTTACGTCGTGGATAGTGAGGAACCTATCAAGTTGGCGACTCTTTTTTGGACATTGTCTAATATGAAGAGACTAGAGGATGATGCACCAGCCCAGACGTGGCAACAATACTCCATGCATGGGACGATGGTGGCTTTGTAGAGATATAAGATAATGTATGGTGTGAGAAGTTTACTAGCACAGTAGAAGGAGCCCACCTTCTTTGCAGCAGACCTGACAATGTATTCAATGTATTTGTTCTAATTCATGTTATCTGTGAAAGTTAGACAGAGAAGCTTGAATGATGAACTCTCAGGTAGGGTGTTATTTGCCATGACAATAGGTGATTTAAAGGTTTGTTGTAGTTATTGATTAAAAGTAGCTTTGTCTTTGCGGCATTAAAAGTGACCATCCATTTTGACCCGAATCCACTACAGACTGGAGGTCATTTTCTAAAGATTCAGCCATTGCCTCAGGTATGTGCGCGTCGGTTTTGTTCACATGACGAGAGAAGTGCGTGGTAGTGTCAGCAAATATTCCTATCTCAGTCTCAATGAGATCCTGGAAGTCATTTATGAAAATCAGGAACAGT
The DNA here is from genome assembly GCA_963556195.1 of Sepiola atlantica. Classification (NCBI taxonomy): domain Eukaryota; kingdom Metazoa; phylum Mollusca; class Cephalopoda; order Sepiida; family Sepiolidae; genus Sepiola; species Sepiola atlantica. The sequence goes on from OY744525.1 coordinate 32,207,762, forward strand.
AGAGGTCGAAAGATCGATCCCTGGGGTACACCAGCATTAATGCCATGTTGCTTAGATGAACAGCCATCGAGGACAACTTATATCTTTTTTTTGCTAGGAAGGATTTAATTATAAAAAATAGTTGTCCTGTAATATCATATGTCTGCAGTTTTAACAGAAGCCCTTTATGCCTTACTTTGTAAAAAGCCTCGGATATATCAAGGGCTACCATCCTAGCTTCACCTACCTTGTCCAGTGTATGATATATGCGTTGAGAGATGCCCATTCGGATATTTGTGGCATGTTTTCATGAGTCTGCATATGTATATCTGTCCTGATGTATATATATATATATATATATATATATATATATATATATATATATGTGTGTGTGTGTGTGTGTGTGTGTGTGTGTGTGTGCACTTACACCATAAGATTTGTTTATTACGTTTACATTTTTGTTTCAGAATTCATTTCAACACTGGTAAATACATAGGTAGATCTTAGTGGTATTATAAATATATACATTTTACACCGTAGCTACAGAGAACCGTCTGTGTCCCATTCCATGCAAGGAATTCGTCGGGGTAAGTGCAAAATACGAAATTCTAGCATGCGTTTGAACAGAAAATATTTTATATATACAGCGTTCACTGTTTACATTTCTAAATCTATTTAAAAGGTATAAAACTATTTCGACCGTTTCTCACATTCTCTCTACTTTTATTTAAAGACCGTAGTATTATATTTCATTGCCAAGATACCACGTTCATCTCAGTCCTACCATCATTGACCACTAAATTGTAACTTAATTCCTCTAATACTTATATATATATATATATATATATATATATATATATATATATATATATATATATGTGTGTGTGTGTGAAAAATGACACGGAAAACAGGTTAAAGTGCAGGAGAAAAACAAAAAAAAGAGAGTTGACCGGTTTCGTTCGTGTTGGCGAACGTCTTCAGAAGAAAGTCAAGATTTCGAAATAATTAATCTTTGGTTTCTCGCTTTCAGTGTATCAATTTCATGTCCACTCCTATTTGTTGCTTATCCTGGCCAGTTCCTCTGTCATCTTTCCTTTTATCGCCTTTTACCACCTTATCCACCGCCTCCCTCATACTAGCCAAGTAGGTACGAAAGTGAAAAAGAAAAAGATAATAAATAAAAATATAAGAAACAGTATAAGAAACAAAGAAGAATGTACCACCCACTAGTCATATTTCAGCGTCACTTAAAGTCTTCTCATATGGTCCAATCGGATCATCCTTTACTCATTCCATGTGTGTGCCTTCAAAATAAAATTATTTCCAAATCTTCATTTTATTCTGAAGACGTTCGCCAACATGAACGAAACCGGTCAAATCTCTTGTTTTTGTTTTTATCCTTCACTTTAACATGTTTTCCGTTTGTCATTCTTCACAAATTTTGTTGACCACGGAATTTAATTTTCATGAATGATCGTGTACTTTACCCCATATATATATATATATATATATATATATATATATATATATATATATATATATATATATATATATATATATATATAAGAAAGAGTGTGTATGTAGAAACAAAAAATAACATAATTATATTTTATTCTTTAACTGACACAATTTATTTTCAAAAACGCATATTTAAGACCAGAACTCAAAGACAAAAAGAAAAAAAAAATCCAGGATTGTTATTAAAACATTTAATTTCATATTTTTAAAACAGCTGTTTCGTCCAAGGAAATAAAAACACATTTTGCAAATTATATAACCAATAATCGTGGTCCATGGTGCGCCAACAGAATACCGGAAAAAGTCAAGAGAAAATACACCTCACTCCCAAAAGTCATGGAATAAAATTGTTTTTTTCTTATTTCTACATTTCCAGATTATAACCAGTGAATATATTTTTGGAAAACACCGCAGAAGAGATTCAAACGCCAAAAGCCATCCGATAACTCAAAACTATTTTAGTACAACCAAAAAAACAAAATTGCTATAAACATTAAACTTTCGTTACAC
>OY744525.1:32212268-32272268 GCA_963556195.1 Sepiola atlantica
GTCAATAATCGTGTTTTTCGACGTCTTAGGTTTGAAAGTCATTCTATACCAACTAATAATATAATCTACCATACTGAGTAAGTTGCTTGTCTTAGCTTCTTTTGATGTGAATATCGTAGTATCGTCCATTAAATTTATCAGTGGGGGCATTTAACATTTTCTCCTCATGGAACTAGCGTTCGCAATGCTCTCTGCAATTTTGAGAAGTATCTGTATCGCTAAAACGAAAATAAACGCTGGCACTATACATCCAGTTTCTTTGTATATTTATTTTTGGTAAACCACATATACAAAATGTTGCAAAAATGTTCCGTATTCCCTCTAGAAGGTGATGAATCTGAAGAGATAATTGAATAATTTCATGAGAGACAAAACCGTATGAATTAGCAAGATTGAGCCATATGACATTCAAGTCCGTCTTGTGTATTCTCGTTTATGGATAGCACACTCATATCAGGCTTCCATGCAATGCCAGGTACACTACCGTATGGATTGAAGCATCGATATATCCATTTAAGAGTGGGCATTTTCTTAGTTGTCGACCACTTATCACGAAAAACAAATAGAAACGAAATATTACAGGTTGCTATTGCCGTTACACATGTTACTGAACAGACGTTAATAACAAGTTATCAGATCAATGTCGCTGCCCGCTTTATATGTTGCAAGCTGTTCCTTCTTTATACAAAACACCATTGTCCACAATGTTGTTTATGGAATGTACACATTTAAACGACTATAATATTAAACGTATCCGATGATATACGGGTTAATTATTGTCAACCTATTATTGATTCAGCTCTACAGTTAACACCGTCAGAAAAGACATTCGATGTTGACGAAGTTATATTTTAAGCAACTAAGACTGACTTGCATTGTGAAGCTTTCCCGAGAAAAATGACAGCGGCGACAATTTATGATGTCGGCCATCTTGATATTTCCCAACCTCTTTAGTTTATTTATCAGTTCAAGAAAAGTCGAGAGACTATTTGCACAATTGAAGATATTTCGCGGGTCTTCTATTCCTTGTCTTTCGGCAATGTTTATTACTTTTTTTTGTTTTCTTTAATTTTATTCTTCCACCATTTTTCCCAGCGAAAGTAATTATCTAACGGCTGGAAGGATTTGTTTAATTCTTCTTTTCATTTTAAACATACGATTTCCGTTTTTCAATGTATCATTTAGTAGATTGGATACTCGTCTCAGGATGAGTCAATAACAATGAAATATGGATGGAAACTTAACGGCAAAAATTTACACCACCAAAGTTACCTGTTAATATTTCATTCGTCGGTTTTTCGTTCAGTCTCTCGTTGTCTACTTGTAGATTAAAACACCTCGCATTCTCACTCCTCCGATTGCGTTCTTTTATTTGACTTGACTTTTGACTTGATTCATCCATCAATTGGCAGCCAAACATTTACCAAGTTCGTGAAGTAAGATACTTGCTCACTCACTCTGGCCAACCGCTCAGATCTCAAGAGACCAGTATTCTTTTATATGATAGACTTGAACGTAACCTGCCTTTTAGCTCGTTCCTTGACATATAGCTCCACAAGAGCACTTTTCTAGCAAGTTCGTAGTGTCGCAATATATTCCCAGTCAACTCTAAATGTCGCGGGTTAATAACTGCAGATACGCGTGAATGGAAACGAGTCAGCATCGTACAATATGTATATAGGATTTTGATATATGATCCATTAAAGTTCTTAGATTGAGAACCATTTAGTGTCCAAAGGTCAGAATCGTATAGTAGGATCGTCCCACCAAAGCCTTGACAACTTTGAGTACGTCTCATTCTTTCGAGCCGTTTTTTATGATTTTGTCGAGGGAGTTGATTGAACTCAACGCCTGGCCAATGTACGTATTGATATCAAGCATAGACTGTAAATCTTTATAACATGTTCGATTGGTAAGTCATTCGTGTTGACCTGACTTGCGGGTTTTTTATTTGCTTTGTGGTGCATTCAGAAAAAATTCAAAAATAATGGCATACATTGTATGCACTAATACGGTGATCTTGCGCAGATTTATTGTATTTTCAAGAAGAGCGATTTTTACATGTTATTTAATTCCGGAAATCTGCAAGTCATCGAACGAAGTTTCTTCTGAAATCTACCGCCGAGCAGAAACATTGAATTAACAATATATCAACACAGTTGTAAATTAACAGTCGTTAATTTCATGTACGGAACCCAACAGGGACACTTTTCGTATTGAAACCTCTAGTATGGGCTTTGTTGGGGTTCCTCAGAAGATGTTGACATTAATCATTCGACTAAGTTTTTGAGAAGATGTCCGTTTCTCAGCGTGATTATCCAGGCATGAGGCTACAGACCAAACTCAAGGGTGGCCGGTCTGCGCGACCAGTATCCAGTAACACTCAAGAAAACTTTGTCGAAGTACATATATATCTGTTTTATATAGAATATCATCCATATTAGATATCTATTTACAAATATTACGGAAAATAATTTTGAAGTATTTGAAAATATCATTAGAGACATAATATTAGCACACTCTCACATTTAAATATCCAAATATTTTTAATTTGCATAAAAATGTGTCAACAGTATTAATAACTGTGGACAATTAAGCAAGAATTTCCCGAATTTCAATTTCTTGTTAACACCTTTTTAGTTTAAGACCAAGATTTTCTTGTAAAATTATTTGATGGGTCTTGATGATAATAGAGGAATATAATAGACACATGATTCAGTTGCATTCATATATATATATATATATATATATATATATATATATATATATATATATATATATATATATTGTTTACTATAAGAGACAACTCATATCTAGATATCCTTTGTAGATCCTTTCAATAGTCCTAATCAGGATCTTAGTTTCGGAGGTGAATTGGCTGATGAATTTGCCATGGTTGGATCTGTCTACCAAGTACGTTCGAACCCATCTAGGTCCATCTTCGGGGGAATGAAGTTAATCAGGTCTCTTATATTCAACAATACTTGTCTGTGAGAGAAGATACTGTCTAGATATACATAAATATATATATATATATATATATATTTATATATATATATATATAATAGATCAATTTAAAATATGTTAATAAAGTGAACATAAACAAATTTTTCAAACGTGCTCAATACCAAGTATTGCATTTATAAAATTACGTAAACAATAGTATAGCCTTACCTAAAAAAAACAATGGCATAATGCGTATTACCGCATCTTACTAAATGTTTATTTTTGCCTTTGATAAGATGCGGTAATACGCATTGAAACGTTGGTTGATTTACTTAAGGCTATAATATTACTTATGCAATCATATATATATATATATATATATATATATATATATATATATATATATATATATATATATATATATATATATATATATATTTATATATATATATATATTTAGATATCTTTGTATGGGGACATAAAAATTATTAAACCTGTTATATTCGGTTAATTAATTAAAATTATCTGGCTGAGGCCGGGTTTCTGTATTTATCTCAAATAATCTGTTCAAATATTTCATATGTCAATTGTTACTTTCTCTTTTTCACGCTTTTACTTCAATCTGTATTTCTTGCTTTCTGTATCATTTCTATTTTCTTTAGTAGTCAGGTTTTTGTCTTTCATTTTCACGTTATTTTTCTATTATTTCCCTATTCGTTTCTCCATGGTTGCGTTTTTTAAAATCTGTGTAATATCTACCATTTTTCTGTTCTACATCCCGTTCTTCCTTCTTTTAATTCTATTTTATCGTTTCCTGTATGTAGTTCCTTTTCAATTTCTTTATTAATTCGTATGTTATTTTTACTATTATTAATTCACTTTACAATTTTTGAAAATTAGTTTTCTTCTTTGTTTCAGGTCTTTGGGTGTTCCCTTATTGTTTCTTACCTTCGCCTTGTTTATTTATTATAGGTTTTCTATGTCATGTCAATTTCTATATTTGTTATTTATTTTATTTTTTCCTTTTCTGATTCCATTTTTTTCTTACATTCTATGATTAGTGTCGTGTTTTCTTTCCTTATTTATTATTTTACTATTACTACTTATCTGTCGTTATATCTTTCTATTTACATTTATTTATTTAGATTATTTGTTTTTCTTTAGTGCTTATTTCATATTTTCTTTATACTTTCTGTTTATTTCTTACTTAATTTCCTTGCTTAACCTGCCTCTGTTTATTTATTCCCGTTTTTGTTTCTTTCTTTTTCCATGGTCTCTTATGTATTTCGTTCTTCCTTTCTTTCTTCATTGCTCTATTTTACATTTTTCCGGTTCTTTTTCTGTCCATTTCTTTCTACTTTTTTCCACTGTGTGTATACCTTTCTTTTTTAGATTTTTTAAACTCTTTCGTAAAAGTCACTAAGTGTATTTTTTCATAAAACACTTTTAAAAAAAAATTCATGCGGGTATATATTTAAAAATTATCGCAGACAACCTGGCATTCCCCGGGAATGTACGACAACCACTGTGCACTGTCTTACTTGTTCTGAAACCAACATTACTTTTACAAATTATTGTAATGCCTGTACACTGAAATTATAAATTTAGCAATAAAATACAATCAGGTAAAATGTTATCTTTGATTTTTACAAATAACTGATGCAATGACAAAATAGTATTTTATTTCAAAATTAATACCAAATTCGATTATCCAAAAAAATAATTTCAGAAAAGGTGTTTTATATTGATATAAAGGTGTATGTTCAATTGCTTGCTTCTTTGTATATATAGATGCATAACAACTATTGTATATATTGCATTCATGAGTTCTCTCATGTTTATTGTATCTATTGTGTTTGTTTATTTTTTTAATTTTATTTATGTGTCTATGTTCTTAAGGTTTTAAATAAAAACTTTATAACTGCATTTTGATTCGTGGAAATTCCATATGTATTTAGGTAGCGGTTTTCTTTATCCTTACACTAAAATAGTTGTTAGCTAAATATTATTTAAATAAATACAATACATGTTACTTTTTTAGTAATCGATATAAATATATGTTCAATAAATGCTAATATATGTTTTTAAATAAGCAACCTCTTTTGGTACACATCGACACATATATTTTTCAATTACGATTTCCATACAATTAAAATGGGTGTAGAAGTGTAAAAATACGTACCAACAAAGAGACATGCTTATTATTCCACAGATAATAATATTTATGTTGTTCTTGTTCGTTTTTTTTCTTTTTTATGCTCATTCTTTTCTTATTCCTTTCAATAAATATGCTGTCCTCTTTTCTTTTCCTAGCATCCTGGTTTTATATTTCCTATTTGGCATGGCTCATTTTTTGCAGGTGCTCTTCGCATTATGTTTACACGTTTTTAGTCTTGGCTCGTGTTTCGAAAACAGCAGAGATCTTGTTTCCTATACAGCTTTTAAAACCTTCATGCAGTAACATCTAAACATTACCGATGGCAGCACGGCGGGAGTTCATTTCTCGCTTCCCATTGAAGGTATGCAATCTGATTTACAACACCGCCGGATCTGTTACGTACACTCCCGCTTTAATGGTATTGAGACAATGGTATACAAGCAATACTCAAAAGTCTGGCAATCTGTGCATATTGGAGTGTTTGCAGTGAGAATATAAGTTGACTTAAGATGAACGAAACGTGAAATACATTTTTGGTAGTCGCTAGTGCACCGACATGTTGTGCTTTGTTCTATTCTATGTTTTATTGTATTGTATAATGAGTAATATATATACGGCACAACCACGTTGGCACACCGGTTCCCGTTAGATAACCTAAGTTAAGCGACGTCGAGCCTGGCCATTACTAAATGGGTGACCATTTGGGAATACCAGGTGGTGTATGTGCTCTCCGCTTATAACGGCATTGTTTCCAGTCGTCTTGAATTGGTTGCCATTCGAATCAAGCAGTGCCGACTCAAGAGGTGATGTTACCGATTGCGCAACCCTTGCTACACAATTACACGGGCAGCACGCGACTTTCAGGGGTGTCCATTGTCTCTCTAGACTGAACGGACGGCATGACATAATGAGTAAGCGAGGAAAAAGAAGGAAGACGGTGGACGACCTCGTTGTCAAGTCTCACATCTCTACTCTTCTTCTTTCGTGTGATTCAGATTATTCTGGTGGTGGCATTAGTTTCCCCGATGTATTTCTAGTTAGAAATCTTTCTAGAAAGACATCGGGTAATTACAGGAAGGACCAAGAAAAGGTTGCCAACATCCCTAAGTGAAAGTGATACTGTGGAACCGACTGGATTTTAACTGTAGACACCCAGGTATCCAGTCTGTGTCGTTATCTACTTAACGACCGTCACCTCCCACATCTCTACTCTCAATATGAGTCACTCTAATTTTTGCCGTTATACTATGACTCTTATATCACGAGAGAGGGGATAACAAGTCTTGTGTGAATATGACGTCAAGAGAAAACTATTTTGGTTAGTATCTTTCGGGTGTTACTTTCGACGAAGGCAGACGTATTGCGAAAACAGAAGGCCCATTGAACAACGATTATAATCAATAGTGTTGTCTTGTTACAATCGTCTTTGAAGGGAAGTACATGGTGATGAATTAAACATAGGGTCGGACAACGCCACGCGGAAAGAAATACATAACCGATACAGGAATATAAAATCCCACAGAACGAGAAGCAATTTTATTCTTAAACAGTTTTTAACAGTTCGAAATTTGCCTTAGCGCAGAGGTTGCAAGACAAAATATGTAGTGACTCAGGTGAAGGTACAGTTGACCACATTACAGTAAAAACAGGCGCCAATACATTTAGTTCACTTGGTAAGAAAAAAGATCAGACAAAGTCAGATGGAACAAAACCTACCATGAATGTTGTAATATAGTGTATTAGTAAGTAAATAATAATTAGGTCAAAATAAGAGGCAATGATACGACTTAATGAACAAATACTAATAAATATGTGATCGTACTGAGCGCGACGTCTTTATAGAAACATAAATGAAAGATAAGAACAGAAGAGAATACATCGAGAGAAACAAGAACACTCTTTAATCATAATTATCTCGTAGAAGCATAATTATAGTAGTAGAATATGATACTCTGGACACTCCATAGGCTAGACAAATAAAGATCTCAGACTACTAGATACAATAAGTAGGAAACTAATTACCATTCCCAAGGCACTGTACCCGAATGATGAAGCTGAGCGAATCTAGGTAAACATGTAAGAAGCGGGAGGAGGATTTGTGAGCATAAACAGACAATACTAAAACATCACTAGAAAAACATAAAACCTTAATTACAGAAAGCGTAATGATCGCTGCAAGAGACACAACCCAAATAAATTATATAGGGAATAACGAAACTGAAAACGAAATGGAAAAGAAAACAAAAATAGAAGAGAAGAAGCTGCATAGAGGCTATATTAGACATACTAAATAGGAGACGAACGAAAATAGAGACACGGAATCACCACTGACATCTACACAAAACAACGCTATCAAAGCAAAGTATATCAAATCCAAACCCCAGAATGGTAACGGAAAACTGTGTGTACCAAGATACGAATGATGAGTCATATACGTGAACACAGCGATAAAGCCCAATAAGAGTATAAAAAGACATTACTGCGTGGTGAAGTTAAGACAACTGTGACCTATACGCACGTCTGCATTTTGAAAATGCAGAAAAATAGTACAGACACAATCTGAGGACAATATAGGTAAATAGAAATTATTAAAATCTAAAAGACATGGAAGTACAAACGGGCAAACTAATCTAATATAGATAACCGGACGTGATAATAATAACCAAGAAGGAAAAAAAACCACTGTAAAATCTTAGGTTTTTGCATTCCCAGATATAAGAGTATGAAGCTAAACAATACAGAAAAAATAAGTAAATCCATAGAGCTTGCAAGGAAACTGAAGGGCCTTTTGAACCTGAAAATATTTACTGTAATATCAATGATTGCACAAGCGCTTAGAACACTTCCGGAAACCCAGGTGTAAGATTTGTAGTAAAGTAGAATACGGCATCATACAACGAACAGGAGTATGACTTGTAGTAAAGAAGAATACGACATCATACAACGCACAAGAGTATGACTTGTAGTAAAGAAGAATACGACATCATACAACGAACAAAAGTATGACTTGTAGTAAAGAAGAATACGGCATCATACAACGAACAGGAGTGATTGTAGTAAAGAAGAATACGGCACCATACAACGCACAGGAGTATGACTTGTAGTAAAGAAGAATACGACATCATACACCGCACAGAAGTATGACTTGTAGTAATGAACAATACGGCATCATACAACGCACAAGAGTATGACTTGTAGTAAAGAAGAATACGGCATCATACAACGCACAGGAGTATGACTTGTAGTAAAGAAGAATACGACATCATACACCGCACAGAAGTATGACTTGTAGTAAAGAAGAATACGGCATCATACAACGCACAGGAGTATGACTTGTAGTAAAGAAGAATACGGCATCATACAACGAACAGGAGTATTACTTGTAGTAAAGAAGAATACGGCATCATACACCGCACAGGAGTAAGACTTGTAGTAAAAAAGAATACGGCATCATACAACGCACAGGAGTATGACTTGTAGTAAAGAAGAATACAGCATCATACAACGCACAGGAGTATTACTTGTAGTAAAGAAGAATACGGCATCATACACCGCACAGGAGTATGACTTGTAGTAAAAAAGAATACGGCATCATACAACGCACAGGAGTATGACTTGTAGTAAAGAAGAATACGGCATCATACACCGCACAGAAGTATGACTTGTAGTAAAGAAGAATACGGCATCATACACCGCACAGAAGTATGACTTGTAGTAAAGAAGAATACGACATCATACACCGCACAGAAGTATGACTTGTAGTAAAGAAGAATACGGCATCATACAACGCACAGGAGTATGACTTGTAGTAAAGAGGAATACAGCATCATACAACGCACAGGAGTATTACTTGTAGTAAAGAACAATACGGCATCATACACCGCACAGGAGTATGACTTGTAGTAAAGAAAAAAACGGCATCATACAACGCACAAGAGTATGACTTGTAGTAAAGAAGAATACGGCATCATACAACGCACAGGAGCATGACTTGTAGTAAAGAAGAATACGGCATCATACACCGCACAGAAGTATGACTTGTAGTAAAGAACAATACGGCATCATACACCGCACAGGAGTATGACTTGTAGTAAAGAACAATACGGCATCATACAACGCACAAGAGTATGACTTGTAGTAAAGAAGAATACGGCATCATACAACGCACAAGAGTATGACTTGTAGTAAAGAAGAATACGACATCATACACCGCACAGAAGTATGACTTGTAGTAAAGAAGAATACGGCATCATACAACGCACAGGAGTATGACTTGTAGTAAAGAAGAATACGGCATCATACAACGAACAGGAGTATTACTTGTAGTAAAGAAGAATACGGACTTCATACACCGCACAGGAGTATGACTTGTAGTAAAAAAGAATACGGCATCATACAACGCACAGGAGTATGACTTGTAGTAAAGAAGAATACGGCATCATATACCGCACAGAAGTATGACTTGTAGTAAAGAACAATACGGCATCATACAACGCACAAGAGTATGACTTGTAGTAAAGAAGAATACGGCACCATACAACGCACAGGAGTATGACTTGTAGTAAAGAAGAATACGACATCATACAACGCACAGGAGTATGATTAGTAGTAAAGAAGAATAAGGTATCATACAACTAACAGAAGTATTACTTATAGTAAAGGTGAATACGACATCATACACCGCACAGGAGTATGACTTGTAGTAAAGAAGAATACGGCATCATACAACGCACAGGAGTATGACTTGTAGTAAAGAAGAATACGGCATCATACAACGCACAGGAGTATGACTTGTAGTAAAGAACAATACGGCATCATACAACGCACAAGAGTATGACTTGTAGTAAAAAAGAATACGGCATAATACAACGCACAGGAGTATGACTTGTAGTAAAGAAGAATACGGCATCATACAACGCACAGGAGTATGACTTGTAGTAAAGAAGAATACGACATCATACAACGCACAGGAGTATGATTAGTAGTAAAGAAGAATAAGGTATCATACAACGAACAGAAGTATGACTTGTAGTAAAGGTGAATACGACATCATACACCGCACAGGAGTATGACTTGTAGTAAAGAAGAATACGGCATCATACAGCGAACAGGAGTATGACTTGTAGTAAAGAAGAATACGGCATCATACAACGCACAGGAGTATGACTTGTAGTAAAGAAGAATACAGCATCATACAACGCCCAAGAGTATGACTTGTAGTAAAAAAGAATACAGCATCCTACAACGCACAGGAGTATGACTTGTAGTAAAGAAGAATACGGCATCATACAACGCACAGGAGTATGACTTGTAGTAAAGAAGAATACGGCATCATACAACGCACAGGAGTATGACTTGTAGTAAAGAAGAATACGGCATCATACAACGCACAGGAGTATGACTTGTAGTAAAGAAGAATACGGCATCATACAACGCACAGGAGTATGACTTGTAGTAAAGAAGAATACAGCATCATACAACGAACAGAATTATGACTTGTAGTAAAGAAGAATAAGGCATCATACAACGAACAGAAGTATGACTTGTAGTAAAGAAGAATAAGGCATCATACAACGAACAGAAGTATGACTTGTAGTAAAGGTGAATACGACATCATACACCGCACAGGAGTATGACTTGTAGTAAAGAAGAATACGGCATCATACAACGCACAGGAGTATGACTTGTAGTAAAGAAGAATACGGCATCATACAACGCACAGGAGTATGACTTGTAGTAAAGAAGAATACGGCATCATACAACGCACAGGAGTATGACTTGTAGTAAAGAAGAATACAGCATCATACAACGAACAGAAGTATGACTTGTAGTAAAGAAGAATAAGGCATCATACAACGCACAGGAGTATGACTTGTAGTAAAGAAGAATAAGGCATCATACAACGAACAGAAGTATGACTTGTAGTAAAGGTGAATACGACATCATACACCGCACAGGAGTATGACTTGTAGTAAAGAAGAATACGGCATCATACAACGCACAGGAGTATGACTTGTATTAAAGAAGAATACGGCATCATACAACGCACAGGAGTATGACTTGTAGTAAAGAAGAATACAGCATCATACAACGCACAAGAGTATGACTTGTAGTAAAAAAGAATACGGCATCCTACAACGCACAGGAGTATGACTTGTAGTAAAGAAGAATACGGCATCATACAACGCACAGGAGTATGACTTGTAGTAAAGAAGAATACAACATCATACAACGCACAGGAGTATGATTAGTAGTAAAGAAGAATAAGGTATCATACAACGAACAGAAGTATGACTTGTAGTAAAGGTGAATACGACATCATACACCGCACAGGAGTATGACTTGTAGTAAAGAAGAATACGGCATCATACAACGCACAGGAGTATGACTTGTAGTAAAGAAAAATACGGCATCATACAACGCACAGGAGTATGACTTGTAGTAAAGAACAATACGGCATCATACAACGCACAAGAGTATGACTTGTAGTAAAGAAGAATACGGCATCATACAACGCACAGGAGTATGACTTGTAGTAAAGAAGAATACAACATCATACAACGCACAGGAGTATGATTAGTAGTAAAGAAGAATAAGGTATCATACAACGTACAGAAGTATGACTTGTAGTAAAGAAGAATACGACATCATACAACGAACAGAAGTATGACTTGTAGTAAAGAAGAATAAGGCATCATACAACGCACAGGAGTATGACTTGTAGTAAAGAAGAATACGGCATCATACAACGCACAGGAGTATGACTTGTAGTAAAGAAGAATACAGCATCATACAACGCACAAGAGTATGACTTGTAGTAAAAAAGAATACGGCATCCTACAACGCACAGGAGTATGACTTGTAGTAAAGAAGAATACGGCATCATACAACGCACAGGAGTATGACTTGTAGTAAAGAACAATACGGCATCATACAACGCACAAGAGTATGACTTATAGTAAAAAAGAATACGGCATCATACAACGCACAGGAGTATGACTTGTAGTAAAGAAGAATACGGCATCATACAACGCACAGGAGTATGACTTGTAGTAAAGAAGAATACAACATCATACAACGCACAGGAGTATAATTAGTAGTAAAGAAGAATAAGGTATCATACAACGAACAGAAGTATGACTTGTAGTAAAGGTGAATACGACATCATACACCGCACAGGAGTATGACTTGTAGTAAAGAAGAATACGGCATCATACAACGCACAGGAGTATGACTTGTAGTAAAGAAGAATACGGCATCATACAACGCACAGGAGTATGACTTGTAGTAAAGAAGAATACAGCATCATACAACGCACAGGAGTATGACTTGTAGTAAAGAAGAATACGGCATCATACACCGCACAGGAGTATGACTTGTAGTAAAAAAGAATACGGCATCATACAACGCACAGGAGTATGACTTGTAGTAAAGAAGAATACGGCATCATACACCGCACAGAAGTATGACTTGTAGTAAAGAACAATACGGCATCATACAAGTCACAGGAGTATGACTTGTAGTAAAGAAGAATACGACATCATACACCGCACAGAAGTATGACTTGTAGTAAAGAAGAATACGGCATCATACAACGCACAGGAGTATGACTTGTAGTAAAGAAGAATACGGCATCATACAACGAACAGGAGTATTACTTGTAGTAAAGAAGAATACGGCATCATACACCGCACAGGAGTATGACTTGTAGTAAAAAAGAATACGGCATCATACAACGCACAGGAGTATGACTTGTAGTAAAGAAGAATACGGCATCATACAACGCACAAGAGTATGACTTGTAGTAAAGAAGAATACAACATCATACAACGCACAGGAGTATGATTAGTAGTAAAGAAGAATAAGGTATCATACAACGAACAGAAGTATGACTTGTAGTAAAGGTGAATACGACATCATACACCGCACAGGAGTATGACTTGTAGTAAAGAAGAATACGGCATCATACAACGCACAGGAGTATGACTTGTAGTAAAGAAGAATACGGCATCATACAACGCACAGGAGTATGACTTGTAGTAAAGAAGAATACAGCATCATACAACGCACAGGAGTATGACTTGTAGTAAAGAAGAATACGGCATCATACAACGCACAGGAGTATGACTTGTAGTAAAGGAGAATACGGCATCATACAACGCACAGGACGCATGAAAACTGTTTGAAGCCTACGAAAAATTCAACCCACATAATTAGGTAACACCAGCGAAACATTATTATATAACGAGAATATATTAAGAAAATTACACCAACTCAACGAACCTTAATTCCATACTTTTATCTCCCGCTAACAAAACATGTAGTGACAGCAATCTCGATTGCTACAACACAAACATGTCGGGAAAAAGCAGGGAAGATGGAAATACTGACGACGAAAGTGTACGATCTATGCCTTTACTTGAAGGTCACATATAGTACTGGAATTCTAAGGTATAAGGGTAATTTCTTGTCCCCTATTTTATAGGGAACACCGCATGTTGTTGCCAGTGAGTGATCACTGATAATTATTCGTGTAAAAAAATCTAGTAAATTAAATAATAATAATAATGATCATAATTGTTCCTTCTAGGTGCTCGACTAAACTTAACTATGTGTAAAGCATTCACAATAAGAACCCGCCTAGCTTCTACCACTCTCAATTATTTTCGTTGCTTGCCCAAGACTAAACGAAACTTCCATAGACAGAGCTTCTTTTCTTAGATCTTTCCGTCCGTTTAACACTGTGCTGTGAGCTTTCTTCCCTGCCGACCACAATATGGTCGTCTTCAAGTCCAATGTAAACATGTAAATTATCAGTTTCTGCCCTCCTATAACCATTGTGCTGGTGAACGTTATGTTGTCTCACCGTCCACCAGTCAAACTCTTTAACCTGTATCCTTAAGTGGCTTTTGAGCCTTGATAAGCGGTGACCTTTAATGTAAAAAATATTTATGTTTCTTCTTCTTCTTCTTCTTCTTCTTCTTTTATCAGGTTCGAAAGAAAGTAATGTCGTTTTTTGTCCAATACATTTATTTCATCTGAAACATTCACATTAGGGCATATTTACACTTCACAAAAGTTCCCTCATTTTCTATGACTTCTGTCCAACGATCAACTAGCTTCTTGATGCCTTCTTCAAAAACAATTCTCTGATTTTTCAGAGAAAAACAAATTTAGGTCATTTTTGAGTAGGTCGTTCTTTTCATAACTTGTATTGTTTAAGGGATGCTGCAACAACCGGAAAAGATGGTAGTCGAGTGACGCAATCTCAGATAAATAAGGCGGATGATGCAAAACGTCCCAATTTACACTTTTGCTGAGTAAGTTTTGCTTGTGATGTCTCGCGTTATCATGCTAAACCACTACACCCTCTCTATTGAGCAATGCTGGTCGTTTGTTTTGATAGAGCAATGCTTAGATCATCCAGCTGCGAACAATATTTTACTGCTGTGATTTTTTTGATTAGGATCTAGTAACTCATAATGAATCAGTCCTCTCATGTCCCACCATGAAGAGAACATAACTTTATTTGGGTGTAGTCCTTGTTTTGGAACAAGCTGTGGACTTTTCTTTCGGTGTAATCATTGTGTTTTGCGTAGGGTATTCTTGTAAATAACCCATTTTTCATCTCCAGTCGCAATTATTTGTAAAAATTGTTCTCGATGATTCCTGGAAAGCAAATATATGCAAACAGTAAATCTTTGATTTCGTTGAGCGTCAGTCAAATCGTGACGAACCCAGAGTCCAAGTTTTTATACTTTTCCTAACTCGTGAAGGCAGTAAATAATTGTGGTATTGGTTGTATTAATTTTTTGAGCTAATTCTCTGCTGGTTACCTTTGGATTAGCCCCCATAGCGTCTTTAATGGCGTCTTCATCAATTGATGTTGGCCTTCCCGTACGTCGCTGATCTGACAGTTTAAACTCTCCAAAGGAATATTTTGCAAACCATCGTTGACATTTTCGATCATTCAGAACATTTACCCCATGGAGAGTTCTAAGATTCCGTGTAGCTTCTGCAGCTGAGTTTCCTTTTTTGAATTCTATAGAGCATGCAATGTCTCAGATGCTCCTCACTAATATCAATTTTTAGACGGCTGAGACCTTTTTACTTAATATGTTCCAACTAATTATTATATATGAACGGCAAAGCAAGATATTGAGACACCAATTCACCCACACAATCTAGAACTGTGTAAAATTAAGAGGCTACAAAGTGATGAAGTAAAAAATTCGACATTACCTTCTTTCCAACCTTATATTATCATATTATTATTGTTATTGTTGTTATTAATCTTATTCTTATTCTTATTTTTATTCTTATTCTTATTCTTATTCTTATTCTTATTCTTATTCTTATTCTTATTCTTATTCGTATTCTTATTCGTATTCTTATTCTTATTCTTATTCTTATTCTTATTCTTATTCTTATTCTTATTCTTATTCGTATTCGTATTCTTATTCTTATTCGTATTTGTATTCGTATTCTGATTCTGATTCTTATTCTTATTCTTATTCTTATTCTCATTCTTATTCGTATTCTTATCGTATTCTTATTCTAATTCTTCTTATTATTATTCATCTCTTCAGTGTATTACATGAAATAGTGATACGTATTTAAATCTTTTCCTAGTTAAATTCACGCAAATAAGATCGCCATTGGAGTTTGCTGCATTACAGGTGATAATGCCATTAAACAGAATGGTTTCATCCAGCCACATGCGGATTACAAGTCTAATGTGTCATCCTTTTTATTTTTCTCTTTCCAAATAACCGATTTGTCCGGAAACAAAATCCCCCGATCCGACTCTCGACTTTCCAAGGCCATCCAGAAAATACAGCTGTTAATATTGCGCAGATATCGGCAAAACAACACTAACATGAGTCATCAAACACCAATTAATCTTCAGATCTGTTTTTTTATTTACTTTTTATGAAGAGATTTCAAAATATTTTTGCCATTTAACACTTCATTAAAATAAATTGCTTTTCTATAGAACTTTTTTTTACATCTGTGAAAGAAAAACAGCATTTAAACGGGGAAATATTAATATCGGCGGATCTTTATTTTTTAGTTAAGTAGAAGGATACCCGTGAAAA
The DNA here is from genome assembly GCA_963556195.1 of Sepiola atlantica. Taxonomy (NCBI): domain Eukaryota; kingdom Metazoa; phylum Mollusca; class Cephalopoda; order Sepiida; family Sepiolidae; genus Sepiola; species Sepiola atlantica. Next base: position 32,228,472 of record OY744525.1, read on the forward strand.
TTGTTTTTAAAAAACTATAATACGAACATTAGTGAAGGTTTTGTATATTATATATCACTCGTTTTTTTTGTTGAGAGTCGTGTTTGTGTAAAAGATACCATGAAATATACGGCTAATTTAGTCCTGCGATGGAAAGAAACAAAGTAAAGCACAAAGTGGAAAATGAGACTCGTACAGGATTTTCACATGTGCCTCCAGGCGACCAATCAAACAGTAAGTTTACTGTGAATTATTAATTAACATTATAGTTATGCATTAAAGAAATACACATTTTTAACTGGGGGCGTTTTCATATGAGAATATGGAGCAGAAAGAGAGCAATAATGATCTGGAAAATACACTACACTAACGTAGTGCAAACGGAAGAGTATGATCGACCATGTTTTAACATCTCTCTCTCTTTCTTTCTGTGTCAACACAGTATTTATTTATTTCTCTCTCAAGTTCTCTTTTTATTCTTCCATCTACCACATGAAAAAAGTATATGCTATTTGTTTTAAAGTGCTTACTTATATTTATCTATAGTTTTATGTTAAGGAATATATATTATTATTTACATCATGCATTTTTATTATTTTTATACGTACATAAAAAGTAATCCAGTGACACGCGTTTCTGGCTCACAGTCGTCATCAGCAGGATTAACTTAGACAATGATCGAACCTAAAGATGTCGATGTCAATAATCTGGCGTTTTGCCTCTAGACTATGACGCATTGCCTAAACATATGTACGGTTTTTCTCACTTTAATTTGTAATGATTTTAGTGTAAATGTGTTTGTAGGTGTCTGCAGCGTTTGTTACTTTTTCATTTGCATCATTAATTTACTGTTAATGCAGAACATTTCATAATTAGTCGCTATTAACCTTATGCTGATGACGGCTGTGAGCTAGAAAAACGTGTCCATGTATTACTTGTAGGTACATATACAATTAATTTAAAAAATGTATTAACGAAAAATACGTCCTATTAAATTAAGGACGACTAATTATGCAATTTTCTATGATCGTCAATTTTACCTAATATACAATTCACATGAGCTAACGTAGACTTTTTAAAAAATAGGGACGCTCATAAGGTAACAGGCCTTTTTGTCCTTTATCAAAAAACAATTTTAGGATTTGGATGAATAAAACTGTTTTCCCACGAGTCAGAATAAACAAGTTGACTTACGATCAAATGAAACAAAGGGTTAAATACAGAGAGATAGTGAGTTGATAGTGCGATGACGTAACGTGTCTGTAGCGACATGAATAAACGATAGTTTTGAACATTTCGTTCATGGAGGTGACGCTGGACGGATGTAGAAAAACTGAACTGAAACTGTAAACACTAGACGGTCAGACAACAAAACCCACGGAACAATGAATGCTGTAAAGAGCCCACTCTCACACACTATATGAATCTAAAAAAACTGTACAACGGTGGGTCTTATAGACGCAAGATTAGCTTATTGGCAGTTTAGATGCTTTATATTATCTAAAAACACATTGTAGTAACGTTTCAAACTTTCGACTTTCGGAGACGTTACTTGGTGTGTGGTAAAAAAAAGTAATAACATACGAGACGTGAAATACGCTACATGTATGTGACCAAGGACGCGAAAACTGCGTATGTTAAGGAAAGGCGAAGAAAAGTGTTCTAAAGTGTGTAAAAAACGATTTAGTAACGAACAATTAACCGACTATGAAACAATGGCAGCGCCCTCGGCTGTTAGCACATAACATCGTTGGGGAGGGTCAAGGAGGATAGGAAAACCGAGGAGGGAAAGCACTAAGCATATTTCCACTGCAGAGAGTGCTGGGATATCGGGGAGGCTTATTGCGACCCAAATGATGGAGGAGACCAATCGTTGTTGCCAGCGAGAAATCAATTGTACGCGACTGTTGTGATACCACAAGGCAATTTGCGGTATTAATTGCAAAGAGGTGGAGAGTACTAGGACGTTGGAGAGGCTTGTTTTCACTTACCCTCCAGGAAACAGCACCGGTTGTTTTCAGTGAGCAATCAATGACGATAACGTGTGTGATATTTCTTAGTTAATAATAATAATAATAATAATAATAATAATAATAATAACATTAATAATAATAATAATAATAATAATAACATTAATAATAATAACATTAATAATAATAACAATAATAATAATAATAATAATAATAATAATAATAATAATAATAATAATAATAGAGACTTGTTGTCACTCGGACTCCAGGGAATACCACAGGTTGTCGGCAGTGGGTGACCACTAACGATGACCAGTGTGATAACTCCTAGTGAGTAAATAATAATAGGAATCAAAGGGATAACTGAGACCATACAAAGGACAGTAATGATCAAAACAGCTACAATCCTGAGAAATGTCCTCGAATGCGGAAACCAACCCACATAAGCAACGAATGGGAACAAACACATGGAAGCACAAGACAACAGAACCAGGGAAAATACAACCGCACGAGAGAGGCGCAAGCATAGGCTGACGCCACGAAAATTATGGACAGAGGGTCGAGGAGGGAAAGCGCAAACCAGACCTCCACTGGAAGAGCGCGGACAGCTCTGGGACCTTGGGGAGGCTTGTTGCCACCCGGGCCCCAGAGGAAACCAATGGCCTTATCAGCGGGAAATCGGTGGTAGGTGGCTGTTGCGATTACCGCAGGGTCATCAGCGGTGATGAACGAAAAGAGGTGGAGCATACTGGAAGTCTGAGGAGACTTGTTGTCACTCAGACTCCAGGGAATACCACAGGTTATCGGCAGTGGGCGATCACTGACGATGACCAGTGTGATAACTCATAGTGAGTAAATAATAATAATAATAATAATAATAAATAGAAAGATCACCAGTCAAATTAAGTGGCACTGAAACAGACAGAAGTCTCATAAACTTCATCTCCTACATAAATCCACACAATACTCTGATGGTACCAGCCTACTTCTAGAATGGTGCGTATAGTACTGGAATTTTGCAAAATCTTATTGCCACCAAAATATAAAATGACCAACGGTCGTTGCCAGCGTAAAGTTAATAGTAAGCGGCTGTTATGATAACCCAAACTCATATGCAATGATTATCAAGAGAGGAGGAAGGTACTAGGAAACTGGGTAGAATTGTTGTCCCTCAGAATCCATGGAACACCACCGATTACTGATAGTGAGCAATCACTGATGCCGACTTCTGTGAGAACAGAATACTACTACTACTACTACTACTACTACTACTACTACTACTACTACTACTACTATTAATGATAATAATAATAATAATAATAATAATAATAATAATAATAATAATAATAATAATAATAATGAGAAAAAAACAATAAGAAGAAAATAAATAATAGTCATTCAGATAGAAATATGAAAACTGCAATAAGAGAAAACATGCAACTTTAAAATTGCCCTATACAAAATAATTGTTAAATAAAGATCATAAAACAAACAAGCTCCGATATATCGTATTGCAACTCAAATAACAAAAGATGAAATATTAGGCTAATAAGCGTGATTAAAAAACAGATTATATAATAATATAATGACATTCATTAACAAGAAATATAGATATAGTACTTTACTATATTACCATTTATGTAAACTTAAAGACAGTAGATTTTCACCGCTAGTTGAGTGAAAAAATGTAAATGGCTTCGAATATGTAGATGTTGAGACGATTAATCATCATTATATCTTCGTGAGAAAGTAGACATTTTAATGGTTCATTAGTAATCAATAGAAACAAAATAGCTATCAACGGTATTCATGGAATAAACTTTAGTTAGGATCATAACCGTAATATGTAGAAACACATATATAATACACCCACACGATAAGTTTAATCTAAAACAAATTTGATCATCTGTCATCAGTTGATAAGATAGGTATGCAGCTAACAGATTTTGTAGGTGTAGCAATATAGACAATTCATTCCATACAAGTATAATTTAATAAGGTAAAGAACGTGTAAAGGACATATTAAACACATGAGACTCATTATCATTATGGTTGTCACTCAAATCGAGTGTACGGGTCACCAGGGGTAATTTTTATGTGTTCTCACATGAGAAAACAGTCAATTCGAGATCCACACACCATACCACAGATCGGGCATTATCGTTTGGCAATTGATTTTCGTGGCACAATATTCTTGCTGCTTTAAGTTCTTCAACGTGATGACACCGTTCACTTTCAAATCTTTCCACTCCACTCTCCCAAGTGCACTCGCTTAACATATATATCTTCATATGCTCTTTCAAACAATCCTTGTACCGCTTCTTCTGTCCTCTAACCCTCCTAGTCCCCACATTCAGTTCGGAATAAAATATTTTATCAGGATAGGACTGATCGCTCATTCTTACAACGTGACCAGCTCATCTCAAACAATTTTTAACAATTAAAGCATCTATACTAGAGTAAACAAACGCTTCCCGGACGCTGATGTTGATTCGACGATCTTGCGAGTTTAATTTTTCGTAAAAGTCTTTGATTTAGTTTTTCGAGTGCTATAAGACGTCGACGTTATGCTGTTCACGTCTCCGATGCATACAAGAGTGTTAGAAAGATAATGACTCGATACACTAGTATTTTGGTATCAAGCTTACAATCTTTATCATATAAACATTCTGAGACGAATTTTACCGAAAGCAGCACTTGCGCACCTAATACGATATTGGGTTCGATATTAATGGTGGAATTGAAAGCGTTGTAGCTACTCAGGTACGCGAAGCGATCCACGTTTTCTAGTAATTCGCCCCTTAATTTGATATTAGGAGGAGTGTTGTAGTTATTTTGAGGTGAAGGCTGAAATAACACCTCAGTTTTTCGAACGTTGATTTTTAGTCCTAGTTTAGAGTATGCATCAGCAAAGGCATTAATCGAGGTGTTTTTTTTAAGTCAGAGAACAAACAGCGTAATCATCTTCATATTGAAATCTAATAGTAGCATAAACGCCTGTTCTAGTTCTGCCCTCCAGATGTCTCACGTTGTAAACTCCACAATCCATTCTACAGTGTATGGATATAGCATGTGGAAGTTGACCATCGATTTTTTGCAATACATCCGCAATAAAGATTGAAAATGAGGTCGGCGTAGCTATACATCCCTGTTTGACTTCAGATATTTATTTAAATGGATCTGTTGAGCTGTCATTTGCGATTACCGTTGCACTTATATCGTTGTGAAGCAGTTTCGTTATCTTGATGAAACTTTCCGGACAACCGGATTTTGATAAGATTTTACAGCGAAGTTCATGGCTTACACTATTAAAGGCGATTGTTAGATCGATGTAAATTATATATAGACGTTGTTGTTGCTCTCGGTATTTCTTCTGAATAGGCCTTGGACTGAATATTATGTCGTTTGTGTCACGACCTGGTCGAAAGCCACATTGTGACTCGGATAAAACAGACTCAGTAAGAGGTGTTAGTCTCTTTGTTAAGATACGGGTAAAGATTTTCCCAGCTATTGATAGTAGTGTAATACCTCTATAATTTCAACAGTCAGTTTGTTCTCCCTTTTTCTTGAAAATGATTGTAATCAAACTATCCCTTAAATCACTTGTTATTTCCTCCAGTACCCATATTTTGACAAGAAGTTGATGCACTTCTAAATACAGGAGTGGTCCTCCCGATTTATATATTTCAGCAGGGATGCTGTCTATATCAGCAGTCTTATTATGTTTTAAAGCAAGGACGGCAGTGTTGATTTCCTTATGAGATGGAATTCTGCTCAGTGAAGTGTCCACATGTCGTTTCGGGATTTGATGTATCGCATTGTCGTTGACGACTGGATGTCGGTTTAACAGATGTTGAAAGTGTTCCTTCCACCGGGCTTAGATTACCCCACTACTTTTGACAATTTTAGAGCCATCCCTAATTCGTAAGGGCCTAGACCTTGTGTGTTGGGACCATAGATAATTCTAGTTGCACTAAAGAAATTCGTCGTTTTCATCAACATACACTTGTATTTCTTTAGATTCGTTTGTCCACCAGTTGTTTTTAATGGCTCTTGTAGATGTTGGTAGTTTGGCTTTTAATTCTCTGTTTTCTCTTTTGGGCTTCTGAGATCGGGTCATTGAGATGTGACGCGAGCGTTGTTCTTGTTTGCTCGATTAGATATTTTATTTCTTTGTCATTTTCGTCAAACCAGTATTGATTCTTATATTTCTTAAAACAAATCGACTACCCGCATGCGTCTATATGTCAGACTTCAGCTTTTTCTCATGTTTTTCAGCACTGGCAGGATGTTAGACATGTAGGTATTGAATAAGTGTTATTGTAGCTGAAGCTTCCTAGTCGGATCCCGTAGCAATTCGATGTTAAATATAGGTACTAACTTACGCACCACAGCTGAACACATTATAACTAGGTTAATTATGAATCTAGTTGCCCTCTTTAAAACATGAATGAGCGTCCAACCTTAAGTCAAGATCAGTAAATTTTATTAACTCATGAAAAATAATATGGAGTTAGTGGTGCTAGTTATGAATACTAATTATTAGCATTGATCGATTGAAAGTTAAATTTACTATTTTGTTTATTAAACAAGTGATTGTAGATTTTTGAATTGTTCAGTTATTCTAACGAATGGTTCCTAGGCGTGAAACATGGCTTTTTTATATAGAGATAGGTGACTAGTAGCATAGCATATTTAGCATATTACTAAGCTCTACTTAAGTATTACACATAATAGCAGTAAATACTAAATGTAACTCGTCGGATTTGTTTTCGATCGAATCGATAATTTCGCTACTTAAAATATTTTAAACCAAATGTTTTAAATAATAAGCATTACATTCGTAAGTTTCTTGATAACATGAGTTGAGGGCATCTTTTATAAACTGACAATTAGCAAGTTGTTGAAAATAATGTCAGTCCTCTTAAATGCCGAAAACCGAATATTGAAAACCACAGGCAAAACCTTTCCTTACGTAATCAAAACGATCATTGAATTTAAAAGCAATATATAAGAAACTGTAGGGTCGCTTACGGGAGGAAAGTACCGGATAGATAGATAGATAGATAGATAGATAGATAGATAGATAGATAGATAGATAGATAGATAGATGGATATAGATAAATAGAGAAAGCAAGCAAGTAGTCATCCCTCTTTGAAAACTCTCCTTTTTCGTATCGTTGGTATATATTACTTTCTATCCACCGATGCAAGTTTAATTTAAACCTTAAAAATTAATAAATTATGATATTGTTACTAAGTTATCATTTCTTTAGTAAATCATTGTAATTGCTTACTGTTTATATCCAGAAAACTAGTTTATATATATAGTAAAAGTAAAACAATATATTTACAAATTACTAACACCAGCATTAAATTATTATAAACTGTTTACAAAATAGTTATGCAAAATTAGCATTAAAATAGCTGTGTGTGAGTATTTCGTCTGTAATATACTTATTATAGTAAAACAATTGTCATGTATAATTTATTTAAGTAACAGTAAGCCTTTTTCATGATGATATAAGATATACAAAAGAGAAAACTGCGTCTATATATATAGATATATGTACATATATATATATATATATATATGTATATATATATGTATAATTTATTATTTTATAATGTAAATAATAATATAAAGCAGTGCTGTATATGTATACTTTCAAACTTGAATTAACCGCTTGATATTTCAACTTTTATTGTTTTTGTCTTTGTTATTATTTTCTCAAGACCTGTAGCTCCGTGCAAAAGACTTAAATGGAGCCTACATTTGAATTATGTCATTCTATTATTAGATAGGGGTTGGCATCACGCGCCAGTGTTATCAGCTTTCTGGTTCTTCTTCATTAACTTTATGCGATATATAACATCTTTATAAATGTCTTTTATTTTGGTTTCTGAAGAGCCGTGTTTAATTGCGTTGATTGTAGCGAATTGCACATTGCGAAACAAGTGTAAGACCATCGTCAAGTTTTTAATTGAAAATCTTATATTAATATAGACTGAAATTCGGTCACTCGAATTTAAAACAATAATTATATACATGCATACTTTTATATATATATATATATATATATATATATATATATATATATATATATATATATATATGTATATATATATATATATATATATATATATATATCTATATAAAGCTCTCTCTCTATATATATATCTCCCCGTCTCTTTTTTCTCTCTCTCTCTCTCTCTCTCTCTCTATATATATATATATATATATATATACATATATATATATATTTATATATGTTTATATATATATATATATATATATAGAGAGAGAGAGAGAGAGAGATAGATAGATAGATAGAGAGAGAGAGAGGGGGAGAGAGAGAGAGATTTAAAGCGATCACGATGATAGCATGCTAACATATGTTTTACAAACAAATGGGATAATATTTATAAAAGCCTTATTGTATTGGGGTCAATCTAAACAAATCAAAAACTGATACAACCATTTAAAACATCATGACTCATCCCACTAACCCACATTATTGCTACTAGAAAAACAAAAAGCGAAATATATCAGATTCAATATCTAACGTAGGCATGCAACGCGGTGTAATGTTATATCCTTTGTCTGGGATATAACTTAAAATTATATACATATATGTGTGTGTGTATGTGTGGGTATCATCGTGCGTGTATAACATGTGAATATATTCGTGATGTAAAGTTCATCGAAATGACTTTCCTCCAAAAAAGCTAAATTCCTAAAATAGTCAAATATAATTTTCTCAATTTAACAGCTGACACCAAAAAGTCAAATAAAAAATGTCAGAAAAGAAAAGTGTTACTATAAAAAAAGACGAACTGTCTTTTCCTCTGTAGAATTGGCAGCAAGCCTCTGTCTGGCACTGTTGGAACTATTCCGCCAGACTGCCCTGAAGTCCGCAACCCGAAGTTTCCGGTATGAATGAAAAATTGGCAACTATACCTATTGTTCATTACACGTATTCTTCTTTTTCTTTCTTCTTCCCCCTCTTCTTCTTTTTTATCTTCTTCTACTTCTTCTTCAATCCTCAATCTATGTGTTCCACAGATGTGCCAATTAAAACGGAACTCATATAAAAGTCGTTTACTGTTTTAAGAGATATAAATACTAAAAGTACTTCAATCAACCATACATAAATACTATAAGAGTTTCTAGATTAGTAGAACTGGCACTTCAAATACACCCATCTTTGTCAGTATACTTTGTGTTTGCAAAATAAATTGAAAGTAAATGTAAGGATAACTAATGAAAAACGGAATTATGTCCCTTGGACCATTTAAGAGTTATCCCCCCTTGTTGAGTGGTTTCCGGAGTTAAAAGTAAACATTGAAACGGATCAGACTGGCTCATATTCCATCTCGCGTTACATCGGCTAAATAACTCATTTCATTCTCATTACACTTTTAATAAATATGTTAAACCTTTCTATTGAAAAGTCATCCATTTTGCTTTACGAGTTATTAATTATTGTAACCTAAATTACGTGGTTTATAACAGTAAACTTAAGTAAACTTTTATTGTATTCATGTCTACAATATAATTATTAGTGTGCCCCTAATTTTTGGTTGGACTCGAATGTCCTAAATACGAAAATATATTTATGAACGTTGGAAGTTACACCGGTTGAAACATTTTGAAAATAACAGCTGATATGCAGATAGTAACCCGAATAATAAAACTTGTTATTAGTGATTTTTTAGAGTATCTGTTTGTAAAATTCACACACTAAATTTCTACTCAATTATATGATGTTAATTACAAATATATATTTTAGGGATCTATTAAGTAGTCAAAATTAAGAAATAGAACAAATCAACACAAATAATGTTCATATATATATATATAAATATATATATAAATAAATGTTTCGAGGTACAACCCTCATAAATACATTTTAAAATGATACGCGGAAATCTCTCTAAGGCCCTTTCGACTATCATCTCGTCAGGAGAAAATCGATAGTTTTAATTGATAATATTGTCGAAGGAAAGAGCAAATGAAGAAGTTTAAAGTACCAAAATTAGCGATAAAGCGATTAAAAGTCAATTTAATGATTTACTTAAAAACCGATTAACGGCACTGCGTTAGGGAACAAAAAAAGGGAGAGAGTTCAAAGTTGTCCAAAGGGATTTAGCGATCTAATAAATTCCTTCTGCCGGCACAAGGAAGGTTTTCGAATAGCAATAGAGACAGATTCCAATATTTTCAAATGGTTCTTGGAATCTGCTCCATGCAAGACCTCAAAACTTCTCCATTTGCTCTTTCTATCGACAATATTATTAATTAAAACTATCGATTTTCTCCTGACGAGATGTAGTCGAAAGGGCCTTAGAGAGATTTCCGCGTATCATATATATATATATATATATATATATATATATATATATATATATATATATATATAAATTTGAGAAAGTTAATTTTGTTAAGCATCTTTAAAATGTAATCCTTCCTGGTCTTGTAAAAGTGGCGTCCGATGTTGTGTGGACTTAACGGTGTAAGTGCAACTTTTAGAGTTTAAGCATCTTTAAAACTTTAAACTTAAAGAAAGATGCAAACTGCCTTTAAAAAACATGTGTTAGATGCATATATTTTTTATAAAAATCAAAATAATTGTGTGATGTTGCTTCTTCTAAGATGTTATTATTAATTTGCATACACCCTGAATATACTCTTGATAATCATAACAACAAAATAAGCCATTGCCATCTAATGCATCAATAGCAAGCAAATTTCCAGCCTGGATAACTTGTTCGTTGTTGGTCTACCAATCACCACCTGGATTGTTTTTTAATCGACTTCTTTGACATTTTTCTTGCAATTGGTTTAATCTTCATGGCTTGGATGAACTGTATAAGTTTAACAAAAAAGCATGTTTTGGGCCGATATTTTTGTATGTTTTATATGTATTTTAATGTATTATTTTATATATTTTTATATATTTTCAAAGCTTAATTGTTATTATCTGCAGTAATGTCATTGCGGTAATGATTGCTTGAGGGGAATATTTTCTTTGAAAACTCATGGGTTAAGGACGCAGTATCACTCCTTGTTTTTGAACTTTAATAAAATCTGATTAATTTCCCAGTTTATTATGTCATTAAATCAGTATTATTGCTCTATACACTATATTGAGCTTTTTTCTTGTCCTGATAGTCTACTGGCTAAAGATATTATTTATATCTTGAAAGTATTATCTCTCTCTCTCTCTCTCTCTCTCTCTCTCTCTATGCATATATGCATATATATATATATATATATATATATATTAAAATATTAAAGTGTTGTTATACCTACAGACGATGTCGTCTAGGGTGTTCTACTCTCATATGTGCAGGAGTGGCGGTTGCAAGCAGTATCATGAGATTGAACGCAAGCGGAATTTTGCATAGTCGCCAGTGTGACAACAATCTTTTATTTCAAATCAGGGCTATACTATTAAGACTATTACATGTATATATATATATATATATATATATATAAACATATATATATATATATATATATATGACAACATGAAAATATACAAAATTATGACATGTCCATCATTGTGTATATAAGTTTAAAAAATCAACATCAACAAAGTGTTCTGTACGATCTATTTGAGACAACCTTTTTTATTATTAAGTTTCTTCATCATACAATTGTGTAGATATTTGTATACGCTAATCTAAACACGAATACACATTACACACATATACATGCATACCCATGAATATATATATATATATATATATATATATATATATATATATATATATATATAGTAAGCTAAACACTTGCATAAACCAACTTACTGCTAAAAAATTCACAAACACAAAAATGGATTCAACTATATAATATTTAAACACACTTTAATTGCGAAATAGAAATCGGGAATCATCAGCTGTTTAGCGTGTGTGTTTTTCGGAGATTTACAATTTTGTATACATCTATCTAAACACGCATACACATTATACACACATATACATGCATACTCATAAAAGAAAGGAAGTGTGGGAAAGATCCGCAACACTTCATACATTATATTCACTAATTCCGGACACTCCAAATTCATATAACAAACACGCTTTAATATACTAGAATATCATGCCTGAAAATGATTCAGAGGAAGAAAGGAAAACAACACAGACGCCCACATACACCAAACGCTTTATAATAAAAAAAAACGTGACACCTATTTATAAACAAAGAGATTACCTAAGAGATCAGAGCATGCTCGAAACACGTATTACCTAGTAATTTAAAATACATTTTTTTATTATATTTGAATATGTAATTATATAACAGACATTTATTTATATTTTTTATGTTAGTAGCCTCAATGATTTATATTTATACATTTATATATATATATATATATATATATATATATATATATATATATATATTTGTTGGTGATTTAATTATTCTATTAATTGCGACAAAATATATGCTGTTTCATTAGCGCACACAATGAACGCCAACTTTTCAAGCGACAATGGAATCCAAATGGCCATTTGGATTCCATTGTCGCTTGAAAAGTTGGCGTTCATTGTGTGCGCTAATGAAACAGCATTTATTGTGTCGCAATTAATGGAATAATAAAATCACCAACAAAAATATATTTTGCTCTGAATTTTCATTGAGCACTCTCATAAACCCGGTTTAAACTTCCTTGGGATTTATACCCGCTGGATATTTGTAACAAGTTAATATATATATATATATATATATATATATATATATATATATATATATATATATATATATATATATATATATATATATATATATATATATATATAATAATTTTGCTTGAAAATACAAATGTTAAAATAGCTAATATGTAGCCGTTTTGTTAAACCACATGTGTGCCGTTCATAATGAAAAAACAAAAAAGAATAGAATGGAGGTTTTGTTTTTCTCAACAATGTCCGGAGTAACTTGTTGATAAAACTCAGACTTTGATTTTCATAAATGTATCATCTGTGTAAACTATAATAAAACGATGGCATTTTTTTAGATAAAAAAGTTTAGCTTCACATGAGATTTTTTACTCAAAGTATCTCAATCTATGTTTCTATGTATGTATGTATGTATGTATGTATGTATATATATATATATATATATATATATATATATATATATATATATAAATATATATAGATAGAGAGCGAAATACTAATGATAGTGTTCCAGTGTGTTACATGAAAGCTAAGCAGATCCTGGTCCCAGTATGTAAGGTATCAACAACCAATCCTTTTGATGAAGCTAATTTGGATGGATGTTACATGAATAGTTCGTTGTGTGAATCTTGCAGAATCTACAGCACAACTTCCACTTCTTATGAGAATATGATTGTTACATTCAATCCGTGCAAAGAAATGCAGAGATCGGTGCCAACATTTTTATTCTCATATTTCTATCCACAAAAGTAAGGCGTCACTATTTACCAAGAGCATGAAATTGTTAGTTGAATAATGAAAATATTATAAGACGATTTGAATAGATGAGCAAAATTAATAGAATTTGATTAGTTATGAAGACAACACAACAGTTATCTGTTAATATTGGACTTCAAGACGAGTGTGTTGTAGTCAGCAGAGAAACCACCCCGATGAATGGTGTAAATGTATGCATAAATACTAATAAAACTCGCAAATAGAACGATTAACAGAAAAATTTACATTATGTGCACGTTTCTGAATAGTGTTCGAGAGGTCCGGAATTTTCAACCAAACGATTTCACAGTCAAACACTTTAAAGAATAACATATCCTAAGAAAAAAAAGGTTTTAATACAAACAGAAAATTGTATAAAGAGTTACTTCAACATTACTTTCAAGTATTTATAAACGAATAATTAGTTTAACCTTAATATAAAACTGTTAGCGGAAAATCATTTCAAATACTAAATAAATCTCTAAAAACAATAACTTAGATTGAAAAAGTAAAAATGATAAAAAATATAAAGTTACATAATTTACTGAAAACAAGGAATCTTCAAAATAGATATAATACTTCAACATTCAAAATAATTATTCCTATTTAAAATTTACTTTCGAATTCCAAATGCTGAAAAAATATCGTGCATATGTTTCTTAGTTTAAGTAATTAAGCCTGTACTCGCATCGGATTATTAGAATATTTGTTTCCATAACTGGTTACACTCCGCTTCACTATATATTTCATTGTGCACACTAAGAATGCAGAATAATTACCGAAAATGTAGTATTGCATACTACATACGAATCTATTAGCGCACTTTATTATATTAGTCTTAAAAAGAAATTGAAAATCAGTAGATTTAGTGACAGAGTAAAATGTATTTACAAGATATCGGAAATCACTAGTAATATAAGGCTACCTAATTCACACTCCAAGTCAATACAATACAATTATTTCAAGCAATATTTTACAATACCCAATACTCGTTTGCCGAAACTATTCTAGATTCATGCCTTTAACAATACTATGTAATTGCTTAATGTATACCATCGCCGTCTATGGAATTAACTATTCCGAGTTCGAATCCAGTTATATCTATTTTGATCATTTACATATTAATATTGGTAGGAACATTATACATTCTAATTCCCTACACCTTACGTATACAATAGCTATCTGTTTTAATTAAACTCATGCAATGAACCTATGTAAACATGAAGAGACATTTTATCGTTAAATAACATGAGATAAATATATGCTGAAAAAATAGACACCCCTTCCCAACTCGGGAATAAAAATTGACAAAGAGATTTTTCTTCGGACATATACATCTTTATATGAGAATATCTGACTGAGATAGTGTGTACATGTGGCATTTGGTTGTGGTGAAATGGATACCGATGAATATTTGCGACTCGGGCGTGCGCTGTTCGACTCCTGTATGTTCGAAAGCACTATTTTTATTATAGACGTTGGCAACCTCCACGTAGTCCGACCTTAAAGTATCTTACTCTAGAAAGAATAAATCAACGAAAGCAATTTCAATAACAGAATTGAGCCGATCAAACATCGTACCATGTCGTTTCATACAGAATGAAAAGGAATTGACACCGGCGTTGTTTATTGAATCTGGTTCGCCAAGTTCAAAGGTTATTAGATCAGTTGTGGTTATTTAAGCAATATAACATTTGGGAAAAGCATGAACCTTAAATCTTGCTCTAGTTACGCGTAAAATAAGACAGGGCGTCCCAAAGAATGTTACATGGTATTTCAGATAAACAATTTAAGCACTTCATGTTGAAATAACCTCAAATGTTATAGAATGTATAGAAAAAGATCAAGATTTTATATTTAATATCTTATTTTGGTTGTAATTAAAGACAATGTGCTTATCTCATTCAGAATCTGCCAGAGAATCTATCGTGGGTGGACAAGATTAAGACAATATTGTCATTAAATGGCCTCTGTGGTCACCTTTACTCTCCCCGTGCGATTTCTTGTTGTATGTTCTTCTCTTCCTTTTGAACTACTGAACTCACTTTCAGCACTGGCCAATGATATTGGAAGCATTCTATAGCATATTGAACACTTATAAAACCGGTCAAATAATAAATAAATGATGTTACACACTTAAAATGTGACATTTGATTGTGAGTTTCTGAGTATTTGTTTGCTAGAAGCAAAGTGTACTATATTTTCTGATGCTGCACCACATTTTTAGTGTATTCTGTCGGTGAACGACAGATCGTTCTAAAGCGAGGCAATTTTTCTTTTTGTCCAAATACAAAGGGCCTCTTCTTGTGTTGAGTGATGTTCCCGACATTATAAGCTGATTCTGTGTGTTACTCGTAACTAAATACGGACTTAATAGTTTTCAAGAAATTTTTTTTAAAATGATCTTTAAGGCACCCTTAACTCGTGTTCAATAAATCGTAGTAAATGAATTGTTTAACACAATTATTGAATGTCAGATTCGAGTAATCAAGGAAAGGTCGATATGTGGGCAAGCACGAAAAAGAAAATTATTACATGATTTGTTATAAAACAAGAACATTATTGCGATTACTGCAGAATAGATGAATGACAGACGTTTATAATATTAGTACACAGTGTAAAATACTATATTATAAACATTATCCGTATGTATGTCATTCCCTTACACTGTAATAATATTGACAAATCTATGAACATCATTCCTTTTAAAATAGCAATGGGTGTTCAATGAATCGTTTACATGAATTATTTCTGACCGATTTTTGTAATATCACTGAAATTAAAATACTCTCAAGCTTGTCAGTACTTAGATTGGTGGAAATTCGAGAATGCTTCGTGGTGTTTGTAATATCCGGTCTTTGAAGCTTTCAATCGTGTTCCCTTCACCAGAACGAGTTTGGTATCTATATTTTCCTTGTTTGTCCAACCTTACCATGTTACATGTAAGGCCCTGTACTAGTAGGTTTGTAAAGCTAGATCGGACATCCGATGAGAAACAACAACGAAAAGTCCTCAGCCGTTTATTATGCAGATTGTATGCATATAATCTCTTTCAAAAATTTCAGAAGAATCGATATATGTATTGAGGAATCCAGATACGTATACACACATCAAGAGAATTTCCCCCTTATGTATATACGAGCAGGAAGACTCAATGTTGCTCGATATTGAATGAGAATCACTACGATTTATTTTTATACTATGCCCATAACACCATATGTTTACTGCGCCCTTCTTATCGTGTTGTCTGATATTGTTAGAAGAAAGTAAAATGTTAGAACACTTTCTGGATCAGTCTTTATACATATATTTTAAATTCATTAAACTTGGATATACGTATTTGAAAGGGTTAAATGGGTTCGGTCCTAGTGGGTCATTCACAGATGGTAGTACGTGTATATTTGGCACATAAAAAATAACGAAGAGATTCGAGATCAATTCCATTGGCTTCTTTAGAGAATGTTATACATATGGTATAGCTATAATAGACATATGATTCATGTTTGAAGTCTTAAAGAAGGTTAACATACCGTAGCTTCCTTGGTTTAAGAGGGCACTTTGAGATTCAGGACCACTTCCATTGTTTTCCCTAAAAAAATACATACATATAATTAAAATTTCATAAAAGAGGATATATTTAAAGTTTTAATGAGGGTTAAACCCTAACATACATCGTTGTGTTGAACTTAGAGATTTTCAAATATTTCCATTGTCTCCCAGGTAGATTTTACATAAGAACACATTATTTGATGTAATGTACATTCTCTAACCTTTGATTACATAAGGAGTACACAAATACCACACAAATATACACACATACATTGAGGTTTTATATAAACACACACACATATATATATATATATATATTATATATATATATATATATATATATATATATATATATATATATATATATATATATATATTTTAGAGGAAGCATTATTAAAATCAATGAAACAGACGAGTGGAAAAAAAATAAAAGGAAAATTGTTAAAATTACCTTAAGGCCTTATCGTCTGACCCTCTGAGAGGAAACGTCAGAATGGTAAATTAAAAACTAAAAGTCGAATGAGATATGAGGGGAAAAAACTAATTTAGTTGGAGGAAACCATTGAGAGGAGAAAAAAAAAAGGGTAAATCTCTCAACGTTATGGTGGCTTTGAATCATTAAAGATCTCCAACTGATGTTTCAAAATCTTTTGTCTACACAGGCTAGGTCGAGAGTTGTTAATGACTAACGCCTCAATAATATTGAGATGGTAGTTCGACCTTGCACTGTGTAAAACAGAAAACCACCCATCGGAATACCTGTCAGAACAACTATTTGTACTAACGAGGTGACTTTTAGTTTTTAATTTACCATTCTGACGTTTCCTCTCAGAGGGTCAGACGATAAGGCCTTAAGGTAATTTTAACAATTTTCCTTTTATTTTTTTCCACTCGTCTGTTTCATTAATTTTAATAATGCTTCCTCTAAAATTAATCCTACGATTCTGTTGTACACGAAATTCACTTACATATATATATATATATAGTTTCGATGTCTCTAGGTATTTAAATAATTAATATTTATTTATTAAATATTATCGTATATATATATATATATATTATATTATATATACAATAATATTTTAATAAATAAATATTAATTATTTAAATGCCTAGAGACATCGATGTGTCATGCTAACGCAATCTTCAGTCTAGGAACTAATTCCCGACGGTCGGTAGGCGCGAACCCCGAACACAAATCGCCACTGATTCGTAGTAGGTGATCTTAACCAAACGGCCAGCGTCAATTAGTTAGTAAATATAGAGTAACTTTTAACTGTAAATAGCGACACGTGGCCGCCATTTACCAGGCAGCTAGAGTGATCTTACGAAACGGTGTTCGGATCGCGCATATAGCTATTTTACTGCCTGTTATTAAAGCATGATGACAGTTTACTGGTTCTCGACAACGCGTTTGTCTTACAACCCGAAATGACTATTTCCCAAACCTTTTTTTATCTTTTTGATATTTTTAATTAATTTACTTTTGACTATCCTCTTGATTCTCATCAGACACTCAAACTATCTAAGTCATAAATATTACTTCAAACGTTGTGTTGCCCCATATTAAGGAGCCTCTTAATGTGTGGGCCAGGAGCTATAAGATGATAAATAGAAAAACAAAATAAAATAAAACACAAAATTAACGAACCATACTTGGCTACGAAAGAGAAGTCGATCGAGAAAGAAAAAAATCGTATACGATTGTTTAAGATGCAGAACTTGCTGAAGCCATTTTGCTGACGGGGCTGAAGAGGATGCTGGATTTTCTGGGTGAAGGCGTAACTAATGGTGACGATGTGGAAAATTATACGAAAAGGTTTAATTGAAATCTTAAATTATGGTCGATTTCGAAATGGATTTCGTTTTACTATTTCATTTGTTAAATGTTTATTTTAATTTTAGGTATTTCTTCTTGACTAATTTTCTTTACGACTCGCTGGCACCACTTCAATTCCGTTTAATTTAGGGCCTTATTTCTTTCGTGTTTTTATTTTTCGTTAATATTTTACCGATTATTTCTTTACCGCTCTCCTTTCAAATTCACATGGTTTGGAAATTGATTTAATTTGTTTTTCTTGTATTTCTTCGAATCAATAAAAGGCGAACGCTTTTCTCTGATTTTCAACTACGATAGATTTTACGCTCAAAGGCAAACAACCACGAGATAGAGTACAAGCGAGTAAGTGGAATGGAAGATTCCGTTTCCCACAAATAACGTCCATATTTCTCGCTCGAATTTGTTTGAACATTGGGTTGTTTATTCTGCGCAGAAAAGTGATAATAAAGGCCGTAATATTAAGTAAACTAACAAATAGCCTCGTTTTAAAATCTCCGGGCTAAAACCGTTCGAAATATTACCATAATGTAGAGAACAGATGTAAGAGAAACGGCCAGATATTTGCAATATTACAGTTTTATAAGGCATAATCACGTTGACACATAAGTTCTCGTGAGATAACCGTACTGAAGGAGAAGCTTTCTAAGACATGTCGAACGCTTAACTACATCTCAGGAAGAGATCAGATTACAGCTGTGGACCAACAGCTAATGAATCACCCCCCCTCTCTAACTGACATGAAAATCTCCCTTTTCATGCTCTAGTGTAAAACACTATATCACTCGAGAACGTGAATGGGGCGATCCAAAGTTACTAGAGCTAGATGAAGCTACAAAATTGACCCAACCATCTGCAAATGCGGAAAGGAGGGCCATACGATGAAACACTGCATACACTGACGATTGTGTAAGCATGAAACTTTAATATATGTAGGTAATCATAATTAATATTAACTATATATGTATATATATATATACATATATATATATATATATATATATATATATATATAATATGAAACTAAAAGTATACTTTTAGTAAATAGAACCTATAGTGAAATGGTTTAAGCTCAATATACGAGATTGAGCAATTATAAAGATAGATGACACAAAAGGGATAAACATGTACGAATGACAAATTTATTTAAAATTCGATTGTTCAATGCAAGATGTACTCAGTAAAAACGTGTTTATTATTCTTTCCTAAAGCCAAGGTTTTTCAAAGATTAAAATCTTATCATCAGAGGAATTACATAGATATATAAGTTGGAAGTGGAAAAGCCAAAATTCAAAATTTGAAAAAATACTCAGCAATGGAGAGTGAGATTGTGCGTGTAAAAACATATGGGGTATGTCCAGTTGGTAAATGTCAGTTGATAAGGTGTCCAGTGAAAGGAGATTTAAAAATGGAAAAGAAGGGTGTGCGTGAAGTAAATCCAATAGTATAATGTGTTGTTCAATCGTAGGTAAAAACGCACTTATTCGGAAGTAATTTTGAGAATTTGGGCTATTTTAAAATACTTCTGTGGACCAAGAATGAGAGTAATTGTTCAGGAATTTTAGTAGTTACTTCGAAAGTCTGAGAATAGCGATAGTTTTTTGTTGAAAACGAGGCCAACTGAAGAAGTGGGGAAGGGATAAAGATAAAACAAAAACAAGTAAGTGATAGGGTTAGTAAAATGACCTATGGCTTATGCTAAGATAAGAGAGGGGAAAGATTGTTTGGTTTAGGATTAGTGGAGGGAGGAGAATCATTTTAGTTCTCAATTTACATTAAGTGGTATGGGTTAATATTCTATTAGGTGTACAGGGGAGGATATTTTATGGTATTGGGATGATTATTTGTAAGGTTGGAAAAGTTAAGAATTTAAAAAATTAAAAATTAGCAAATTATAGAATTAAAAAATTGGTCTAATGTTAGAGAAGTGGTTGTCGGCTGGGAGGAGGGGTGTCAGATGGAGCAATAAAATTTATGTATTTACATGTTCGCTTTTAGTTCATGTTTAGAGTTAATACTATTTTTGATTTTAGCTGCTGTAGCTATCATAAATATTTCTAAGTTGGCAGAAAGCGAATCCTGAAGTGTAGAAGTTAGACCTTGTTAATATTGCAAAATGTAGAGAGTAGGAAGTGTTTTTAAGGTTTAGGCTTTTTATTAGATTGGATAGAGAGATGCGAGTGGCATTATTTTTTTGTGTTTGAAATAGTAGATATGGTTTTAGATTCGGGACGTGATAGGGTAGGCACTTGCCCCAATGTAAGTGTGTATTTTGTATGTGGTTGTTATTCTAGTATTTGTGCCATTTATAGTATCGGGAATGTTTTGGGGTTGTATGTTCAAGTGCCAGGCCAATGTTAAGTGCACCTTGCATTGAACAATCGAAGTTGAAATAAATTTGTCATTCGTGCATGTGTATCTCTCTTCTTTCATCGCTCTCCCCCCTCTCTCTCTCTCTCTATATATATATATATATATATATATATGTATATATATATATGTATATATGTATACAAATAATATGTAAAATATATAAATGTGTATATCTTTTTTCTGTGTATCTCTTAATTATGGGCGTATACAAATACAAAATGTCTTTTCAATAAAATCTTTTTTCAAAAAAAAAAGTTTTCGGCTGTTCGTTCGGCCTTTTACGGAGTATTGAAGGGTATACGTGTGCACGGTGGGTGTTATTAGCAGCTGAAAAAATATAGCTAATGAAGTGAAGAATCCTTTGCATGTGACTCGTGTGTTTCCATCCCAGCATCCGCGCACTTCAAGATGTTATCAACCTTTTCCAAAATATATGTGGACCATAAAAATGTTAAAGTTTAAATATATATATATACATACATATATATATATATATACACCCACGCATATATGCACATTCACACACACACACATATATATATATATTGACCCACGCACATACATAAACGTAAGTACATACATATATGAATCAGCGCACGTAAAGATGTTATAAACTTGGATGGTGTTGTAGACTTTTTCCAACCAAAACATAAGTGGGGCATAAACATGTTTAAGTTTATATGTATGTATATCATATTAAGACTAAATCTAAACGAGTGATAGCTCTCGCTACATGTGCTAGTCCATCGTTATCATTTCGACTCGATTATTCGCAAGTGTCCGCTTTTTTAGCCCCAAGCAATGGTCTGCTAGTAATGTTTTGAATCACTATGTTTGTTATTAAATGTGCTTTTATGGTTATTGTAGCTAGTTTTAAATTTAAGGGAGGTTTCTCTTACGTAGTAAGTCTTGTTATTCAGGTTTTCTTGGGCAAATATTATGTATTTGCTTAAGCATTTGTGTTGTAGTGGGAAAAGTGTACGGGTTCTATAGTTGCAGTTTTTCTCTTCATTATTTACTTTTATATAATTTCTATTTGAGTGATTGCTATTAAATTTTGAGCTATTGTTATTTCTAGTTATTACAATATTGTTCTATTTAATGTGTTTATCATTGTGATTATGTTAATATTTAAAAAAATGTTCATTTACAACACTTGTTTTTTATTGGGTGGCGGTAATTCCGAAGTTTCCACAGCAATTATAGGACCGTTATAAGTTATTTCTATCGAATGTTTTGTGCAAAAGATTAATAACGGAAAGTTTTTTTTTCCATGGGATCTAAGAGTTTCCTACTAAGTTTTATTTTTAGCATCAGGAAATAATGATGTTTTTTCTTCTATGTTATTATACATATTCGTATCTTGTAGCCGATATTTGATTTTTATATTATACTCGCTATTTTTAGAGCCGTGTACATGTAACTTGAATTATTAAAGCCCTGTCGTTTCTATAGTTATTGCTAAGCATACACTCGTTAAAACTAGAAATTTATTTTATGATTGATCATTCTCATCAATCGCTACCATCAATCATAAATCATTGATTTTCTATGATTGATTGAAGTCAATGAAACCCGGTTGGAGCAATAATGCAAATTAATTGAAAAAAATAAAAAAGTACTGGAAATCTTAAAGACGTGTTGTCGCGCAAACTCCATAGAAAAGGAAGTGTTTTTTTACCAGTAACTTATGAGTGGCACTGACTTCTGTAACAATCCTTGTTAGTAAGACATAATATAAGCTACTCAGCAACATGCTAAGGCAATGAAATATTGGATACAAACTCACTAATACACAGCAAATATACATAACTTCATGTATATAAAACCTGAAGTGTTTTTCAATACAACTTAATTTTAAAATGAAGTAATTATTGTTTATTTCTTTAAAGTTACTGGCGAGACTTAATTCATAAATATAGAAACGATATAGCATGCGTTGCTCTGACTGCATTAAATAGTTGTAGTTATTAGGTTGAATTTCTGAAATTAGAGACCATGATTCCGTCACAATTTCTTTTAATGTACGTATAGTTATTAAAGATAAAACGTACATATTATATCATCCGTGATGCTATTTCGCAGGTCATGTATGTTAACCATATGATTTTACAAATAATAAGGGTTTTTAAATGTAGTTATAATTGTGATGCAATTTTCATTAAATCATCTTAACAGAATAAACTGAAGTTCGTAGTCAAATTAAATATAGCACCAGAAACGCAAATATGCACAGGTCGAATATTTAGTTTGGATATAATAATATATTAAAAGAAAAGAAGTTGCATTACATTATTATCTACACATCTAATTAATAACTGATAAGAACACTAAACAGAGGAGATAATTATAAACATATTTCATGTATGGATGGTGACACTGTCAAACAAACAACGATAAGAGAAGTAATAAGAACTAATTACATTTTGCAGACGACAAACTTCATTGAATTTTAATGATTATAAATTCACGCTTATAATTGGAACAGAAACAAGTAAAACAATAATAATATTAACATTCTGTACTGCTATTAAGCTATAATAACAATTAAAAATAATAATATAATCTATATCTATAAATGTTTTTAACTACTTTATTTTGTATGTTATTTCATCGTTCTTGGGGAATAGGGAAGATATCGTTTATATTGACACAGTCTGGATCTCAGGATCGTCTAACATATTACGAAAATTTAAAAAAATGTAGTATATTTGCTTGTTATCATCTTGTTTGTCACGGTGCACACTTTATCAGTAAGTGAATGTTTTAAATGCTGAGATTTGTTTTTGTTTTCGATATTTCACGTTTTTAAAAGTCGGTGTTTGGTTTAAATATAATGTTTCATTTAAGTTTTTAGTAATATTATGAAACATCTTGACACATAGAATTGAATCGAATACTGTTCGATAAAATAACGATAAAAACACTTTTTAAAAGTCTATATAATTTAGCTTCACCATCCGTTAAGTGAACTAAAGGTACACACAGATGTAATATACACTGACTTTTAAGCAACGTGCTATAATAAGTAAAATACAATCTTATAAAATCTCTTGTTGCTTTAGAATATAAAGAATGTATAACTATACAGAACGAGCATAATTATATTGGCTAAGAGTGTAAATAATTATGAGGAGCGTAAGCGGTTTTGCAGCCACACATTTTATGTACTATTTTATGTTGCTGTATTTTGGTAGGTGTATTGCTGAGTGATTTCCCCACTAGCTAACCAGACCTCCTGACGGACATTTTATGCTGCAAGGGTAGTAATGCACAATAAACGTTGAAGGAATAAGCCCTGTAGTATATTGTTTGACATATGCGATGTTCTATGAAATACACTTTGTTTATGGAAGTTCCGTTTAGTGTTATGCCCATATATATAGAGAGTGGAAGAAAATGAAATGCTCATTGCTGTGGGTGTAGCTACTCGCTCTGCTTGGCCTTTTGGCTAAGATCAAAGTGTAGTATCTGTTCCGATGGATACTGCACCCCATACTGGTGTTGTCTTGACCTTCGGGTCTTCATTTACGCCAGTCAATGGGTCTGTCCTGTGCAGTTCTGGGAGGTCCACCTTCCCAGGCTTTGCCTCCCCTCTTTGGGGAGGAGTAACTTTATTGCTTACTGTCTGAGGCACCTCTACCGGGGAATGCCGACGGGGCTGCCCAGGCAATTTTTAAACCCCACTTTCCCGACCCAACCTTGGGTCACATCTTACTTGTGGGAGTAAGATAAAAACTGGCCTTGTGCCTAACTCCTGGAGAGGAGTAAATCAATACTCGCTCTGAATAATTTACTTGGATACCAGCGATTTGAGCTGAATCCCACCCAAACATTTTTTGTACTGCTAGGTCGCCGTTTATCAAGGGCCAGAGTAACTTGATAATAAGTTTTAAAAGATGTGTTGGTTGGACGGTGATCACTGTCACGAGGGGATTTGAAACAGTTGGTTAAATGAGCAGAAGAGGACTAGAGTTTTCAAAAAGGCAGCTCGACAAGTATTTATTTACATTAGAGTTATCGACGACCACGAGGACGTCGGTTGAGAAACAGGCTCGTTGTGTATTGTCCTACAGATGATTTGTTTTAGGAAATAAACTTGGTTCACTGAAGTTCCGTTTAATCTTTTGTTACAGTGAGAGAAAAGAAAGTTCATTACTGTGGTTGTAGCCATACGCGTTGTTGCTGTTAATGTTTCATGGGGGGACTAGGATTGCAGCTCATAAAGATACAGGTTAGAGAGGCTAGTTGTGTTAAAGGAGCCGTAAGAAAGAGAAGAGCTCATCCCACATAAAATTGCGAAATCAGTTGTGCACTCTGTTCAGGATGAAAAAGAAGCTCCAAGTAGAACCTCACTAAATATGACAGCATTACTCTATCTTAGGACGAATATTGAAGAGGATTGCGTCAAGAGATAGTTATTTTCTAGAGTAGTAAATGATCCAACCATTTTGCCTGCTACATATTTAGTGTAAGTCTTTATTTTCATGTCTGAGTTAAAGTCAGTCTAAAGAGCTTGTCAAAAAGGGGGCCCGTTAAAGTGACAGTGGTGAAGTAGATACTGACGTGGACTTGCGACCCGTGTGTGCCGTGTTCAAATCCTGTTGGTTCAATAGTACTACTTTCACTATGTATGTTGCCAACTTATGAGTATTCTCTCTTGTAAGTATTATAGAATGAATTTGGCAAAGAAATACGAACAACGGAATCAAGCCGATCAAAAGTCGGATCATGCTGATTCATAGAAAATGTACGTTAAGCAAACTAGGTGAGTGTATAGTACGAGACCGAAGTTGTATTGTGTAAAACCATAAGGAACAGAAACGTTGGTTTTCATTAAACGCAACCAGACGCACATTGCATGCAGAATGGGAAGAACTGAACAATAAACAATGAAGGAAACGTTAATTTCCTTTGTGATACAATGTGTGTTCAGGCAACATCCAGACTGGAGTTCTATTTACCAAGGGCAGAACTATAAAATGCAATCCTTTATGAAAAAGCTCCGAAACCTTGTATATACTATGTGAGGCATAAGTTAGAATAATGTTTCGTTAAAATACGCATACCAATGGCAATGCTAAATACAATAATCTAAACCTCTTCATTATACATGTGTTTAAACAAATATTGAAGGAATTCATGTATTTGTAAGAACACCATTTATTTCTGCTTTTGAATGTACACATTAATTCCATTTTGACTGATAGAATCCTTACTCACAAACGGCATGCTGAAAAAATACCCATGGATCCAAAGAAGGTTTTCTCAGAACATGGCAAAAAGAATGTACCGACCAACAAAGTAACGTAATCTCTAACTGAGAGACCCTAACTCCAAAGTTCCGAAGATCTTTTCAACAAACGGGGGTAAAGCAATCAGTTAAAACACATGCAGTCTACGGTAAAATCAGACCACATACCAAGTAGTGTGTACTCTCATTGAGAGGCTAGTTGAAACGTGTCAAGTAACATCTGACATCGTTTCCAATTCACATTTTAATTTATCTACAACATCTTGCAAATAATATCATCTATTAGCGATCAGAATATAAGGAGACTAGCATGTGTATACCGCTAAAGGAGTTACAATTGATCCAGAATTATTACAATTAATCCATAACCATTAAGATATTGAGAGAACGTCTTTAATGACAGTGAACTGTGCACGAATTTATCACGTGTATTATTTTGAATCTGCTCTCAAATCATGCGAATCGAATATACCCTATTTATATGCGACTATTTAATCTTTCATCAGTTGCACTAAGAGAAACTACGTTTGAGAAACAAGCCTAGAGTTTTGTCTATTTCTTACTAATCATAAACATCCTATTAGAGACACATCCACACTGTACCCAGTAAATATTCCTGACAATCTCCAAAACCGCACCATAGACAACATCAAATGCATCTTCGAATCTCATTATTATTTTAATGAACATCGAAACTGACCAACAAATGTTTTACGTGTGTGCATTTGGTTAGCAAAATAACCTGTCTTACAATTTTTTTTTACTCTAATTTTTTTCATTCTTAAAAAAAAATTTACTTACTTCTTATCTATACTTTCATATATAATAATACATTTTACCATTATATGTATACTCGCTGTGCACGCACACGCGTGCGCACAAAAACACACACACACACACCTTTTATATTAATATATATATATATATATATATATATATATATATATATAAATGTTTTGAGGTACAACATTTATAAATACATTTAAAAAGAATACGCGGAAATCTCTCTAAGGCCCTTTCGACTATCATCTCGTCAGGAGAAAATCGATAGTTTTAATTAATAATAACGTCGAAAGAAAGAGCAAAATGGGGAAATTGAGTGTGCCAAAATTAACGTTAAAGCGATTAAAATTCAATTTAATGATTTCGTTAAAAGTCGATTAAAAGGCACTACGTTAGGGGATAAAAAAAAAATTGGGAAAGAATTCAAAGTTCCCCAAAGAGATTAAGCGATCTTACAAATTCCTTCTGCCGGCACAAGGAAGGTTTTCGAATAGCAATAGAGACAGATTCCAATATTCTCAAATGGTTCTTGGAATTTGCTCGATGTAAGACATCAAAACGGTCTATTTTATAGACACTGGCACAGCTAGGGTTTTCAACCGAATGCTGGCCAATAGCAGAGTCCAAAGAATTAGAGGAGGGGTAACATTTTGCTCTTTCTTTCGACGTTATTATTAATTAAAACTATCGATGTTCTCCTATATATATATAAGTGTGTGCACATGTATATGTTATCAAATAACACTGGCTTAAGATAAATTCCTTCTCCCCCGCACAGAAAATCTATACAGGCGAAAAATGTGTTTACTGTCTCCTCTTTACCCCTGCCTAGAACGTTTTAACATGATCATGACTCCTCAAAGTATGTAAAAATCCATGTTGTCTCGTCAGGACTAAGAATTTTGTCTGGGCTAAAGTAAGAACTTTTGAACTTACTTATGTATCTATCGTTATGTCTCTATACACACACACACACAACACACACACACACATATATATATATATATATATATATATATATATATATGTATATATAAACACAAACACATAGAACTCTTTTCAATCTGCAGGCGCGATTAAAACTAATAAACGGACGGCCTTAGAAGTAGAGGATTTTTTTTTTTAAATACGTATTTAAATATAAATCTCTCTCTCTCTCTCTCTCTCTCTCTCTCTCTCTCTCTCTCTATATATATATATATATATATATATATATATATATATATATATATATATATTTCTATTTCTTCGTTACCGATTTTGTTATATGTGGTTATGTGAACAATACGAGGATTTTTTCTGGTTTAACTTACCGGTGATGTAAAGGACATTTTTTTAGTTCTAGTAGAGGTACCTCTTTAGTGATTCCAGTTAGACATCAACTCATTCCAATGTCGTTGATTATTTTAAAATTGTCGAAACAAACGCATACTTAGCGTGATTGACCCGTATATTTTGATATAAATTCCCTGTAGGAGACGGAAACTGTCATCAAACTTCCGTTCTACATGGTCTTTCAGTGATCTTGCTTCGGCTTGTCACGGCCACCAGGCTTTGTAGAAGGAAAGAGTACTCTGTGTGTTGTACAAGTAAACACAATGGGAATCGACATGTTCAGATATATATACAATGCACTAGAGCAATATAGAAATGACGACGTTGCGGTTGTCACATACTAGTAAAATAAACCAACAAACTACACAGAAAAAAAAGAAGCTATCTGTTGCCATTTAGAATATTCGGACACTTTTCGATCGCGATGAGTCAACGAATTCAGAGCGACGTATTGGTATGGTTGCAAAAGAACCAATCAGTTATAGGATCGACATCGCTACACAGTTCGATTTAGCGACGATGATCAATTGATAGAGGTGGAGGCTGGGTATTC
The DNA here is from genome assembly GCA_963556195.1 of Sepiola atlantica. Lineage (NCBI taxonomy): Eukaryota > Metazoa > Mollusca > Cephalopoda > Sepiida > Sepiolidae > Sepiola > Sepiola atlantica. The sequence continues at coordinate 32,257,547 of OY744525.1, forward strand.
GTACATTTGAAAGCGTAGATTGGAAGGTTAAAAGTGAGTTACTAGTATTGAGCAGCCGCATGGCTTCAGTGATATAATAATGAACCTTCTTGGGCTGCAACGGCTTCATGTCTTCATGACTTTCTGCGCCAACTCTTACGAGGAGGATAACATGACCTTCTACCAAGATATCAGGAGAGTACTACTCCCGATCCCAAAAGCTAAGAAACTATTTTTTCTGGATGATTTCAATGGCCGAGCCCGGAAAGATTATGAAACATGGACTGTATTAGGTAAATATGAAGCAGGAAGCATGGATTGCAATGGCATTCACTTTCTCCAGTTCTGCACTGAATTCGATCTTGGCATCCGGAACATTTATTTGCATCAGAACGGTTTCCATTAAGCAACTTGCATCCACACACAGTCAAATCATTGACACATCCTCGATTATATTATTACCCAAAGGTGAGACCGTAAGGATGTGTGCGGTGTAAGGGCTAAGTGACATGCAGAGTGTGGTTCAGAATACAAGGGTGCGTGATAAACTGACGCTATATATCATACGTACACTTCGCAGTCAAGGAGTAAAAGTTACCACGAACATTGATGTATCTAGACTGCAGAACATGAGTGCACGTGGCGATGTTAAAGTCGAGCTCAAGAATGTAGAGTTTGAGGGTATAAGGAACCATTTCAGGATTGCGGTCTACAAGGCCAGCCTCGAGCTTCTTGGTGTAAAAATGCGGAATAATCCTGACTGGATCAATGTATTGACCACTAGATGAACAAGATTTGGGAAGAGATAGATTACAAGAATGCAAAGTCGGCACTTCTGCGCAATATTCGTAAAATTAAGGACCAATGGTGGTCGGATATTGTTGAAAAAGAAAACACTTAGACCATTTATGATAACAAAGATATCAAAGATGTATACCACTTGATTAGGACAGTTTTTGGACCACACTCCGTATCTATGGTACCACTCATCTCCAAATATTGCTTTCTTCTCCATGAAAGTCCCGAAGATATTACGAAACGATAAACTGAGCATTTCAGGGGTCTATTATATAATCCGTCAGTGATTGATGATGAGGTTATCAATAGTCTGCAACAGGAAGCTATCAATAATGTGAAGATGGAACACCCTACCCTCCTTGAAATTCATCATACAATCAAGTAAATTAATATCAAAAAAGCACCTGGCAGTGATGGCATCCCTTTGGGGCTTCTTAGCCTTTTGGCTCAGATCAAAGTGTAGTATCTGTTCCGATGGATACTGCACGCCTGTCCTGTACAGTTCTAGGAGGTCCACCCTCACAGGCTTTGCCTTCCCTCTTTGGGGAGGAGTAAGTTTATTGCTTACTATCTAAGGCGCCCCTACCGGGGAATGCCGACGAGGCTGCCCAGGCAATTTTTAATTGGCCACAGTGCTCACCTCTCGAGCGCTGGCTTTTCAAACCCTACTTTCTCGACCCGATCCTGGGTCACATCTTACTTGTGGGAGTAAGATAAAACTGGCATTGTGCCTAACTCCTGGTGAGGAGTAAATAAAATCCATTTGAGGTTCTCGTTTTTGGGGTGACAATATTGCTGAAGAAGTCCACTGTTTAATATCTGACATATGGATGACTCCCCTTGTACATGAAGACTTGATATACACTATTTAGATCTTGTTATACAAAGGGAAATGAACTCGATCGGCCTGTGGCAATTATAGAGGGATAAGCCTTTTTGAAGCTGTGGGTAAGGTATATTCAATTATTATGCCCAACCGGCTTACTATTTGGGTGTGGCCCTCTGTTATTCAAGAATGTCAAAGCGGCTTTAGATTAGGTCGTGGAACGATGGATATAATCTTCTCTGATCGATAACTTAAGTAAAAGTTTATCGAACAACGGGTAGCACTCTATGTAAATTGTGTTGTCCTGACAAAAGCTTTCAACACCGTTAATAGAGCAGCACTCTGGAAAATCCATGGTAGAATTGGATGCCCACTACGATTCGTAAAAATGCTTAAATAATTCCACCAGGATTTGAAGGCACGCGTCCATTTCAGCGGGACACTCTTTTTACCAATACCTATTGAGAACAATGTTAAACAGGTGTACGTATGTGTTCTCATACATCTCCAAACCAATGGTAGATTCTTCAACCGGGTCTGATTAAATTCAATGTCCAATACCTTTCAACCCCTTGGACGGAGGCTGTTCTATGCTGACGATGTGGCCATCGCTGTTCACACTGAGGAGAATATGCAAATAATGATGAACCTCTTTGTTCCAACGTGTATCACTTTTGGACTCACGACCTATCTAGAAAAAAATATGGTAATGCTCACTAATTTCCCAGGACTTCAGTATATAGAGTCGGAGATTTACGTATATGGAAGTAGATTGAGTATAGTTGACTTATTTGTACATCTTTATAGCACTCGCTCTCGAAAAAGATCAGTAAACTCTGAAATACTTCAAAGAATTGAAAAGACTAACAAAGCGTTTGGTAGGCTTAAAAAGCACGTGTGGTCAGACAGAGCAATTACAATCAAAATAACAATGTGTGTGTACGAGCGATGCGTTTTGTCTGTTCTGTAATATTGTTCCTAGACGTTCACTATCTACCGCAGCCACTTCAATTTGCTGGGGCGATTCTACCAAATGTGTATCAGCAGGATTCTACATATTAAGTTGCAATTATATACACCAGACACTTCTGTTCTAGGGCAAGCTGGAGTGCCGAGCATAGACGTGCGTATTATACGTTGTCAGATGCGTTGAGCAGGGCACTGAGTTAAAATAGGAGAATATAGACTTTCTAAGAAAATGTTGTGTGAGGAGTTGATGCATGCAAAACGTCCGAGACACAAAACTAAGTAAGGTGTTAATGTGTAATAATGAAAACACCTGAAAACCCTTAGTATGAACCTGAGGAACTAGGAGAGGAAAACTCTTCAGCGATCGGTCTGGCGCAAGTGTATCTATGATGGGTGTGGCATATTTGAGGCAAACCGTATAGAGTGCCTTATCTTGAAACGTTCTTTGTGGAAGCAATCAGTGCCAAACGTCCCAACCATAATTTAAGTTTACTATACGTGTGGTGTATGTGGCAGAGTCTGGCTGTCAAGGACTGGCCTACTGAGTCACTTGTTATCACATGGTTAGAGCAAACTAAACAAATGTCAAGCAGGAGGTTGATATAGCTACGTGCAAATTGACACTGGGCGCCTTGTATGTCATATATGCAGTAACACTTGTAAATATAGGAGTGGCCGGCTGAGCTTTTTACATACCCACAAACGGACACTGCACTTTCGTAGGGATGTAAAGAAGTGTCAACCATCATCATCATCATCATCATCATCTATATATATGTGTACACTTTAATATTTGATGGCCCGTCATCACTTATGTTTTAGAAAAAGTCCACAACGCAACCCACGTTACTGATATCTTTAGACATGACAATGCGGGTATGGACACATAAGAGTCACATGTAACCATATTTTCATTTTAGTGGCTATACTCATTTGTCCTGTTACACCTACTCACTGTGCAGGCACATCACAAGCACCTCTCAATACACTGTCGATGGAAACGGCCGAAAATTCTGTTCTTAAAAAAAGATTTGTTTAAAAAAACATGTTGTATGACTATACGTAAACAAATCAGAAATAAAAAAAATATAAACATTTATATATTTTCACATCAGTTTTTATGCATATATATGTATTTATTTACTATATAAAGTTGCCTTTTTTTTCTTTTGTACCTTTGGCGAGAGTAAGAAAATAACCACATGCATCACCCACTACTAAACTTACAAGTTCAATACTCTTATTAACTCAAGCATAATTGCAGAAACTATCGCATAATTTGATCAACATATATAAATTATCATATTTATGCCTAAATAATTCACTCTATCTCCAACAACATCCACAGAGACAGTGGTCACTATACTTACTCACTGCAAATTATCTACTGTGCTCGCCACTCATAACACGGCCACACTTTTATTTCATTCTGAAAAGGTAAACAGACACACCACTGAGTACAGATACTGAGAATATCATACCGATATTCCGACCACATAGCATTATTACGTCATGGAATACCGGAGTACATTAAAACAAACACGTCACGCTCAGCATAGCAAAAAAAAACACTTCCAACCTTAGTAAGTGCACTTCTTAATTATATATAGCATAACAGACACCACTTCCAATTTTAGTAAGTTCACTTTTTAATAAATTATAGTTTACCTTTTATAACGAACAAATATTCCTATTTTTTTGGTTATTTTTTTTGATTGTCGAGAAATAACCAGCTTAACATTGATTATTAATTTTCTTGCCGCTAAGCAAGATACGCTGTTACTGAGGCAGGTATAATGATCCTTCCTTAACACTGTGAACAAACGAGGAGGGAAACAAAGTGTAAAAAACCACATGAGATTCATGTTTTGCCGTGTTTTATGGACATTTTAATATCGAGTGTCCCTATTTACTTTATTCCGTACGAAGGCTGAGTAAAACATCAGATCGGTTACTGATATGTGAAAATCTAGCTACAGGAAATATGGTCACTGGATTTAGATAGAAATCCAAATTGCATCAGTCTAGATGGGCAGAATAGATTAAGCGCAGTAACAAACAAAAATATATTTCAAATTAACTAGAATTTCTTCAAAATAAAGTGGATCAAACTGTGTATTTATAGAACAAATTTTCGAACCTGAAAAAACCCCAGCTCAAAACAAAACAGACCTTCTATAGAATTTGAACCGCACTGTGAGATAACCACCTCTGAAACAAATCATAGACTACGCTTTGTTTACGCTTAGGGTAATACAAAACGCCGCAATTAAAACTCGAATACACAAATATAGTAGACATCTTTAATAAACTAAGGACATTTCTAGTTTGCTTCCATAGGTGACCTATTTGCATACGGCCGACATTTTAATAACATATATTATACACGTGGTTCATCCCAAATAATTATAGTTTCGTCTTTTTACAGTCGTACTCGCTTCAAACAGTATTTAGTGACGGACACATCAGACTTGTTTTGCATTTCTAGCTCCATACCAAATTTAGATTTACGTTACTAAAATAGTAATTAATCAACACCACAATTTGCTCAATTCAGATCAAAATTGAATTCATTTGTTTTAATATTACACTATATGTATTTACCTTACGTGCCTAAAATAAAATGTACTTTCGTTACACGTGGTCTACTTTCAATCACATTTTACTCCCCACGCAGGCAGTTAGACACAACATAAGTTCTTAATGTGGCGAGACTCCACCGAGGTTTATTATTCTACTTATGTAAACACATAAATAAACCTTTCCGCATTCTACAATAATTTGCTTTTAATAACGGAGGAGAGAATAGCTAACAGATCGAACAAATATCCCGGGCGAAATAACCATCCTTTTCTATAATCGGTCAGTGAAGGAGATATTCTTCTACACTGTTCTACTCAGAAGTAATCATTTTCGTGTGTAAATATATTTTACACCATTCGTAACCGACATTACTTCTAAACATCCGACGTGGTCTATTTGCGTTATGTCGACTGTTTACAGATTTTGAATCATTCTTTTATATTTATGCCGGGCAACGCGGTTCTACAGGTTCAGCTAGTATATATATATATATATATATATATATATATATATATATATATATATATATATATATATATATATATATGTGTGTGTGTGGGGGGTTAAATAAAGTTATTTTTATGTAGACATCACATTGTGAAAAAGATTTCATAGAATAATACGCATGTGAAATTATGCATTGTCTATTCTATTCGAGATTTTGCACTCTCGTATTACATATCTGTAGACGCGGAATCAGATTTACTCAAAAAAGACGTTTGAGGTACTAACATTTTCATTATATGTTCAAAACCCGAGAAATTGTTTTGTTGTTGTATAAAGCAGTATACTATATTATAAAAAAGAATAATGAGTACATGAACAATTAAATAATTTGATATTATAATTCTCTTTACATCATCCTTTAAAGGACAGAACTTACGTTCCAACCTGATACATTATATTTGGGTTATCTTTTTAGACAGCCCCAACCATGTTCATTAAATGAATTATCCTATACATTCAAATATTTTTAGATCAACTAGGTACTGAAAATCCTAGAGATGTTTTTGAAAGGGGAAACCTTCGTTTTGCCCTGAAACTATCCATGGTACTACACGAATGGAATAGCTGAACAGCTAAATGTCTTCGATATATTCCCCCCTCCTTTCTGCAACCAGGAATAGACCAGTTATATTCACGGGAAAATGTCAAGAGCCTCTTCTGATCATAAGCCTCTCATAATATGGTTGGAATCCATCATACTAAAGTTTGCTTTCATTTCGTATGGCATATAGAACTTACCTACTTGAATATTTTTTCGGCTCCCGAGTCGACGACGTCAGCCTCGATGATTTACAAGGTATGTAAAAAACATATGTCGGTTATATGAGAAAACTAGTCGGCATAACAGCAATAGTAGTACCGAGAAATATTTTTTGAGTGAAACTTTCAAATATACTGTCTCTCGTCATTTCTTTTGTTCAAATTGTAACTAAACTCTTACCACCCACTTGTCAGTTTGGGAGAAACCCCAGCATTCTATAATAAAGCCAACTATATATATATATATATATATATATATATATATATATATATATATATATATTTATTTATTCTGGTACAGAAAAATTAGTACAACATTCGTACCGTCGGTTTCAAGCACGGAAGGTCTTACCCATCCGGCTCTCTTCAGCTTCTGTTGTCATCTGTATTGGAAATGTGAGGTCACATGACACTCTCGTTGGGACGCGTTATTTGCTCATTGTGTTGTGTGTGTTACGAATGTTGTACTAATTTTTCTGTACCAGAATAAATAAATATTATGCTCTTAATTTTTAACTTTAATTCTTAATTAATCGAGCACTCTGCTGGAATTTTTCCTACCATTTTACAAAGAAGTTATATATATATATATATATATCTATATATATATATATATATATATATATTGCATTATCATTGTTTTATATTGTACCTACTTACAGGGTCATTTCGAGCGTATGGCTTTCGTCAGCGCAGGGAAATAACAATCTCAGACGGCCACAGGGCGCGAACCCGGTTCAATGAGGTCCCTTGTATCTGTAAACGTTCACTTTTTTCTTGGAGTCACTAGAGATTCACCCGTGATAACAGAGAAATTGTGTGATATTTAAATAGAAAGCGGCGACATACGATAAAACTCAACGACAGAGTCTGAGTATTTCACTGGGGCCTCAGGTGAATGTCTAATTTGAATCTCTTTGATAGTGCTTTACTTTAGACTTTAATATTATGAGAACCCCCTTTCAAGTAAACCTGAAAGTAGAGCACTATCAAAGAGATTCCAATTAGACATTCACCTGAGGCCCCATTGAAATACTCAGACTCTGGCGTTGAGTCTTATCGTATGTCTAGTTATTTATACTCGCCGCTTTCTATTTAAATATCAAACAATTTCTTGAAAGGGGGTTCTTATAATATTAAAGTCTATTTCGTCTGTTGGATAGACTTCAGCAAATGATTATATGAAGGAAGGAAGCAAATAACAAGGTGGAATACCCCCAGTAGCCGTTTAAAATGATTTCCGAAAGAATCACTCAACTCTATTTACATACTATTTGACACTCGATTTACTTACTTTTTTTCTTTTCTTCTTTCTATAAAGATGTATACGTTTTTAAATTCTTTATTTCTTTAAGTATGGTCAAGTTAAAAAAAGTTTGCTTATTTAGTTCGAGATAATAATCAGTAATACAAATGTTAGAGGGATTTTTCAAGCATTTTTATTAGCGATTTTTCTTTTTTAAATTGCGCATTGTATTTGCATGGTGGATACCTTTCCCGCGTAAATTGACCATGTACGTTTACACTTCGTTGTTAAGTCTCATGAATTTTAATAACTTCATGTTTCAAAAGAATTACACTAATATTATTGTGACGTTGTATCTAGATCTGGATCAAATTTTGTATAAGATGATATAAAAGAAGAAACTCTTAATTGATACGAATATTTTTAAAATTTGGCCAGTGTAAACTAGTACTAAACCTGCATATAAGATAGGCGAAACATATGAAATAGGCGTAACATATGAAATAGGCGAAACATTTGAAATAGGCGTAACATATGAAATAGGCGAAACATTTGAAATAGGCGTAACATATAAAATAGGCGAAACATTTGAAATAGGCGAAACATATGAAATAGGCGAAACATATGAAATAGGCGTAACATATGAAATAGGCGAAACATATGAAATAGGCGAAACATATGAAATAGGCGTAACATATAAAAAAGGCGAAACATTTGAAGTAGGCGTAACATATGAAATAAGCGAAACATATGAAATAGGCGAAACATGAAATAAGCGTAACATATAAAATAGGCGAAACATTTGAAATAGGCGTAACATATAAAATAGGCGAAACATTTGAAATAGGCGTAACATATAAAATAGGCGAAACATATGAAATAGGCGTAACATATGAAATAGGCGAAACATATGAAATAGGCGAAACATATGAAATAGGCGTAACATATAAAATAGGCGAAACATTTGAAATAGGCGTAACATATGAAATAAGCGAAACATATGAAATAGGCGAAACATATGAAATAGGCGAAACATATGAAATAGGCGTAACATATGAAATAGGCATTACATACTTAATATGTGTAACAGGAAATGTGAATAAGATATGAAATAGGAGTAACATATAAAATGGGCGTAACATTGAGTATACAGACTTTACTTTAGTTAAATTAAAGCATCTTTAAAAAAAAATCACCGGTCGGATAAAGTTTAAAAAAGCATTCCTATTGGTAAGCTAAAGTTTAAAATAGAGTTGGTTTATCACGCGATAGTTTGAAATGTAATTTTCATTGCTCTGTCAAATTTAAGTTTAAAACATAATTTTAGTTTGTCTGTCGCGTTGCAATCTGAAATGACATTACGTTTGACATATTATTTCCGTCAGATTGTCATGGTTTACTTGAAATAGACTTTTCTTTAGTCTCTCATGCTTACATTTAAAATAGCTTTTCCGTTAGTCTGTCCTGCGTGAGTTTGAAATAGTGTGTCTATTAATTTAATTTTGAATGGCGTTTTCCGCAGTCTGTAACATTTAACAGACACATAACTGTGTTGTTGGTTTGTCGCGCTAAAGTTTGAAATATCGTTTTCGTTATTACGTCACGCATATGTTTAAAATAGCATTTTCATCGATAATCGCGTAAATCAAATAGCCGCATGTTGATAAAATCCATTCTTGTTTTCTTATATATAAAAGTTATTCGGGATTTAAAAAAAGATAGATATTCTAGAAATGTCTTCGTAAAAAAATGAAAAACAATGGTGTCTTTCATCCGGCTTCGTGAAATATCCTGTGAGGTAGTTGAGATAGTGAGGATTCTTGGAGATATTTACCCCGCTCGGAAGATAGCAAATTATCCCAGTTATTTTCGGAAGCTGGAAATGTCAAGAGGTTCTTTGTTCATGAGGCTCGCTTAATACCATCGAAATTGCTTGCTCTAAAGGTTGTTTTGATTTACGACGGTATACAGAAATGTCCTACTCGCGTGTTCGTCCTTTTTCTCATTTGACTCGTATACACTGTCATCAAAAGATATAACCGAAGATATAGATATTAGCTTAAATTATTGGATTTGTTTGTTTTTCTGGACACGAGGGAAATGTTCTAACCGTACGCATTGTAAATTTTCCCATAATTGTAATCCTTTATTGGGAGACATTTATAAAGCTGGGTATAGGATTGAATTTATAATATTTTATTACATTTGTTCTCTATCATGTCTATTTTTAGAATGGCAGCATGACACTTTACTCTCAGAATTAGAGGTTAATAAATCCTATTGCCTATATATATATATATATATATATACATATATATATATATATGATCATTTTTATTTACACATACATGTACACTGGCATGTACACTGGCATGTACACTGGCATGTCGATGTTATCGATCAACAGTTGTTATAAACTCAATATTATATCCTCCAAATATGATCTGTGGTTAAGATCGGATACTAACTCTGCCTGATAAGATCTCAGTTTATAATAACTGTTGATCGATAATATCGACATGCCAGTGTCGGAGATTTTGTACATGTCTGTGTAAATAAAAATAATCATATATAAAGCTCTATTTTATATTGAGCACTTTTTATAAACCCCGTTGAAATTCTTTGGATTACTACCCTGTGGATGTTTTTACCTGGATTATTACCATTATTATTATTATTATATATATATATATATATATATATATATATATAGTCATCCACATACAGCCTGTTTCGCTGTTTCACAGCTCATCAGAGCGGCTAGACCAGTTAGTGCCTCAAGCCGGGATCGAAACGCAAACGTTGAGCTGACAGTCGGCGATGCTAACCCCTACGACATCATGCGACACTGACTGAATGTAAGTGATATCTCAATGTAACGAAATGTAAACATTGCAAATGCCTGAGCTCGAAATTAGTTTTACCTAATGAGCATTGCCTTAAAGCTAATGGCCGTTGACGATACCCTTACAAAAAGAAGCTCTACCCGGAGGGAGCTTTTTATAGTCATCCACATACAGCCTGTTTCGCTGTTTCACAGCTCATCAGTGCGGCTAGACCAGTTAGTGTCTCAAGCCGGGATCGAAACGCAATATATATATATATATATATATATATATATATATATATATATATATATATATATATATATATATATATATATATATATATACCAATACGTCATAACTTATCAAGGCCCGTATGATACTAAAATAAAGGTTAAATAGATTGTCAGATCGATTATGATTGCCGCCACGACAGAACCGGAAACAATAGGTAGAACTTGAAAAGGATTACTAAGAGCAATCGATTATACAAGTTGATTTCGAATACAAGCCTTTTATCGCATAAATATGATTGTGTTTAGACAAAAAGTTTAATATTCATAAAAAGGAATTTTGTATGACAAAAAATTAATCTTAATAGTCCATTCTTTCCTTTAGGTATGGAGCCCTAAAAATGTCCTGGTGAAGGGCGCAGATATGGCTCTTCGAACCTGCTAGACTTTTACAGACTATACCGCATATGTGGCAGGTTGTGTGATAGTCTGCTGGAATGCCATAAGTGAAGCTACTATCTAGGTAGTGTTATTTAAAGGAACAGGCATTTAGCAGCTAGAAATAAGTAGACGTATTCTGCAGGCTGGTGTAGCCTTTAGCTGGTTGAAAAAAGCGAGGGGGTGCACCAAGTGATATGAAGCTGAAAACTAAGATCTCTGTTGTAACAACTTTGATGTATATATATATATATATATATATATATATATATATATATATATGTGTGTGTGTGTGTGTGTGTGTGTGTGTTTGTGTGTGTAAAATCTAACAGGAAAGATAAAAACTATATGATTCATGTATTCGTCAACGTTTCGATTTTATTGAAAGACTTCCTCAGAATGTCGAAAGCAATGTAAGAAAATTAATACAGAATATTAATTTTGATTTTGTCAGAAAGTATCCAGACTTCGGTATGGTTGTTGATGTGAACAAGCAGAGAAGACACATGATTTTAGTTGTAGCATCATCAGCAGTAGCCTGTCTCCTTCAAAGCATGCGAGGTGAATGGGATTGATGGCTTCGACTTATTAGTCTATAGTTATTTTTCTTCCTGGGGAAGTATTTCAATAAAGAAGAAACGTTGGTGAATACATAAATTACATAGTTTTTGGTTTTCCTTTTTTCATTTTACATTATGTCGGATCATTTAACCTCACTTTTCTTCATATATATATATATATATATATATATATATATATATATATATATATATATGTATATATGTATATATGTATACATATATATATATGTATATATATATATATATATACATACAGATATATATATATAGAGAGAGAGAGAGATCCCATATAAAATACAAGCAGCGCCGAAGTAGCATAGTTTTGACCTAAAATTAGTCACAACAGAAACATTACAACACCACGTTCTGTGTTACATTTATAGAAAAGGAGTGAATGATGCGGATAACTTATATTTCCTCTTCTCGGTCCAGATTTTAACTTGATGAGTTGTTAGGTTTCTCTCGCGGGAAGTTCGAATTTCATTATAAAAGGTAAATAGTACAGCTATTTTAGCTTAGGATACAATTCTCAACTAATACGAACTGAGTTGCTTTTTTTTTATCTGAGACTTTATATATACGTGGGTTTTTTTCGTCGTGCATCTGGTCAGTAACTCACTTCTGTGCAATTTCTGATAAGACTATCTAGTTACGTCAACAGAACGGAGTAATTGCTATAACAAAGGCCGATAGTAGTTTCACTGGAATACAAGTAGAATCGAATTAGAATTGTGTGACCAAATGCCTCTCTCACCTTTAGACGGGGGTGCTACTAGTCATGTATATCTAATCTCGTATTTTGTGGATTGACCTTGTGTTGCAATATTGTATGTAGATGTGTGAATATAATGTTAAAAACTGATTTTACACATAACCTATTTCGTGTGTATGTGTGTGTTTTGTTTGTGTATGTATGTGTGTATTTGTGTTTGTATGTGTGTGTCTTTTGGTGTGTATATGTGTGTCGTTGGTATTTTTTCGTTTGTATATGAGTGTATGTGTATGTAGATGTGTGTATGCGTGTGTCTTCTTTACTTTACTTCAGTGTAAGTTCTCAGAAAGCAAGGCACCCTTTCCTGGGACTAACACTCGAATTCTATGTGACCTAAATAGATATCCGAGTGTTTAATCGAGATTATTCAACAAATCAGTGAATACCACCAATTTTATTATCTCTAATTGATCACTTATAGTTCATCTTTATTGTGGTATTTTCGTGGTCTTGCCGGATTCCAGGAACAGAATTATCTGCTCTGGTCGAGTATCACACTACGAGTTGTTACTTGACGCTATTCCATTATGAATAAACTTTATCTAGTTATAACAGCGTATCAGAATATTGCTTTACAGACAGGAATTCGCCATGGACACGTAGCGATCAAACTGAGAATGGCGTCCTCTTTTTTCCGGACAATTTCGTGTCAACTTTATTTATTCTTAGGAGAACGAAAACGGATATAACATATGTGACGATTTGTTTCCAATGCTGTAGGCTTTTCTGTAGTATTTTCATGTGACATTAGCCAATAGTCAAGCAATACTAATGCCCACACACGAGTTTGCAGCCAGCCTAATCATATAACAAGGATGAAACAATCTATCAACATCCAAACAGAACCGAATTAAGAAAGCAGATTTTTGACAAACACAGGACTCAATATCATTCTGGATAGAGTTATATCAATGATGAATGATAATAAATTGTACTTAGCTTAACACTTTACTGCAGTGTCATGGCATTACCTATCCTCCAAAGTGCCACGTTGCATGAGACAAAAACGATAAATACTTACTTGTCCTTTTCATTGTGGAACTTTCCTAACATTTCTCGTAACATTTTCTCCTAGCTTGCTGGTTGACAATTGAAGCCTCGAGAAATAATAAAAGGAATTTTCGTCGCTTACTTTATTGAATGTTTCACTGCTTTATCACACTTTTCTTTTTAAGTACCATGGAGGATCTAAGTCAATCACTTATTGATAGCAAGCGCGGGGGGGGCGTCCCCTCTACCCAGTGACAATGTACTCCTCACATAGTATCTGTACAATAGGATGTGTTCGTGCAGACCTTAAATAATCAACAAATGACTTTTGTTTATTCATTTTAATTCTGACTTAAAACTCACAATATTGTATTCGAATTCGATGAACATATTCTTAACTAAATTTAATATTAAACTTAGCGCGATCCTTTATAATTTTAATCTATGCATACTAGGCAATCACAAATACATTGAAGAATGAGAAGGTATTATAAAACCCCGATTACATTCTACTGTGATTTTGTAATACGGTCCATGCCCGCTAAGCAAAGGAAGAAGACAGCGACATCAGTGTTTATCCTCACAGTGGTGCTAAAATTAATGTGTTGTTTCGAATCTCTCTTTGTTAGATTCTCATTTTTTTAAAAATACCATAAATATCTTCATGCGACATATTGTTGTCTATAGAATATTCAAGGTTTAAGCAAAGTTTAACTATTTTCTGTCTGAAACAAATGAGAATAAGTAACTTGAGAATATGCTTACATCGTATTCCTGTATGTTAAGATAGGTGCGACTGGATTCGGAAAGCAGGAATCATGTGAAAAGCCTTGGGACTATACGTAAATTAAGAAAAGAGAGGAGGAAATACGTTTTCTTGCTGTTGGCAAACTAACAGGTCAAGTTATAAAAATGTAAAACAAAGATGAAGAAGAAAGAAAAACAAACAAGAAAAACACGAAGAAAAAGAAGACGAGGAGGACGTTGAAAAAGAAGAAGGACAGTTTGTGGAGATTCAAAAGGTTTAGTCAATAGCGATATGAAGAGTTCATTGGATATATTATATTTATTATAGAATTTCTCCTTTTGAAATGAGAGAATATTTCGGCCATATAGTGTCGGGAAGATGGAAAAGACTTAATGAACCCATTATACAACCCTTTATTTAGGAGATCGTATAGTCTCTATTTATTTGTCTCACAGCGGTTGTAATGTG